>OZ026841.1:37837193-38187220 GCA_964023205.1 Lutraria lutraria
AATAGCGTCTTCAGTACCTGGACACTACTTGGTGATTTAAAAATGGACATATCTTAAATTCATTGCCAGCTTTCAGAGCTTATCAGCTGGCTTATCGGGAAAGTTGTCCCCCTTGAAAATCGACTTTTTTGCGATATCGATGACATGGCGGTGACAGGTGCTCTATATAGAGTTATAGAGGAAGTATTTATTTAACGTGTAATAACTTTATTATTAATTAAGGCACAACATTTTCCCTGTTATGTGCACAATTTTGCATCTTTCTTCTTTATAATGATATAAATTTTAATTATGTTATATATTATCTTCTTGCTTCCCTGATCGTTACAAAATTGTCCCTGTCGGTCTAGATTTTTTATATGAACAAAGAAGGAAATTTCTAAAATTAAGCAAAAGTGGGAATTTCAAACACCTAGAAAGACATTTTGTAGTATAAGCACAACATTTTCCCTGTTATGTGCACAATTTTACATCTTTCTTCTTTATAATGATATAAAATTCAATTATGTTGTATTTTATCTTCTTGCTTCCCTGATCGTTACAAAATTATCCCTGTCGGTCAAAATTTATAAAAACATTGTGTATTAACATACAAGAAAATTCCTAAAACTATGCAAGATGGCGGAATTCAAGCACCGAGAAAGTCATTTTGCAATATAAGTACAATATTTTTCCAGCTATGTGCACAATTTTGCATCTTTCTTCTTTATAATGATATAAATTTCAATTATTTTGTATTTTATCTTCTTGCTTCCCTGATCGTTACAAAAGTATCCTTCTCGGTCTAGATTTTTAAAAACATACAAGGAAATTCCTAAAACTGGGCAAG
Organism: Lutraria lutraria; assembly: GCA_964023205.1. NCBI lineage: Eukaryota > Metazoa > Mollusca > Bivalvia > Venerida > Mactridae > Lutraria > Lutraria lutraria. The sequence continues at coordinate 37,838,023 of OZ026841.1, forward strand.
ATGGCAGAATTCAAGCACCGAGAAAGTCATTTTGCAATATACATTTAAGTACAATATTTTCCCTGTTATGTGCACAATTTTGCATCTTTCTTCTTTATAATGATATAAATTTCAATTATGTTGTATTCTATCTTATTGCTTCCTTGATCGTTACAAATTCAGGTTATCCTTGCCGGTCCAGATTATAAATACATTGTGAATTAACATACAAAGACATTTCTATAACTAGACATATTAGCGGATATTCAAACACCACGAAAGCCATGTTATAATTTTAGCATCACATTTTCCAAGTTACGTGCACAAGCTAGATTCTTTGCTGATTCATATTGAATATTAATGTATTAATATTTCTAACATTTTCTTGCTTCCATGTGCGATCTGAATTGACCAGTTTTGGAAACGTGTTGTTTCTCATAATAAGGTACCTACATGATAATATTAGTTATTTGTATATTCCCGTAACCAGGTAGCATGGCTTAAGAGATAAAATCAGTATGCGGATATATACAGTATAAGTATAGCTTAGATGTTAGTGTAAGATTGTGAATCAACATTTTTACTGTTTGATATACTGAAACTACTAATTCAAGCATAATTTATCATTTTTTCAATCTATAACTAAAGATCATTAATCTTGATTTAGATGTATTTTGTTCAAAAATACATCTTAATCAAGAGCATATAGATAATTTTAACAAAACAAAGTGCGAAAAGATAAGCATCAGAATTAAAGTATAGTAACATAATGAATGGCTTTAAATTAGCTGTTGAGCACAACCCTGTCATAAAAATATAAAATAATTAAATTTGTTTCCATATAGTAAGACGGATCAACATTTATAGATGAATGCAGATTACATCGCCAATTAACGTGATTATCAATATACATGTGTATATAATTAGCTCACTGAACCATGACCTGTATTGGATTTTATTACTACATGCTATTTAAATTGGTAAAAAATGATGCGAATTATGTCAGGCACATGTATTATATGTTTTACTATGATAATTAACATCGAACTTATTTTAAGCCAAAAAATGATTGTTAGACTTAGTGGTTTGATCAGAGACTTTTTTTACAGTTTATTTATCTAAAAGGGATGTTATATATATCCAAGGACTTATATATATACATGTATGTATATAAGTCCTTGATATATATGAATTTATACTCGATAAAATATAAACTAGTTATTTAGCACAAGCGAATTCAGCCCCCCACCTCCTAAAGAAATGAAAAATCATTCAATGAAATAGCTTACTTTCCAAAATATTATGCCCCTGAAATCCTGGATCTGACGCTGTTTAAAGTAACATTTGTCTATAAAAATCAGAATAAATGAAACAGAATGGATTTTACAATCTATTTATCTACATATTAACAAAATTAGAATTAGAAAGGAAACTTGCTATTAGCAGAATAAATATAATAAAGCGTACATCAATGGTTATTTTATTATAAAACATGTTAAGCTTGGCTGTAGCTACCCAACAACTAACAAATAACGTTAAATAATACAAGTGTAAGTCAAGTTCTTCATGATATATCACTTTCTGTCATTGTTTTACTGTATTTGATGAACCTCTGATAAGATCATGCCTGCGGGCGCAATGCGCGTCTTGTGCGTGATTCTACTGACTTCAGTGCTATCTAGGGTCTTAAATGGTTTATCTAGGGTCCTTATCTAAGGGACATAATCGAAATTTGATCACAAGCTTCCCTTCGACCGAAAATCAAGGGAGGCTACTTTGTAAATTAGGCCTTGAAAGCTGGCAATGATTCTCAAATTTAACTTCAGTATGTGTAAATCAACATAAAGTTCATTTAGATTAACTAAGATTGTATCATAACAAGGGAAAACTAGGTTTATTTTTCATAAACATAAATCGAACACACTCTTTTTTTATTTGAAACAATACTATTCTCGCAAAATAGCATAAAATCACATGCCTTAAGTGACAGTAAGTAGTTACAACACAGTTCGAACGAATTGTATTACAAACTGAAACAATACATTAATAATATAAATGAAATAGCTCCAAAAAAGAACAAAGAATGTACTTATCAGAAAAGTAGATCTACATTGTCTTTGTAAGGCTATGGATTGAATGTTAAACAAAAATAAAGTGGCTTAAAATGTGTATGCATGTTATTGGTTTAAACCTGAATATGCATTAATTCATGTGTAACCAATTAATATTCTTTATTTTAAACGCTGGTTAAAAGATTTTAGTGTAAAAGAATTTGGACTAAAAGTGGAGTAAAACGGCATAAAATAGTATAATATTGTTTGTATTAGTATAGTTACAGGAATGGTAAAAGTAAAGTCGTGTTTCGTTCCAGTGTTGGTTATAACAGCAATAGGGGCTATACTTTTATTTGTAGATAAATATCGAAAGGATAACAGACATGTTTATCAGGTAGGATAGCTAAATTAATAAATAATTAACAGATAACAATTCCTCGATACAGATAAACCTCTCCACAGCGGTCCTCTCTTAATCTCTTAAACAAAAACTTCCCTCCAACAATAGCATGATTTATTCCCAATGTACGATTTTATTATTAAATTGACCTCTCCTGAGCAACAACTTGCGTTCTACATTACCATGATTTTCCCCAGTGTATGATTTTATAATTAATTTGACCTCTCTAGAGCACCAATTTCTCAACAAAAAGATAATTTTGCTTCTCCTAAAGGGTATTGCTTTGGAGAATTTTCACTGTACTTGTTAAAGGGGCATGCCCTGGAACTGAAGCGTCTCGAATATAAATCAAATTGGTATCATTTGAATGCCTAAATCAATTAATGAAAGTCCTGTAAAATATTTACGAAATGTCCCGCTATTTGACTCAAAATATTCATTTCAAGATTTACCAAACCTGCCGATTACGCCTTAGAAAATATTCGTCATTTTCATAACTCGACCCTTTCGGGATCTGTCAAAAGCGGAAAAAATGTCAACAAACTGTGAAATGGTAAGTATTGCTCATGTCATGTTCATTGTTTGCGACATAAAGCTTATCCATCGATCAATTATAGGTAAATATCATTGTTTTGCTGCTTGAAAGGCAGCGCGCACGCTAAGTTAAATTCTCAGACGAATCGGAAATATCGTTGTCGTCAATAAAAGGCTTGTAAGACTTTTATTTAAACCGGCATACAAATACCCACGCGTGCGTTATAGGGCCATTTTTGAAGGCACATTCTTCTTTGACTTTTCGGTAGTAATTGTTTTTACAAGTGATAAACGCATTTTTGGTGTATAAAACCCAAGACACAGCAGTTCCAGGGCATGCCCCTTTAAATGAGTATAGATCTATGAACGGGTTTGATACACAGATCAAGCAATCTGTACGTAACAATTTGACTGTAAACATTCTACTCTATGTCGCATGTCCCAATCCTTTAGGGCATTTACCCGAACGTAAGTTCTCCTTAAACCAGTACCAGTAATTTGCTCTCTACATGAACCAGTCACTTGGACAGCATGAATTATGCGGATCAGATGTTTTGAAGAAAAAGCATTATGTTATACATTTATCTTCATTGCGTAGAGAAATCTTTCATGTTTTCATAGTTTCAATTTAGTGTGTATGCCGCACAAATCCCTTTTACTAAGTACATATTTATCAATAATTTTTTTCTAAGCAGATAGAGTATAGTTGGTTGAACTGTCATTTGAATAATCATGCATCAGAGGTCGAACACTCAATTTTGCATGAAACAGCATCAGACCAAAACGCAAAAATAATTTCATGGATTGACTACAGGCAATTTCAAATAGCAAACAAGGCATAAACGTGTTTATATATGTATCCGTATAAATCTACTGAGTTTGAAAATGTATACAAGTGATCTGATTTCAGAAAGATGGAACAAAGTCAAGAGCATACAACACCCGCTTAGAGAACAAAATAGACAGAAATATCACAGTAGTGACAGCATATTTTGATTTGGGACCCATACCAAAAGGCAACCAAAACGTGATTCGAACGAATGAGAATTATTTCAAATGGGCAAGGCAATTCCAATACCTTCGAAACCCTTTAGTTGTCTACACGGACTCAAGGGAATTCATACGACACATGCTTGGACTAAGGCAGCAAATGCTGAACATAACTTGGGTTCATTTTGTTAAAACGCCATCTTTAAAATCCTTCGGTTATATTGACAAAATCTCAGTAATTTATGATTCTGGAAAATTTCAAAAATATTATCCTAACCCTGCAAGTGCTTCATACACATGTGTACAGTTAGCAAAATATGACATTTTGAAAGAAACAGCAGAGGTTAACACATTCAAGACAAAATTCATCATGTGGATAGATTTGGGATATTTCCGAAAGAGACAGTTCACAGGAGATTTCTTTCTATCAAAACCTGATGGTTTCAATGACTCTAGAATTGCTTTTAATCTAATTTCTACAAAACGACCATTAACAATTTTACCACAAACTATTATTCTAGGCAATTTAGCATGGGTGGGTGGTGGTCTTGTATTTGGTACAAGGCAATGCATCATCAACTTAGCAAATGATTTTCAACGAGCTGTGAAATATTTCTTATCACAGAATCTGATTAACTCTGACCAGCACATTTTGTATGCAATGTACTCAAAACAAGGCCGAAGTGAATTAAAACCTTCGACTGAATTGCAGTTATATGAATCACCTAACAGAACTGACTGGTTTTATTTAGGGGACAGGATGATCAAAGAAACATCGAAAAATTACATCAAACAATCTTTATTGTACTTTTTGTAAGAATCTATAATGTGTGAGCCAGGGGTGACAATAGAGACAAACTAAAATATCCTGAAAATCGTAAGCGACCAACCATTTTTTTTCAAAAAAGAGCCTTCAACCACATTGTTTCCATGTTCAACTCTTCAAAGCACATTAAATTTACCATAATTTTGCCATTTCAAATTTTACTGTACTCTGAAATCATAGCTCTTTAGGTCAGGACAGGCGAATCCGGAGCTCCGTATATTTATCCGGATTAGTGTCACCCCTGAATTGAGAAAAAAATCCTCTGAATAAAGTCAGCTGCTTGCAACAAGAGAATTGCAAGTCTGAGATCTGTATGATGCACACTTTCCCTGACAATGTCATCATTAAAACAAATGTTTGTTTGTGATTCATAAGTATAGATTTCTTCCTTGAATTTCGTTTCGTCAAGGCAGGCCTAGAATTGCACGCATTATTAATATTCAGACGTTCTTGTTCCGTTGTTAAAACGTGTGACACCAAGGTACAAATTGAAGAGTTGGTAACATTGATATTTCCCACTTATGTGCAATAACTCAGTCAGAATTAAATGTTACCCCGGCCTTGTCTGTAATTTTGTTCTTTTATAATTGTAAAACGGTAATGATTAACATAGTAAAGTATATAAGTATGAACAGAAATCATTTATGAACACTCAATAACATTGACAATGAAAACTTTCAGCCAAGATATAAAAAAGCGGAAAATAACGGTCCTTTTTTTAGAGAACAACCACGTGGCGTGGGGCTGGATGTTATCTTAGTTGACATTTGCAGAAAAATTAGCACATCTTTGCGTGACTGGAATTGTGCTATCCTACGTCATTATAGAGGTTAATTAACATTATCATTATTCGAAAGAAATACGGGTATTCAAGTACCATGAATCATTTGAATTCTCAATGGATAACTGGAGGAAAGAAGTTCAAATATGCGGTTTTTGGAACATGATTTTATCAAAATCAAATTTCTTAGCTATCCAAGACTTACTCAAAGTCCGTCGTGTCCATAACATAATTTTCGGCTTTCGTTCAATAAGTCAGTAATTTCTCTACAGACGTATGCATGCTAGGTTGATGAAATTTGGTATATGAATACCCGGAATATGTACACAAATAGAAGACAATATTGATATCGTATACATGTATGTTAATTCCAAAGCATGCATATCCATTGATTCTACAGTTCCAAATTTAAAAATCTCAAAACAGTCATTGTTATGTTGCGAGCAACAGCAGTGACTTGTCTCATGTGGAAAAATCAAGTTCCGACAGTACTTTCAGTACTTTGATTATTCATAGAAGCGGATATCCGCTTATGTTGGTGGACAGCCACGGACATCCATTGTTTGAGACATAGATATGTTATCTGCGTCTCCGGTTTGATATGTAAGATATATACGATCAATTCGATACTGTACCGGTACATCACATACAGTGTTGTATTTTTTAAAATAAAACAAAAATACCATGTTTAATATGAAGTCAAAATAGAAAACGTGTGGACTTACAAATATGTCAGCAGTTTCGTTAATTTCTATTCTCTTAAATAGTACAGTCCCTGTGTGCCTCCCGTGTGCAAAAAAGGTCCATGGATAAGCGTAATATCATTGTAAAGCTGCATGTTTGAAGTTTTCGAAAATTTTGGGTAGACACGTGAAATCATGGTACGTTTTGAGAAATCCAAGATGGCGTCCAAGATGGCATCCAAATAATTGAAAAATGACCTATTTTCATTTTACTGGTCTAAATAAGTTGGTTTTCGTTTGTTTTTCATATAATAAATGGTGTAAAAGTTAGCTTTCAGTTTGAATAATGTGAAAATAAGCGTTATTATTAATTATTTTAACCTTTTCTGTTTTTTTAGGTAAAATCTTCCAAAATAATGCTTGAAAATGTAGTAAAATTATTAATGGGGCTGAAACCTTTACCTATCAGCGATGGTAAATTGGAGAAAATGATTGTTTTACAAACCAGTATATAAGCATAAAAAACCTCGGGCTAATTGTGCCATTATCTTTGGCTTCGCGGTCGCTACTATGTAGATTCTCTTATTTTCAAAGTGGGTGGGGTAAATCCACATTATATCACAGTTTCTATTATAGCGTTTTGTAATGATTATTGAGACCTTAAATTGTAAATAGACATTTTCATTTAGTATTAATATTTGTGCGATGATTAATTTCAAATGTCAGGGTTATCTTAACAGTCTTGCCTCGGTATGAGATGGTACTGTTGCCATGGCAACAAGGCGGCAAAATAAAAAAGAACACCAGTTTCTCTCTTTTTCAGATTTCCGTTTCATGTTGTTGTTTTTTTGCTGATTTCAACATCAATATTATCAAATTCAAATGTTTGAATTACTGAAAATTAAAACGGAAACTGTCATCATATCTTTTTAAGAACTTCATCACGGGTAGGCCTCGTGCATTTAATTTTCTCTGTTGACTGAGTCAGAGTGTATGGTAAAATGCGTTTTGATTTTTTTTTGTGTTCCCACGCCGAAAGATGATGGTCATACAGGTTTACCAGAGTTATAAATTATTTAGAACTGTTTATCTGTGTATGAAGTTGTGCATAAACGGTTTTAACTCGGTCAAAGGCTGAAGACTTTCGAGTTATCTGCCCTTTAATTTGTACTCGGGTATTTCACAGATGAAATCTTGTAACACACATATCTCAAAAAGCATTTGGTTCAGAATAATGAAATTATACAGGAATGTTTATCAACTATTGAAATGGTGCATAAAGGGTGTTAACTATGTCAAAGGCTGAATATACCAGAGTTATCTGCCCTTGAATTTGTATTTCATACATGAGAACCATGTGTCACACATAGTGTACCATGACCAGAATAATAGAGTTGGGACATGCGTGTCCTTACGGATACATTTCTAGTTTATTTACTCTTTGTGTATTTGATAAATATTATATTAATTTATTATGTTGACCTCTGGTAATATAGTTTTCTTTACTTAAACTTCATTGTTATAAACTGAAACTGATTGAGATTTAAATAAATTTGAAATTATGTTAATTATTCTTTTTTAATTTAGCTACAATGCGATAACAGTATGAAAATATTGCTGTTCTCTTAAAGGTATTAAAGACAACAGGGTTATTTCAACAGATTCAATAGAAGAGTGCATGGCGTACAAATTACCTAAACTACTTTAGATGAATTTGGAACTGGACATTTTGAAAACAGTTTTTTTTTGCAAAAAGGGTTCATTTTTAACAATAACAATAACAAATTTTTCATTCAGAACAAATTTACATCCCATACAGATAGTTTATTCAAGACAAAGCCTAACATTCAACATATTTACATTTTTACTCATATACATGGTCAATAGCATAATAATAATTAAATTATACTTCAAAAACGAGCACCATATTATCTATAAGTAACATTTACATCTGTATCAAACTTTGTATCTATCTAACAAGTAGCAATAATTAAACAAAAACGTTTCTCGTAAAGTATTGTTCCTTTATCAAAAAATTTATAGATGCAAGTTGATAGACTTCTAAATTATATTAATATTTTTGGATTTCAAAAGATCAATAAATTTAACCATATTTGTTTCATTAAATAGCACTTTACTCTTATCTTTAGAATATTAACATAGATTTTCGTAAGTGTCATGTTTTTTAATGTGATCTTTTACATGAGTAATTAACATGTATCATTTTTAATGTTGAACAAAAATATCGCTTTTTAGTCAAAGAAGCGAATATTTGTGGATGTCCGCGAACAACCATTTTCTAAAAATAAATTTATATGTCGACGAATAGTTACGTTCAATTATATTCACTTAAATGAATTTAATATGGTAGTTTTTTAATGTGATATTTTGACCGAGTAATTAACAGGTATCATTTATTTATAATGTTGATATGCATGACTGGTAGAAAGAACTACAAAATATCGCCTTTTTAGTCTATGTAGCGAATATCCGTGGATGTCCGCGAACACTCATTTTCTAAAAACAAATTTATAAGTCGACCAGTAGTTACGTTCAATTATATTCACTAAAGATGAATTTAGTATGGTATTTCAATGTGATATTTTACCCGAGTTAATTGTATCATTTATAATGTTGAAATGCATTACTGGTGGAAAGAAGTACAAAGCATCGCTCTTTAGACTCATATAATACCGAACAGTCGTGGATGTCCGCTGACATCTATGGACACCCAGTTTCTGATTAGTGTATAAAAATGTAACGGTCAATTATCATTGTATATATTTTTCTTTTCCTTTTGAATAAGATATTATTTCATTAAAAAAAGCATGCATCATTTCAAGTTTAAATACATTGTTATAATGACTGTAATATAGTTCTTATTGGGCAAGTCAAGTTTCTAGACCATAACAGGTCATGGTCGCTTTTCTTCTTTTCCTTTTAATAACGTCTTGATTTACTACACCCAACTATGCAAATTGTTTAGAATTATTCGAATAAATCATTCAAATCCATTATTTTAAAGAAATTATTATATATACGTTTCTAAAAGGAAACTTAAGTCAATTCCGTTCACTACAGAAACGGTAACCGGGTAACTCGGTGATAACTCGTACCTATCCGTTCTCCTAATACGGTATTTTGGGGTAAATATGCTACATATCTGTTTAAAACATACTTGAAAATGAGCATACTATTCATAATTTAAAACATATTCATGTTAAAAAACAGTAATAATGAACATAATTGACTGTCACTCCACTGAAGTTCGGAACCGATAAACTTGAATGAAGATAAAAATAGTTCTACCAATATTTTCACGTTACCAATCAAACTCCTGTGAATATTAGTTTCATTCTTATCAAAATCTATTCCTTGAAATTGAAATGATGCATGACGTCCAAAATCATACAAAATATACGTTGTTGTGTTGCAAAATTGTAAAAGTATGATATATTATATTTTAACTAACGTTTTAACACTCTTACCCTTAAAGTATAGGGAATAAAATGAAAATTCTTTTTAAACGATGTCCATGTCCGGTTTATATCATTATCGTATCAAAAACGTAACATCTCCTATTTACATCATTAATGCCTCAAAAATGTAAGATCTCCTATTTACATAATTTATGCAACAAAAATGTAACATCTCCTATTAACAGCATTAACACATCAAAATGCAAAATCGTCTATTTACATCATTAAGGCGTAAAAATGTATCATCTCCTATTTACATCATTAACACATCAAAATGTAAGATCTCCTATTTACAGCATTAATGCGTAAAAAAATGCAAAATCGTCTATTTACATCATTAAGGCGTAAAAATGTATCATCTCCTATTAACATCATTTATGACCTTCAGGGCCTGAATGGCGACTTTAAAGTTTGTGTAGCTAGTAATACAAAATTAAAACAAAACCATGATTGTGTTGTAAAAGGGCTTTTAATAAAGCCAGTAAAAAACACATAGTTATGATGTAACAAACATACAAGCAAGAACATAAGCAGTTAAACAGTATCATAACATCATGTATACAAGCAAGAACATAATACAGGTTACATATAAAATTTGTATTATCTGGGCACAAGAATACGCCACAAACCGCAAAGACCGAAATATTTATGAAACTATAAATCTTTGGGGCTTAAGGGCCGCCCAGACAAACAAACTTTAATTGCCTTTGAAAAAACCAATCCCTGAGACTTAAAACATTGAATACGGGACAATAGCTGCATACACAGCTAGGTCCCACGACCAAAAGTACAGAAACATGATAACAACAGCATGTTTTAAATGACAAAACAACTACATGTTTGAGAAATAAAAAATAAGTAATAATAAATGGCACCCCTTCATCGATGCTGCCTCAGCCTGGACCCCAACACAGTTCTTCAATAACACAGTCAAACTGAGAGGTATGATGAACCATAGATACACAATAACGAGATCAATGCCGCCTAAGTCAGTCAATGACCAGGTTAAGTGTAACCATAAGGGAAACTAATACAGCCCCATCATTAACGCATCAAAATGTAACATCTCCTATTTACAGCATTAACGCATCAAAAGGTAACATTTCCTATTTACATCATTAATGCCTAAAAGATGCAACATCTTCTATTTACATCATTAAGACGCAAAAAATGTAACATCTCCTATTTACATCATTAATGCCTAAAAGATACAACATCTTCTATTTAAATCATTAAGACGCAAAAAATGTAACATCTCCTATTTACATCATTAACACATAAAGATGTAACAACACCAATTTACACCATCGACACATCAAAATGTAACATCTCCTATATACATCATTAACACATAAACATGAAACATATCCTATTTTTCAACATTAACGCATAATAATGTAACATCTCCAATTTACATCATTAATGCATTCAAAGTGTAACATCTCCTATTTACGTCATTAACACATAAAAATGTAACATCTCCTTTTCACATCAATAACGCATCAAATTGTAACATATCCTATTTACATCATTAATGCATTCAAAGTGTTACATCTCATATTTACACCATTAACGCATTAAAAAATGTAACACCTCCTATTTAAACCATTAACGCATTAAAAATGTAACACCTCCTATTTAAACCATTAAAGCATTAAAAAATGTAACACCTCCTATTTACATTACTAACACATCAAAAATGTAACACCTCCTATTTACATTACTAACACATCAAAAATGTAACACCTCCTATTTACATTACTAACACATCAAAAATGTAACATCTCCTATTTACATTACTAACACATCAAAAATGTAACATCTCCTATTTACATGATTTAAACATGAAAAATGTAACATCTCACACATCATCATTAATGCCTAAAAACGTAATATCTGCTATTTATATCATTAAAGCCTCAAAATTGTAACATCTAGTTAATTTATTAAATGCAGCATCTCCCACCTACATCATCAATGCATTACGATAGTAATATATTTTACTTGTCACTCCGTTGTTCATATGATACATAGTTTTTTTTTAAATCCATTAGGCCAATTGACCCATGAGGATAACGTATTTACAACATGTTTTCAACATATATGTATAATAAATAACTATACTCCCATACATACACATACATACATAATGAACATTTAATACAAGTTTTGGGAGAAGTTATGCGAATAACCAAAGTACCATTATAATTGAGTATTTAACATAGATAATCGAACAGTAACATTACATACAAACGTTATGTACAGCAACATAATTCTATACATATATAAACAACAGTTACAATAAGGATATTTCAATGTAATTTTTTCATAGCACCAATCAACAAAAACTGCAAACAAACAGAAAACAAAACATATAAGTATTTGTCTAACCAATATGCGTATGTCCTTGCCGAAACAAATTACAAGGACATTGCAATGGTAACGTGCTACATAAAACAAACATGAAGATATCTATTGCCAATATTTTGTCTTTTTATCGCAAAAGATTTATGCAAATAAATTCCTAAATTTCTAACAATTGTTTCATTTGTACACGTCATCAGTTCTATAAACTTAATCATGTGTGGCCTTTTCCAAAAATATTCTTTAATATAATGTTTTCTTAATGTTAAGTATAAAGGACATTCAATTACAAAATGAAATTCATCTTCAAGGCAAAAACATGACAAACATTTCCTGTCGTTTTAAGGGGATACTCAGCGGTTTATGCCATCTAAGACAATCTGATTTTAGTATATAATTCTCTGAATTGTGGTATTGTTATAATATTAAGATAAGATTTGAGTTCAAAGTATCCAGCTATTTGTTTATAGAATGAAGCCCTAGTAGGTGTCTCTGATCTAGATCTCCAGCCCCGTATAAAGTTATCTAACAATTTTTGTTTGATCAAACTTATAAATGTATTTTTATTGATATAGTCATAAATATAACTATTTTGGCGTCAATTTTTCCGAAATGTCATTAATTTATTCAGATAGCTCTGGCAAAATAAATGAAATAACACAAGACTTACATACGTGCGTATACATGTACATGCAATTTGATTGTTTCTAAGCCCGCTTTACAAATGTTTAAGCAATTATTCTTATACATTTTGTAATTGTATACATATATGAGGTAGATGGTGCTTGTTTTCAAGCACCCCAAATTGATATACTCGTACGTACGTTATGTTTTCTACTGTTTGCAAGAACTGTCTTCGAGTGCCCATTCTTTAATATCGGGGATCATTTTCTGATATAGATTTTGGAAATTCATCCTTTCGCAAAGATTACACATCGCCCTCTGATAAACTTCCTTATATCCGGCTGAAAAAAACATGCTTTTCCTCTCCAACATTTTAGCATAGGCTTCCCTTGATTCACTTAATTTCTTTAAATACATCCCTAGATCTTTTGCAGAATCGAAACTCTGGGCGGAAATGTACGTTCCATTCGGGAGAATTGTTTGTTCCTCAGTTTTGTTTCCAGCTCGCACGACCAGTATGATGTCATAATTAAAGTTTTCAAACGTTTTTTCTGTGATATATTGAGTGCACAGATCACTTTCAAATGCTAGATAAAACTTATAGGTTGTATTTAGTAAGTCAAAACAATCATCATGATAGTAACGTTTGCCACAACTCCAAGGAGTGCCACATTCACCTAATACAGTGACAGGAATATATTTTCTTAATTCGTCAACATATTCGTGTCGTTTTGAACCCGTCTCGCAGTGCGAGCTTACCATAAGCACACTATCATTTTTTTTCGATGCAATATATGTATAATTTCTACTTTCAGGAAATGGTTTTCTTTTTATAATGCCATAAGGTAGATGTAAGTCTGTATAAGTCATGTCATAGGTCATGGTCCAATTATACGAATCTCGCCAGGGTGCGTTTTTCCACCCACCATTATTTGTTGACATTAAGTTTAACGGATTATCATGTGAGGCAAAAATCCAAACTTGGCCTAATGGACGTTCGAGTTGTTGCGCGTTCATTCTACGTCCTTCAAATATTATAGCATCACTCACTTTACTGTCGTTCGTTTTAAAAGACATTTTGCAGTTACTGAACGTGCATTCTGAAAAGCCTGAAAACATAGCTTCACGATGATTCTTCAAAAACTGTGGTGGATTATACCAAAGTATGTTGTAAGAATGACCTACGTTTGTGACCTTGTTCAATCTGTCGTCTGGTGTTGTATACGGTCGCTGATTGTTCATACCTCTTTTGAGTGCGTTTGTTGCGTCTTCATTTTTCTGCAACATACATGGAAAATTGATTCTATTATATGCCTTATTCATATATGATTTATTGCTGCTTTCGAACATATTTGTATTTGTTATCTTATAAAATCGGGCAAATACCAACACACCAATTTAAATAAATTTGAATGAACCAAATAGACTTCAATAGATATTGTCACATAGGGACAAGTTAATCATTTTCATGATCATAATTATGTGTTCAAAATTTATATATATTTTGGAAGTCCTTTTTGTTGTTCGGTACGAATAATAAAGTTATTTCAACAATCGCTCAGTTTTAAATTTTTCTGCATACCGAACAGCTTCCATTAACCTAGCTTCCGCCTAAGAATATAGTTCCGATATTTCAATTCAACGGCTAAAACAAATTCAAATATTATGTGCACTTAAGTCAGAATTATATGGCTATGCAATATCGTAAACGAGCAATACAAATCAGTCGTAAAAAATCTAAACAATCCTCTCCCTCGGATTACTACAATGATTACTCTCAGTACGCACATTTCAAGGAAGGCTGACGTCATAATTCTCGTGCTGTATATGCTAATCTATTCTGGTTCCTATAGCTTCTATTGTAAACGTATAGAAGTCATCATTGAATTCATGGACGATGCGATGATAACTGTGAGTCAACCTGATATTTAAAAAGGTGATTCATCGGGAAGTTTTAATCGATTAATTTAATGCTTACCCAGCAAACACAGTAACGTTGGACAACGTTACGACAACGTTTTGCATTACGTTGTGACAACGTTTGGAATAACGTTGTGACAACGTTAAAGTATGGAGTCGTGTCAACGTTATGTCAACGTTGTGCACAACGTTGTGAAACAACCAAACCACAACCAAACAAAAACCTTTTAAAGCTCACGGTAAGCTGGTTGCTCTTCGATGCCAGCAATGCGAGTTTGATTCACAGTCGTTACAGTTGCTGACATTCAGTGTTGGGTGATTTCCTAACTGGGTATTGTTCACAGCAGTACTAGCTTAGACTGTGTGCTCTGGAGGTTAAGACCCCTTCCATAGGCTCTGTTGGAAATCGTTTTATCCATTCCGATTGTCGACTTTTTTTAGGTTACTATAAAATGCTTAATATCTTTGAGGTCTTATTTTCGTGATTTTTTTATCACAACTACTTTCGCGAGGTCTGTGATTTGTGATGAAGCTTATTTAAACTATATTTTGACCAAATTTTTAATTCGCGACATCAGCCATTCGCGAAAATAAAACCCACATGAATACTAGTATTTGTCAATTTACAGTACCCATACAAATAACCAACCTTTACCTTTGAAAACACTTATAAAAATTTAATTCAATGTCAAATCATATTGTTATCTCAACCAAGAATTGTGCATTTGTTAAGTACAAAAAGCCATAATTGAGACAAAATGCAAGACAAACAAAAGAACAATGAATTGAATTTTATGTTGCCAAGTGTTCCAAGTTTCAAACAAAAACTTGATTAATAATTCATACAAAACAATACAGAGTTATGTACCCTACTTTCCCTACTGAGTCATCTTAATGTGGTAAACAAGTAATCCATGTTTCAAAAATAATAGTTTTTAATTGATACTTCAAGAAAACAAGAGTACCACAAGCAGTACCAACTCTCATTTGTTAATAAGTGCTACCGTTCAATTTGTTATCCACAGATTTTCTTTGGGTCTAAATCAATTTGAAGTAAACTTTCAGAAAAAGATAAAAAAAAATATTTAAAACAATGTAAAATAATTCAGGTATTCACATAGATATATTCTATATCCCTCCTCCAGAAATGAATGACACCGACCTTGTCTTTTTTCACTTTTTGTCTTTTTAAGTGACTATGTAGTAAGTATATAACAAATTATACACAAGTGACAGTATTTAATTATTTTTAACAATCCAAACATTTGAGGCCCACTTCGCCTTTTGTAAAGTCGGTAAAACTCAGTTTAGGATCCCTTTATGTCTTCAATTCCTCCCAGACCTCCAAATCCTCCTGGACTACAGATGCCATCACAATCTGCGGTATTTATTTTAATATTATTCATTTTTAAGTACTGGAGAAAAACAATTTCAATGATACAATGATTCTAGAACTTGAATTGTTTCTGAAGTATAATTTATGTTTAGCAGGAATTGATTCTTTATTTTTAACACTTCAACCATCCTGAATCATGCAGAAAATCTGAATAGAACTTTTAGCGCACTACAAAGAACGAAAGAGGTTAAGCAAAATATTATAAAAGCTTAAAGAACATTGATATTTTGAAATGAACTAGTAACCACTAGGGGTGGGCCGATGCCACGAAATATCGATGCATTGCGATCCCGAGTGTCCCGATAGTATGGATCGATAGTAAAAGTCTCGATCCAATAATTATCGCCGATAGTTAGCTCAACTATCAATAGTTTCGATACTTTCCTAATAATAAAGTTTATTATTAATTTAGAACAACTTCCGTTGCATCTTGTTATAAAAATAATTGTAAATAACCCCATGTACCAAACGGGCCACAAAGGACCAATAACGCAATCGTTAAATTAGCCAATTTTATTAATCTATTTCTAGTCCAATTATTTTCATTTTGAATCATTTCCACAAAATATTTAGTGTGTATTTACAGAAATGTTAAATCTTACACTGAAATTTGTATTTACAAGTTAATCTCTGTGGTTTTCAAATCTCGGCAATAACTATTGTAATAGTATCGCAGTATTTCCCAGCAATAGCAATAGTATTGCAATAGTACTTTAAGCAATAGCAATAGCATTGCAATAGTCCAAACTGGACGCAATAGTCACCCCTAGTAACCACAGTCAGTTTGACCTTCAAACAAGAGCTGTTTTATGTTGTAAATTAGATTTTGTAATTATTCCAAAAGCAGTAAAACTAACCATATTTCCTGACTTTAGAACTGAAAAGAAAAAGAAAAGTAAACATACCTTAAATTTCAACCCACCTTTGTTGAATGTCACATGTTTCAAAAAGCTTCCTTTTTTGGCTGTCTTATGAGTTTTCATAAGTGCATCTGCAAAAAAGAATTGATGGTAAGTTGGTATTTATTTAAAACAAAAAAGGAATGTGCAATTATCTCAAAGGGCAGATTCACACTAAAACTGGTCCCATGTTAGTTTCAGACAGTATAGGTATAGGGCTTCCTGATTTGTTCACTTGTTTCTTTAAAACTTTAAATGAAACCACAAATAGGATTAAAAACTATCAGAAACAGCTATTTGAAATAGATTCTTGATCTGAATTATAACTTGATAATGTTTTAGATGAAACTGCAAATTATGAGATTGAAAAATGGATTGATAATATATGGCCAATTTTTCTTATTTCAATTTTCTTTTAAAAAAATACTTACGTCAGACATGCTGATTTAAATAATTGATATTAATTTTGAAGATGTTTCTTTCAATTACCAAATTACCTACCCCTTCACTCTTAAAAACAACAACTACAAATAAACAAGAAACTTACTTAATACTATAACAGTATAAATGACAACTTACTCGATAATGATTTAAATATAGCCAGATCTTCCAATCACTTCTTCCCTGAGAATACCTCTCTTTCCTTTCAAGGAATACACTGAGTCACTTACCAAACCCTGTGAGGCTCATCACTAAACGACATTTGGTGTCAACATCTTTGACATCGAATGTACTATAGTATTTGTACTGCAATTTGTAAAAAGGAAACAAAATAATTAAAACACAATGGTAAAAATGTAGGTCTAACATGCTCTACAGCAATCATATTGCAATAAAGTTGGTTTCATTATTCAACGAGAAAGAAGACGGTGCCTATTTTTGTCATATTCCTTGAATTTTTATTGCAGGACTGCTTTCAAATAATTTCCTTCAGTCATTAAATCATTAATTATTGAGTTATCACTGAATGTGTTAAACATCCGTACCATAAGGTGCCTTTTATTTTCTTATAGTAATTGAATGTTTACTTTAAAGGCCAGTTTAGATATATAAACATACTTGTTCCACCGGTCCTGTCCTACTTGGCATGAGGATCGTACCACTTGAGGTATAAGCCACCTCTCCATGGAAACAAGTCTGAGGATTGACAAAAACATGAGATTTCTTTTAGACTTGAATAACAAAATGATTATGCAGGGAGGGGCAGTGGTGTAGGGGTAGAGTGTCGGACTCCTAAACCGGAGGTTGTGGGTTCGAATCCTGTCAGTGGCAAACTTCTTTCGGAACAAGTACAAGTAAGAACCTAGGAAGAATCAATCCAGAACGTCCTGGCAAGAGAATCATACCATTTGAGTTATTTGCCACCTCTCCTTGTAAACAGGTCTGAAGTTTGACAAAAAAGCATTAAATAGCTTTCGGACTTATTAGTTAAATCAGTAAACTTTGTTTGACAAACTAAGTATTGACATGCAAGTTTAGGTATCTATTATCTACATGCATTTGTTCCACCTCTCCTGTCCTACTTGGTATGAGGATCGTACTATTTAAGGTATAAGCCACCTTTCCATGTAAACAGGTCTGAGGATTGAAAAAAAGCATTAAATAGCTTTCGGACTTATTAGTTAACTCAGTAAATTATGTTTGACAAACTAAGTATTGACATGCAAGTTTAGGTATCTGTTTAGGCCAGGACAGTATGAGAGACAAGCAGGTTTACTTCCGTTTCCTCCCACTGCACAGGGAGTGATTAATAACTGACACAGAATACCACTACTGAAGCGTACCATTTTCATACAAAGCATACCACATACGTTATACATAGAGAGATATTATAAGTTATACATGTAAGATGACAACATTTGTTTGTTTCTATGATTATATTTAAACACACACTAATTATGATTTTATTTATATTGTTAATTAATCAGACACGATATAAAAACACATCTTGATTAAATACATTTTTAATGAGATGTTTCATATTCTACCCTATAATGCATATGTGGAATGCTTCGTCTATCAAAACAAATGAACTGGTACGCTTAGCCCTGTCACGTTTTGGTATTGGTAGGCTTCGTTCGACATTTTTTAACCAAGATATTGTGGCCAAAACAATAAAAAAAAAAATACTTACCTTGTGCGTAGTGGCCACGATTGTAATGTAAAACACCAGACACAAGCAGATATGATTCCAATATCACTCGAAATCCACAAAAAGCTAAAAAACAACTAATGTTGTTGGATCAGTTCGGCGCGCGCGCGTAATTTTCAGGAATCAGGATCGGTATATTCGAATTAATGTTTATTTTAAAGTAAGAAAAATATACATAGTAAACATACTAAAATATTTAATTCTAATGATGATTTAAACAACTAAAATTGAAATCGATGAAATGATTACGGCAAAATATAATTCGAATCTATCCCAATGAAAATAGCTTTACATAATGACATACTACAACAACAACAAATCTTTAAAAATAAAAGCATCTGCTTATTTCCACTTTTCAGTGATTAATCATAAATACATGAAGATATTATTGTTTGTAACCACGATAAGTTCTCTTTAATCATCATATTTATTGATCGGGTGATATAATATGTTTGTTGAATGATTTCTGAATGGTAATTAGTGATTAAAAGATGACCAGTGCAGTGGGTGGGGTAATCGTAAAATAATATCAATAGTGACATTGAGTTTCAGTATCTTATAGAAGTTTACTTCATTGTCATGCTGAAATTTAAATATTGTGTATCTTGTTTCAGTTTATAACCTGGCTTAGAAGTTGGCACCAGAGGTCAACAACAAGAAAATTCAGAAGAAGCAGAAGAAAATCTTTTACCAAATTAGGAGGAGTTTGACTGCCTCATGTATATGCAAAACAATGAAATTTTGAAAGCATCTAGAACTAAAAGTGCCTGTTATTAGTAGGACTTGTAAGAATATTCAATGAGTGTTATATAGACAATGGCATGATTTTAAGCATATATGATGTGCTGCAGATGAAGATTGAATGGACTTGATGCTGCCTTTTTCAATGTGATTGTGAGGATACTTTGAATATAACAATTTATGTGCTGCTAAAGACTATGATGTGCATGGATGAATAAATTCTGTTTAACTTACTTCAACATTATTGTGTTAAATAATTAATATACATTATAGGATGTATTTATTCTACTCCATGGGTGTAAAATTACAGTAAAAAGAGGTGTATGAATACGTGCATACGTGTATGAATATATATAACATAATAAAAGGAAAGAAACTATTAACATTCAATAGGTATTATATATTTTTAATTATAACATGACCCACGATGCAGGAGTGTAGTAAACTCATTGATTATTTTACGTATTAAATGGGTCAATAATACACTAGTGTAATAACTATGCAAATGAGCCGAATCACTATCACTACGCGCTGTCAAAAAGATAAACACATCATGGCATGATACATTTGCATTACATTGCAGTTCAGCGTCAAAGCCACTCGTTCTTTAAAAGCTTACAGGTAAACGCCTCAATATGAGTCGCGTTCGTTTTCCTATTTAACGCACAAATTTCCGTAAAACTTGTGTATAATTCGATGAATTATAGTATAATCTATCAACATGACCAAAAATATACTTTCAACAGACGAAAGTTATCAAATATATTGCCGATGTTTCATACTGCCCTTAATTTCAAATTTGTCCTCGTAAATGCTTTGGATTAAGTCCGTAGCATTCCGGAAAGTATGTAAATTGATCTGATTCAATAGACGCATGAACAAGCGTCTTAAGCTGTTGACTTTGTAAGAGGACAATTCCACAACTAAAATGGTCAACAAGACGAAATAAAAAAAGACCAATTTAGTTATGGGACCCAGAAATAGGCGTATAACGATATTTCTATCAATGATCAGGTTCGAATCGACTGTCAGGATCATAATTGGGATGTTACTGAAGTAGTTTTGTGCGGGTTTACAACATACTACATGGTCAGATTAGTTGATCGTATATAAATTTAAAACACAAAGAGTGCAACGACTTTTAATAACCCATCCACTACAATAATGGATATTTTCATTAAAAAAACAGCCGAGGGAACTTCATGGGCATAACGGTTACAGCTATGACACGTAAATCAAACATATTGCAATCGAAAAGTCTTTAATGCACTCACAGATAGAAGACATCGCGTATTTCATGCAGTTTCTTTCAGATACGTTTTTGTTGGTCACACCATGGTCACACCATTCCATGACGTCACCATGCACAGTGACGTCATGTGCTAGTTGTTGATATTGTGTTATTTGCACGAACGAATTAATATTTAGTTTATTTATAGCTTTTACAACATATTATAAATTTGGTTGAATAAAGCTGATATATATATATTAGTATATGTCAGTAAACACAATTAGTTTCCTTTGAAATAGATTATTCTGGTACTACTTTCTAAGCTCATGTATTTCATAAACCGTATAACCACTTCGACCCGATTCTTCTTATATAGAAAATAGGCACTGGCATATATTTTCTTCGTTTGTAAGTACGCAATTTGCTGGTCATGTTATTTTTATCGTTTTCAGAGGACTCGTTTAATAAATTCAATACAACATGAAGACTCATTCAAGATCCTCTATACAATATATAATTCCTATGAAATGTTAATTATTTTGTTGTTGTTCGGTACGAACAATAAAGTTATTACCGTATTTCAGAAATCGCTCAGTTTTCATTGAAAACCTGCATACCGAACAGCTTCCATTAATTTAACCTTCCGCCTACGAACATAGTTCCATTTTTTTCAGTTCAATGGCATAAATACAAATTCAAATATTACGTGCATATAAGTCAAAATCAGATGGCTATGCAATATCGTAAACGAGCAATACTAGACCGTCGTAAAAAATCTAAACAATCCTGTCCCTCGGATTACTACAATATTTACTATCAGTTCACACATTTCAAGGAAGGATGACGTCATAATCCTCGTGCTTTATATGCTAATTTGTCTGATTCCTAGCTTCTATTGTAAACGTATAGAAGTCATCATTGAATTCATGGACGATGCGATGATAACTGTGTGTCAACCAGATATTTATTGTAATCGATTGATTTAATGCTAATATAACGTGTAACTTTTTCTTCGAGTGTGTCTTCATGAGTGAGATATTACAAACTGCAAAAGTTGAGTATACAAAGAGGCAGGTAATGTAGACTATATGATATTATGCTATTTGCTTAACTACTTTTTGTGATCAGATGGGAATCATAAATCAAAGTACTGAAAGCACATGGATCGGGAACAGCTTTAACAACTGCATAGCGGGTGTAGAAAAGCGTTAGTAGTACTTAGTCTGCATCGAAATTCATGTGCGAACTATCGTTCGGATTCAAAAACTCACCCTACAAAGAAATTCAACTTTTGACTGCTTTGTAGTTCCGAACAACAGCAGTACCTTCAGAGCTTTGATTCATTATTAATTTGCTTGACTCGGATACTGCATATTGTTAACATTTATATATGAAAAAATATGCAAAAACGAATACAACATACATTTTATGTCCTGATGTATGTACAGTACACCTATTTTATCAATTAAATATAGAGCAACAAACAGTTGAATGTGCTGTTAACTGTTTACAATTAGTGAATTACACATGATAAAATCTCATTGCGATTGAAATTTGGCAGCACTTACATTTTGTAAGCAAAAGCGATTGGATCTTGTTTTTGGCAGCAATAAAAACGATGTAAATCCATAACCATTTTGAATATACTTTCATGATGTTCTACACTTGTTTGCACTGAAATTGGCAACGTTGTCAAAACGTTGATATAACGTTAACCTAACAACGTTGCGACTAAAACTTTAGTACAACGTTGTGACAACATTGCTTACTAACGTTTTTACAACGTTACAGCACAGTTGTTACACAACGTTGCTACAAGGTATAGATAACAATTCTGTATGCATTTTTACAGTGTCTGTTCAATACATACTTACGTGCATTGCTTTCATGAGACTTTCTCCTACACATTTCAAATGACTGTGTTAAATAGTTGTCAACGCTGTAACAATGCTGTAACAAGCTGTAAAATAATACAACCAATACACAACGTTGTCTTAACGTTGTGTGTTTGCTGGGTATAACGTTTAACTTTTTCTCCGTGCATGTCTTCATGTATGAAATATTACATTCTGCATAAGTTGAGTATTCAAAGAGGCAGATAATGTAGACTATATAATATTATGCTAATTGCTGAACTACTTTTGGTGATCAGACGGGAAACATAAATCAATGTACTGAAAGCACATGGAAAGGGAACAATTGTAACAACTGCATAGCGTTCGTAGTATTTATGTCTGCATCAAAATTCATGCGCGAACTATCGTTTGTTTTCCAAAACTCACCCTGCATAGAAATCAACTTTTGACTGATTTGTAGTTCCGAACTTTAGAGCTTTGATTTAATAAAGTTGAACTAACTTAGAAAGTTTTTGAATAACACGGGAGATAAATAAGGTGAACGAATTAAAAAGCTGAATATATTAATAATGGTAGATAAATAACGGGCTACACTACAATCAATTGTTTATTAATGTCAAATAGACCATACCAGGAAGAAAAAGAGACTATTTACACTTACATTACACATAAACTTTAAAGCAAACTACATACATAAACTATCAATGAATCTACCATGTTGTGTTTTTTCTATACAAGAATTTTCTATGTGATTTCAACAAATTATGATTATACTCACTTTTATCAATAAATACGGCCTTCTAATAGTTCTATTACTGTCATCATTCATGTTTAGGGTCATGAAATACACTATTGCCGAAACTACACAAGTCACAAAGAACCACAAACCTAGTAGAAATTAGAATTCTTTACTTGATTTGCCTAATGTATTAATTTATTGATAATACTTTTCCCATACAAAATGCAGATCTGTGATGTTAATATTGTAATAAATTATATTTAAAACACCAAAATTTAATAAAAACAAAATACCTTAAATAATAACATATAGTTTAGTATCTTTACTAGAAGACTTAGGCACGTAACTCGTCGGTCCGGTGAAGGCGATGCACATTCTCATAAAAAGCCAAATTATAACAAAGGCATGGAAGGAATGCTTGAAAAGAAGTGTGCTGAAGTTTCAGGTATTTTAGCAGAAATAAAAGTCTAGTCATCAAATCGTACAACGTTAGAAGTTGGCCAAATCTAATTATAGAAGTCAAAATGCAGCCCGGTACACAGAAATGGCAAACATTAACATTGTTTTATATAAATGCAGCATTACATTGGTATTAAACTTATTCATAGACCTATTTTGGACACGGTGGGTCTCCAAGGACTGTACTACAAAGAGTTATACACCTTGTAATAAAATGTATTACATAATTATATATGTGTTTCAGTTGAACGAAGTCGTATTTGCGTCATTTTCTTTCATTTAAGGTAGTTTTTGTTTAAATTCGGATGTTTAAAATAGAATAGAATACAACTTTACCATCACAGCCGCTTGTGATTGTGACAAACTAGTCAAATGATAAATACATCAGATATAAACCAAATGGATACATTTTTTGTCATATTTCTTTCAGGTTCAAGCCCGTTTTATCAATAATTCAGATATAATTCAGACCCCAATTTAATTGGGCAGTTTAAATTATAAATTATCGGGCAGGTGACGTGTCCTGTTTTCCTGTACCGTTATTTAACAAGTTTTATACAAGAAACTGTCAAAGTCTCCACACTGAAAATTACCTTTGATAGATGATGCAAACGAATTACCTTAGTAATGTATATTCAACCAAACTGCCAGAGGCAACATGCGGCTGTTAGGGTTCGAATTTAGGAACTTGAGGTCTGAAAACTTAGGTTTTACCCATTCGACCATTTAACACTTCGATCGGTGAAAAAAAAGAATTTTGAATTTCCATATACTGTATAATTTTTTTAAAAAAATAGAAAATCGACACGACTGTCTCGAGAGATTGAAAAATAAAAACAGAAAACATACATAATGATAAAAATTAAAGACACGAAGCCTATATAAAACTAAGTATGTTAAACTTGTAACAGAAGTTTCAACCGAACTGCCAGAGGCAACATGTGACTGCTAGGGTTCGTACTTAGGAACTTGAGGTCTGAAAACTTAAGCTTTACCCATTCGACCATTTAACATTTCGATCAGTGAAACAAAAATGAATTTCCATACATAATATAAAAATACAAATTTCATCAATTTATTCAATATTTAGAAATACAAAATATACTTTATTAATGCTATATAGTTTTGTCCTAATGAAAAATGAATGAACACTTAAAATAGCAAATAATGTCATGTAAAACACTTACTTGGTTTTTTTATATCGCGCATGGTTTTCGGATAATTTTAATACTCCGAGGCAACTTTACAACAAAATTTTATGCTTCTTTCAGCGACTTATACAATGTACACTTGCAATATATCCTAATTGCCCTTTCCCATAATAGCTAGGTTTGCCTTGGAAGATTGTCGTTCTTGTCGGCAGTACGCATGCGCTAAAATATTATCTACTTCCGAGGACTATATCTTAATTCGCCAAGCAGAACATATAGGAAAAGTCAATACTGTTTCGTCAACCTGATACTATTGAGTCAATAATTAAGTATTTTCACATTAGGTTATAAACCACTAATTTATGTTTTGCATGCATGTGATTTGATAAAAAAAAAACAGCCGAAATTTGTTATTATTTATCTAAACGAATTGAACTGAAAATTGGTCCATACACAGACAATTAGCGATATCTTGGCAAAAAAACATAATGTGTCATATTACATGTAAACAAATAACAACAACAAATAACTTTTATTGCAATCGGCAAACAAATTTGCCTTTGGCAACGAAAAGCATGAACATATATACATAACATGACACACACACAAAAATAAAGTTCAAGTTCAAAGTTTATTGGCAAATAGCAAAGTACATTGCCTTTGGCCATTTACAACATAATATGGCAAAGACAAACATATATATATACATATACATAAACCATCAAGTGAGCATATGAACAAATGGATGATTAAGATAAATCTGATAAATCAAGAAACAGGTACAGAGTTAAGTAATTTTGAGCGACAGGACATAGCATGTTTAATAAATTTAGCAATATTTACTGTTTTCCTAACATTTTTGCTAGACATAAAAGAGATGAATTTGTTAATATTTGGCCATGATATTTGTCCCAAAAATTTAAGTCTTAAATCCTTGTATTTGCTACAACATAGTAGAAAGTGGTATTCATTTTCGATCACATTTTGATTACATATTTTACAGAGTCTATTATTTCTTTCTATTCTACTAAATCTTCCCGATTCCATTTTAAGTCTATGAGATCCTAGCCGTATACGTGTCAAGTGTTTCCTTAAATCGTCGTTACTAATATTAACTAAATATTCTTCAAAAATATAAGCTTTTTTAAATTTTCTGTATAGATCGAGCTTAGACATGTTACTGATTGAATTGTTCCAATTTTGAATATACTGATCATGTAATCTTTGCTTAATTTGTGGGAAATAATTAAAATTTTGAGAGTATTCTGTATGTAGATATCCAAAACCAAGATGATCAACAATAGAAGTAATCTTACGTACCCAATTTGAGTTACGAACATTAACCTGAAGATCATGATATACGTTATAAATAGTGGAGTTAACATTGTTCATAATTTTCAGCCAGAATTTTATTGCTCTTTCTTTACATAATACAGATATTGGTAGCCTACCTAATTCAGCTAAGACAATATTGTTTGGGGTCTGCTGTAGATTGTCAATATCTTTAAAGTTATACACACCCCAAACTTCAGATCCGTATAAAAGGATAGGTAATACCATCCCAGCCAGCATCACTACGTCGGCCCGACATCAAGCCGATATTGCCATCGATGTTGGCCCTACATCGTCATCTTGATCGTTCCGACATCGACCCGCCTCGAATTTGCAACGCGGCTCGATGTCGGCCCGACAGGATTTCCCCGACATTTATCCGATGTTCTGCCGATATTCCAGGAATCGCTTTAATGACCCCTAAACTACTGGTATAGACCTACTGCGAACAGAAGCTAGTAAGATAAATATTGTATAAACTCATACTTGTTCATACATGGATCATAGTCTGCTGTCATGGTTATTTCATATATTTGTTAATTTCTAACAGGTCATCTTTCATTAAGATAACAAAATAAATAGAGTATTTTCTATATTTATTTAATCAACATCATGGTGATCATGTACATCTTATGATCTTAATTATGGGACTGGGCTCCAGATTAGTATTCCAAATCCAGACACTCCTTCCATGAAATAGAAATAATTTCAAAGAAAATTTAAGGTTTAATACTAAGGATAGATTAATATTGCTCTCTTTCTTTAAAAAAAAAAATAAGTGCTTAATTGTTAAATTATGGGGCAAATTATAACAGTAGAAAAATGATATACATGAGTCTTAATGTAGCTCTTGAAAGTTCATAGGGTATGAACTGGAATAGAGTCCCAGACCCATTATGATAAAAAATATATTCAAATTCTATCCATGTTTCCACTATCTAATGTATTTCATGTTATGACAATTAAGCTAAAATGAAACCCAAATACATGAAGAATGAAAAATACAATAAGAAATCAATATATAACTTAGATTTTCATTACTCTGGAAATCCTATGTTTAAAATATGAATGTGGTCAGTGATATTGTACTATTTGGCACTTCTAAATTTAATTATTCACACAATTAATCATACTCATACATAAACAAATGCAAAATTACTAATGCTAAGTAACAAATTAAAAATACACCGTATATATCTTCCAAAAGTCTTAACCAAAAACTTAAAAACACTATAAAAGTTCATTTTGGTCATTCATGTAATTGTTTATAGTAGATTAATATTATTTTTCGCTTCTTTTTCCACTATCCCTCGTCACTGTTGGTACATACTACATAGGCAGCCGCACTGTCTCAACACCACCTTAACATCAGCTTCCTAAACACTTTGAATTGTCCTTTGTACAGCTTCAGCTACAATATAATTAATCAATAAATTGATAACACAGTATTTAAAAATATACAATAAGCACAATTCATTTCCTTTAACTATTGCAATTAGCCAAATAGTTTCCTATTTCATGTAGATAATTAGGTTCAAATTAAATCATACTGCTGTAATAGCAGGAAAATAATGTACCCAATGCGAGGACTCAAACCCACCACCTTCTGCTTGCAAGTCAGATACTCTACCGACTGAACTAATCGGGCTGGTGAATATCCCATCCAATTCATAAATACAATGTATTACTATTATGTATCACACCGCCACATTGCTCCTTCCTTTTTATTAAAAAAAAAGGATTTCGAGGCTAGTCTCATACTAACGGCATCAAATGTAATAGGAAGAAGAAAATAATGTACCCGATGCATGGCTCGAACCCGCGATCTCTTGCTTGCAAGTCAGATGCTCTACCAACTAAGCTGATCGGGCTGGTGAATATCCCAGCCAATTTACAAATTACAATATATCACACAGCAATTAAGAGTAATCAAGCTTAAAATCTTGAATATCTAGTTGTGGTATACAAGATATATTTATATATATGATATATATGTGATAATAATTACATTTGTAACTTACAATGAATGTTACTAGTATATTGCCAACTTGCAACATAACCATTGTATAGTCCGACACACTCTCTGGCGACTAACTACTAAATACATGTGTATGCCATGCTGTGTCTTTGCTATCCTTCCCTGATAGTTGACCTGTAAAATATAAAATCAAATTCAAAAACAACATACTCATTGTATTTCAAACATGTACCTTATAACAATCTATGGTATCTAGTCATACTAAAATTTAAAAAATTAACAACATTAACAGAACAATGACATGATTTATACTTGTATACTCCTATATAATAGAGTCTATAGGTAGATCTTATTTCCATCAATATATATTATTTCAAAATATTATTTATAATTAGAACTTTTTAGAATAATTATTTATGCATTCATTATTTATACAGAATAAATTAATATGAGCAGTTGAAAGGTCAATGTCTATTACTCTAATTGATATAAATTTACCATACAAGCCCCACATACCTGTCATTTAATAAAAGTTGTAATTCCTTGAATCCTCTAAGTGCATAATTTTCTCCAATCAATCATGTTTAATATATTATTTAGCAACTTAGTGCACTTTCTGTACTTCAAAAACCAGTTCTGCTTCATCTTTTTTATACTGTATAGTTGTACAAATCTGCTGGTCTAGAGCTAAAACAAGAGACAAATGGAAATAAGAGTAATTTTACACAAAGATTTAGAAATAATTTTGAATTTAATTATTAGACTGAGTATACATACTGGTCATTGGTCTTTGGTGTAAATAAACCATTATGGTAAAACAATGAAATCAAATAAATAACATAAAATTCCTTGAATGTAGATATTCTGCATAAACATGAAATTAGTAACATGAGCAATTTTCTTTTGTTATAGACAGTCGCGAAAACATATGACAATAAAACAACAAGCTAAAATAAGTTCCCAAGATAATTACTTTACTGTCAATATCCACCCGCTGTTGTTGATGTATGCCTTTTAAAGTAATTTTCCAAACTCACTGACATGTTTCTTGCAACGAAAACTTGTTATTTTCATGAAATCTATCCGACCTGCTGCTGACACTAGTTCAAGAAATTCAAATATGGCGGTCAGCACTAAATGACTAATGCAGGCGGTTGACCTAGATACTTAAATCTTGTTACAAGTTATCTAAGATTTCAAAATGTAAATGAATACTTACATTATAATGCAAAATTAACGTTTTGCTTCTTCACTTCTTTCATTCGCCTCATTGATTATGTAAAAACAGTTAACTCATTAATGACAAAATACATTCGTCTACATCGGCCCTACATTAATCCGACATCTACTTGACATTGAGATTTGAACGAATGTAAAGAGTCAGATTCATCGTGTTTATCATTTATATTTTACATATTCATGTCTACAGATTAGGTTAGAACTTGAATAAGTTAACACCAAGTGTAATACACACTTTTTATAAAATCCACCTACGTCGGCCCTATGTAGGATTGACGTTGACAAATATTGTCGATATTCCGCTCTTTAGCCGCCGTCGGGCCGACATAGTGATGCTGGCTGGGATTGAATCAAAAAGAGACAATTTCGATTTAATATCTAGATGAACTGAATCAAAAATTGTTAATAAGTTATTATACGCCTTCAGAGCTTGGTCATGCAAAGTTTTTAAAGCAGAGGTGAATGTTCCATTTTTTCGTAAAATTGACAACCTAAATAATTAAAATTATCTACCATTTCGATCTTTTGTCCATTTAAAAAACAAATCAGGGTAAAAGTTCTGTTTACGTTTTTCAAAAATACAAACTTTAGTTTTTTTTTACATTAATTTCTAAACCCCATTTTTCTGAATATTGTGAAATGCTATCTATTTGTGATTGTAAACTACCTGGGTCAGTTGTAAACATGACAATATCGTCAGCAAATAAAATCAAATATAGATAAAAGCTCAAGATCCCTTGCAGTTAACAAGTTAATATCTACATTTTCAGTAATATCATTTATAAATAAAATAAACAATAAAGGTGATAATGGCTCTCCTTGTTTTAAACAAAGTGTAATATCAAAGAAATCTGACAATTCACCAGTACTTGGTAATTTTACACATGATTTAACAACATTATAAATACACTTAATCATATTAGACATTTTACAACTTATGCCAGAATTGACAAGTTTTAAGTATAAAGCATCTCTATTTACAGAGTCAAATGCTCGTTTGTAGTCAATAAAGACACACCATAGTTTTGAATTATTCGATAAAACTTTTTGTATAATAGAATGTAATATAAAAATAGCATCACCAGTAGAACGCTCATTACGAAATCCAAATTGAGTTTCATTAAAAATACCGTTGCACTGACACCAATTATTGATAAGGTTTCGTAAAATAAGTGAAAATATTTTACCTAATACATTTACCAGTGTGATACCTCTATAGTTTTCAGGATTTGATTTGGAACCTTTTTTGAATATCGATACAATAACACCTTCAGTCCAAGCTTCCGGATAAGTACAGTTATCAAAAATATGATTAAATATATTGCATAAAAATGGAGAAACAAATTCCTTTGCATCAATAAAGAAATCCGCTACATTATTATCGTAGTCGCAACTTTTATGACGATTCATTATCTAACTGATCAATAGTAATCGAGTGGTCGTACAAGATCTCAAACTCGTTATTATCAGCTAATTGTTCATTGTCGATGTTCGATACATTTTTGAAGTATTGAGTGAATTCATTTAATGAGATGTCATTTGTCGAGTTTTCAGTTTTCCGATGCTTGTTTATGTACTTCCAAAATTGGCGCGGTGAGTTTTTACTTAATTTTTTCAAATGATATTTTTCTTTATTAAAGTAAATACTTTTAGCTAAGCGTTTCTCTTTTGAATAAATCTTTTTGCACTCTAAGAAACGAATTTTATTTTCATTTGTTTTTGTTTTCAAGAAACAACGTTTAGCATTGTAAAGTTCAGATTTTGCTCTTCTACAGTTATCATTAAACCAGGCGCTTTTTCTTTTTTTTACCATTTGATTGTGGCTAATAAGTTTTACCGAAACATTCTTTTGATATATCATGTACTAGATTCGAAAATTCATTTATACATTGGTTTACATCGTAATCTCCACGAATTAGTCTGTCATTTATATCGTTAAATAAACGTTCATTTTCTTTAACGGATTTTAAGAATTTAAGATAAAGTATAAATTGCATAAGATGCATATGAAGCAATATAAATATAAATTATGCAATTATTACATTATATACATAGAGAGATTGTTAAAAAAGGGACGGTCGATAAGTATTATGTGAACTTATATATAAGGAACTTACAATTGATAAATGTAGGAAGAAGTCGTAGTTTTATAATTGAAATAGATGTATCTTAAAAGCAAAAAGTAAATAAAAAATATATAGATAAATTAATCTTTGTTACTTATACATGTACGTGAGGTATTTTAAGGACCAGAAATAAAAAGCAAATAAATGTACAGAAAACATAGATTACATATTTTATGAAGAGAAAGCGTAACCTAGCTATTCTACCATAAGGAACGTCTTGTTTGAAAATACAAGACACAACGTATGGCAATAATAGTGTTTGTCGTTTACCATTGTTATGCTAGTCTTGTTGAAACGAAAGTACAAGGTCAGCAAAATGGTACATCCGGGTATGTATATAACAAACAAGCAGTACTTACAACATTATGTCGTTCTTATGTCGAATGAATGTTTTAAAAAGTAGCATATTTGATAAAGAGATTTCTTACTTTTGGTTTTCATAGAGAAGGCCATCTGATATAGGGGATGTATTTTTGACGTAGATTATCATGAGGAAATGGTATTCTGTTCCTACGAGATTTTTATTACAATTTAAACATATTCTATTTGCTCTGTCTGTATTATTGTAACGCACAGTTTCAATGGCTAGACAGTGGGCTGATAACCTAAACTTTGTAAAAACTTTTTTCATGTAGTCGTTACTGATGATGTCAAGATATTTTTCTAAAGAAAATGTTGTTTTGAAACTCATATATTGTCGCATTTGTCCTAACTTAGTTTTCAATTCCTGTTGAAACAGGTCCCGTATTCTTGTTTTAAAACATAGCCTGATAATTGTAATTAATTGTAAAATTTTGTTTTAAATAGGAAAATCCAATTGAATCAATGGATGTATTAATTTTATAACACCAAGAATGTTTTGACAAATTAATATCATTTTGTAGTTTAAGTCATATATTATGCAATAAGGTACCAGGATTGTTTCGTATTTTGCACCAAAGACTTAGACTTCTTTCCTTACATAATATTGAAATTGGATATTTTCCAAGTTCGCCTAGAACTGCCATATTTGGTGTAGTCGGTTTGACCCCTAGAATCTTTTTTTATAGTATTGAAACTGTACCCTATCAAAGATATCAGTATTATACATGCCTAATACTTCTGAACAATAAAGGAGGATTGGTTCATTTATGCGTTCAAATAGATATAGTTTTGTACTGACGTCAAACTTAAGCCTAGAATATATAAAGTATAGACCGTGAACAGCTTTTAATGCTTGCTCAGGTAATGTTTTAATTGCCTCTTTCATAGAACCATTGGATATAAATTTAACGCCAAGATAGAAAACTTCAATCGGGACATAATTAATGAGCCAGACTGGGGACGCAGTTTTCTTCCTTTTACTAAAAATACAAATCTTGGCTTTGTTTATATTTATGTTAAGACCCCACTTTGTAGAATAAGTATATACACTATCGAGTTGGTTTTGTAAACTATTTTCATCTGTAGTAAGAATCACCATATCGTCTGCAAATAGCAACATGTGTATACAAAGATGGTTTATATCGTAGTCTGTAAGTGAAGTAAAATCTATATTATGAACGACATCATTCACAAGAAGTATAAAGAGGATAGGTGACAAGGGTTCCCCTTGTTTTAATCCAAGGGATATATCGAAGAAGTCGGACAAAGATTTATGGACCTTAACACATGCAGAAACTTTGGAATATATAGATTTTAACCATTTTAGAGCTGACACCTAAATCAGTTAGTTTATACCACAGGGAGTCCCTAACAACGGTGTCGAACACTTTTTCATAGTCAATGAATGCGCAATATAAAGACTTATTGTTTGAAATTACCTGATTAATGATACTGTGCAAAATAAAAACACAGTCAGGTGTGCTTTTCTTATTTCTGAACTAGACTAGATATGGTTTTAAAATATTTCATGTTCATCAAATGGTTTATCTAAACAATCAATACAAATCAGGTTTCCCTGTTCAAATTCCGACAAGTTTACTTCACCCGATGCATCATTTTTCCTATTATTAAACATTTCATTAAAATATGTTGAAAATTGGTCAGTATAAATGTCTACAGTACATTTCGGTCTATGCGCAGAAAAACAATCACAAAATATCATAGTCCTTCACAAAATTAAGGAAATCACTATGAACAAGCTTTTTGTTTAAACCTTGAACGTTCCATGATATAAATTTAAGCTGCTTCTCTGTGTTGCACTCCTAGTGATAAGTAAAGTTATGATGATTAGTTGTTTTCTTTGATGCTCGTTGATTTCGTGGTGATAACGTAGGGACCGGGCCGGGTGGCAAGTGATCCGCCGTAGATACATCGTTATCCATGAATAGCTTGTCGTATGACAGAACAGCGTGTTTTTTGTGTGTTTGTTTTTGCGTCAATGAAATATGGCAACAGTAATTTGCAACGATCTTGTATCAGTTTCGGATATTGATGCGCTCCTCAGTAATTAGTTCCGGCAAGTAGTTCTCTTGCTATGGGCTCTATCTATCTTTATCTTTGATTTGGCATCGGGCATATTTAGCTGATTTTCGCATAGCAGCAAAGGATTCCCTAAAATACACAATTATTCCACCACTAAATCGTTTGGCCTTTTGTTCGATTTTGGTCTTGAGCACTGGAAAAAGTTATATCCTGGAATATTTATATTTGAGAAGTTTAAATGCCACGTTTTACATAATATTAATATATCATAGCACGATATATATCCATGAATTCCGCGTCGTCCAACTTGGACATTAAACCTTGCACATTCCATTGAATAACTGATATAGTATCTTGCTGATCGTCGTTGACCTAATGACTCATATCTTCAACGGGGTGATTTGTTTGTCGTTTCGGTGGTGGGCCTCGTTTCACGTCAATTCGATCGTATGATATAATTGCATTTTTTCTTCTTGGCGAAGTTGCATCAATTCAGGGACGAGCTGTCTACGTTTTTCCTGAATAGCCTTTGGATATAGGTCACTGACCTGGATTGGTGCATTTTTTTCAGGTGTGTAAATGAAGCACCTTTGATTTTGAGTTTATTGTGATAATAGTGAATGGTATGAATTTGCCAAGATGATGGGCCCGGTCAATGACAAGGTTTTTGGCATCTTCCATTTTGAGCGTTTCACCACACAGTGTCTTGATTTTCTTGAGGACAGTTTTCCTCATTACGGGTTTCAAATGTTGGTTCTTCCGTGAGACCGAAAAATAGTAGCCTGTCTCACATTGATCTTGCCTGGAGGTCTACAAGGTCATCCGTTATTTTCTTGTTTTCAGTTTTGATTTTATCGAACTATTTCATAATTGTCTCCCTTTGTATTTTGTCATTACTTAAACATTTGTCGATATGTCTCTGTTTCATTTGTATGTCGTGACAAATTTGTGATTGCTCGTGACTGGTGGCTTCAATTTCTATTAGTTTTCTGTTTTGCTCTTGTGATCCCTGTTCAAGACGACTGCTTCGTATATCTAGATCATTGATATTATCGTTTATGTTTGAAACCTGTATTCCAATGCTATCTAGTTTTCGTAGTCTAGTATCCATCATATCTAATATTTATCTAATGTCATTTGGTTATAGCTTGGAGGACACGGGGTGCTTGCCAGGGGTGTATTATATGCCATACCATTGTTCATCGCTATAAACATGTTTCCACCAGTATTGTTTTGATTACAAACTAATGAGTTCATATATGAAGATTGATTAGTCGGCGTTAGTAGTAGGATGTAATTGCCGTTATTACACTGATTATCGAACTGTGGGGATCCATTTGTAAATGTTGGTTGCACACTTTCGTTTTGGTTCAATATAACGTCGTTCATAGCTAATCGTTTATCACACTGAATATTATTTGTTGAATTTGGAGAAGATTCGGATTTGGTCCGTTTCTTTGACTTTGATCTACCTTTCTGTGTGCTGTTTCTACCCATTTATCAGCATTTAAGGTAACATATTTATAGACACAAGACTTATTGTCAATTGTTAAATCCAGTAAACAGTATTTTTGCAGGTTTGATGGACTTTCCCGCGAAAACGTACACAAAGGACTGAGCACAAAACTGCTAATAAACTCCGTAAAAATCCAAATATTCAAAAACCGATCCTTTGAAGTAGCACATGATCCCTTAAACACTATATTTCATACAGATTCAGGTTTATTACGCTGCAGTAATTGGAAGATTTCAACAATTGTACCAACATTTTCAAAGGACGAAAAAAGCCAACTATGTAGACTTTCAAAATGTAGTAATTAAATGAATGTATTTAAATTCATAACATTCAAAATAATTATCATTGTGTCTCTCGGATGTGTAAAAAGTAACAAGTTAATCATTGACATATAACCCAACATTTGATTATGTCATGATAATTAAATCCGACTGCAGAGCTTCACGAATATAAGCAAACACAAATAATAAAATGAGGGCATGATTAAGTTTAACAATTAAATGATACGTTAATACCTATGGATAGTTCTCAACATATAGTCAAGTCAAGTCAAGTCAAAATACTTTTATTCGCTCATTTCATGATACATGAATAAATGAGGTACACAATTAACATTTTAGTTGAGGCTCTTTGACATTGTTAGAAAATAGTCATACTAACATGCAGAAAATGAACATAAACAGATAAACAAGTATAAAACATAATACGATAGTAGAGTGCATTGGACTGAGATTCTTTACACGAAAAAAGAGAAAAAGATGATGTCCAATATGGACACCGGAGAGTCACAAAAAAGAGAAAACAAACGAAAAGAGGTTTATTTAAATTAGTGGACAGTTTTCAAAATTATTTTAATGAACTTACATAACTTCAAATATTCAGCTTTAGAC
Source organism: Lutraria lutraria (assembly GCA_964023205.1). Classification (NCBI taxonomy): domain Eukaryota; kingdom Metazoa; phylum Mollusca; class Bivalvia; order Venerida; family Mactridae; genus Lutraria; species Lutraria lutraria. Next base: position 37,874,768 of record OZ026841.1, read on the forward strand.
GCGTTGTTGAAGAGTTGAGATAGTTTAAATGTACTTGGGTTTCTACAATAATAAGATTTTAAAAGCTGATTTCTTTGATCAATAAAAAGATTACAATCAAATAAATAATGATATTCATCACCTAATTTCGAACAGTTTACGCAGAGACGTTCATTTAATGGTGTTTTATTCCAGTTACCTGTTTCAACTGGGAGTTTATGATTTCTTGTTCTAAATTTTATAATAAAGGATAGTAGATTTATTGGGGTGTTTGATAAGTAATTTTCATAGCCAAATGAAGTTTTGACAATTTTGTAAAATGTATTATTTTTAGATTTTTCCATGGCAGAAAACCAGTCATTGATATATAGATCTTTAAGTTTTTGTTTAATACTAAGTTTAAGCCATTTTGGATTCAGCACGTTCTGATTTTGCCAAATATCAGGGAAACCACATTTAATCAATATTGATTTAATCTTATGAAACCATGGAAAATGTTTTTTGTTAGTATTATCGCCTGTGTCATTGAATGATTTTTGCAGGATAAAATATAAAATGGAAGATAATTTTGATGGGACTGAATTGTAACCGTTTAATATTCGTATCCAGAATGAGATCATTTTTTCTTCAATATCGAGTGACAATGGTGTAATGCCAGTTTCACCGTAAACCATATAGTTTGGGGTAGATCGTTTTAGTTTAAGTACGTATTTCAGAAATTTAAGTTGGACATTTTCAATTACTTTATTATCTACAAGTAGATACGTCCCTGTAATCAACAATACGCATACTATGTATACAGACAATGGAATGTGTAATAATGTTCAACCACAACAACAGATCTTCAATAAAGTGAATGAGTTACAATCACTTGGAACACAAATGAATACAACTGGTTTAACTAGCTTACAATCAAATAATAATGTGTCATCTAATCACCCAGAAGCAACACATTATGATCTATTAAATCAACAAGATTTTGAGTCTCAACAAACAAAGAATGTCAACACTGGAGTTTGTATTGAACCGACATCATCTCACCATGGTCACGTGAAATCTACATATGATTCAACAAATCAACACAATGTTGAAATAACAAGTGCAAAAAGTTTGATAAATAATAGTGGTCATTTTGGTAATTTGCCAAATTTATTGAGAAGTACATCATCTGTCTTAGACAACACGAGTGACGCGCAACAAATAGTTACGACAAATAAATCCCAAGAAAATGTTAATAATTCACTTGGCCCTAATAGTGACGGAACCACTGATATTCTGCAGTCTTCACAACAAGAACCGAATAGTAAAGGTACGCACGCTTTGCGTGCAAAAAATCGCAGCATTAGGCGCTCAAATTCAGCCAGTCCATATGGCCGTAATATATCTAGGAGACGGTTTTCCCCTACGGATAAGAATATACATCGGAGACATGAAAATGATGATAGTAATTCTCTGGAGGTCAACAGTTAGGACCACGTGGAGAAGGTCACAGTTCGCTGTGCGTATCTGAATACGAACGGTTTATGTAGTAAACGGACGGACAAATTGAATACTGTTTTTGTTAAATCATTATTTAAAGAAAATGATGTTATTTTATTCACGGAGTCATGGACTGATTCATACTCAGATTTATATGTTGATGGTTTTGAGTATTTTGTTTTACATCGAAAAAACGTTAAGATATCCGCAAAACGAAATTCTGGCGGAATCATAATTTATGTAAGAAATAATTTAGTATCTGACGATAGTCTTTTAGGACTATGACAGGGAGCAAACTAATAAACTTATAGATAACAAACATAAAAATGCTCGCCTTTACTGGAATTTATTAAAACAAACGGCAGGTATCAAACAGACAAATAATAATATTGCGTTGTCTGCATTTGAAAATTATTTCAAAGCTGTCAATAATCCTAATGACAGATTTTTTAGGCCTGACGAAGATATTATACATTTCGTTAACATGTATGAAAACAATGAATACAAAATAATGTTTAGTGAATTAAACATTGAATTGTCGACTGATGAAATTAATATTGCCATAAGTCAATTAAAAAATAACAAATCAGGAGGTCCTGATAATATGTTAAACGAATTTTTTACTTCCGGTAAACATGTTTTAGTTCCAATATTGTATGTTTTGTTCAATAAAATCTTTGAAAATGGATACTTTCCTGATAGATGGTCAGAAGGTTATGTAATTCCTCTTCATAAGAAAGGAAGTGTTAACAATGTTGATAATTATCGCGGTATCACGTTATTAAGTTGTATAGGCAAATTGTTTACCCGAGTTATAAATAATAGATTAAAAACATGGGCCGAAAATTACAGTGTATATATTGAAGCTCAAGCAGGTTTTAGATCTAATATGAGCACAACAGATAATATTTTTGTACTACATGGATTAACAAACCATGTTTTAAATCAAGGGAAACAACTATATGCTTTATTCGTAGACTTTACTAAAGCTTTCGATTATGTAGTACGTGAAAATCTTTGGTGTAAATGCCTCATTTAAAATATGTATGCATAACTTACAGTACGCTAAAAATGGACTTCGAACAAAGTCCATTGAAAAATAATTGGTGTAAAAATATTTACGATTTATTGAATTCACTAGGTCTCTCAGACGCATGGCTTAATCAAGGTGTCGGCAATAATGATATATTTCTTTCATTAGTAAAACAACGACTTAACGATCAATTCTTACAGAACTGGCATTCTCGTATAAATAACTCAAGTAGAGCTCTTTTTTACAAAACTATCGCAAATTTTAGATTTCAACCGTATTTAACATGTGTAACCATTAATAAATATTGTCAAGTTTTAACTCGTTTGAGAGTATCCTCTCACAGATTATATATTGAAACAGGAAGGTGGTCAAAACCAGCAAAGACACCAATTAGTGATCGTAAATGCTTTAACTGTCTTCAGATTGAAGATGAATTTCATTTTATAATCGAGTGTAATATATATAAAGATCAGCGTAAAAAGTTCATTCCTATGAAGTACTGGGTTAGACCTAACATGGTAAAATTCATAGAATTGATCAATACTGAAGATAAAAAAATTAATTAAAAATCTAGCCTCTTACATTTATAATGCGTTTGAAATTAGAATTAATATCCTGTACAATAACTGATATCGTATAAAATTGTTCACATTTTCTATATTTATGCGAATATATATATGTAATATGTATTAATTTTCAACTGCTATCTCATAATAGATATTTGTAAATTTCACTTTTTAATACTTTCTATACTTAAAGAAGAATAATTATTATAAGTCTATATTCTGATCTTCTCCATAATATTGTTAAATGTAATAATGTATTTGTATAATTCATTGTATCACACTGTTTGTATTGTGCTGTGTATATCCTTGTGGGCTTTAAAGCCTTTTGGAATTAAATAAAATATCTATCTATCCTATATGTACGAGTTGCACATGTACATATCTTATACCAAAGGTGTTGAACAATTAGTTAGACAAACCATTTTTCAACTATAAAATTACTGCTTTTAAATACTTTAAAATATCTAATAACTATTGCTAAATATTTTCTTTGTTCAGTAAATTAATATTCAATGATATCTAGCCTTTAGGATAGGTTTGTTTATGTTCAAGTATGTTAAAATTTATATTTTATTGTATAATGATTTTACTAATTTGGGTTTCTATAAATACATTTATCAAACCCATGACAGTCAGTACACATCCAAAGTGCTAAATTTTAAATTCATAATGTAAGTATTCCACGTAGTTTCATATTTCTTCGATAATGAACAATTAAATAAATAAGCTTTTTTGTCACAATTCTTAACAACGAATACATGTACAAGTTTGATTAGAGGTGTAAATCGTCGATTTATGACATATTGCGTGATGTAAAAGATATTGTATTTAAATTTATTGATAATTATGGGTCAGTATATACATTGTCATACCACAGTAACATCAACTAATCTTACCGCAGACGATCTTTATGGTATGTTTGCCACGTGTAGCACTTATTTATGCACCCCGGCGAGAAGTCAAAGTTACTAATTAACAATCAGTGTTTCAGTTGATACTTTTATTGTTAATTGGTTTATGGGACTATAAAACAACACGATATTACGAGTTTATTCTGCAGAAACAGGCTATATTACATAGTAGGGGACATATACATGTAGTTATTTCGAAAGGGAAATGAAATGGTCCTATGAAAGAGTGGTGCGAGTCGGTAGCATTATCGGACAGCAAAACTTAACTGCAAAGGTATAAATATTTTGCATTTTGAAGACATAGTCGTTTTTGGAACCGTGAAGAATTTCTATATCATAAGTGTAGCCAGGCGGTTGTAATAATTAATTGTATGAGTGTACGGGTATATACTGTAGTTTCATTTATTTTCGTTGGACTCAATTTTCGTGGTTTTTACTAAAATGGCTATTTCGTGGGGACATAAATTCGTGGATTTAGATTTTTGAAAAGAATATAAGAATCCACCATGGGCTTCTATGTAGGATAAGGATATCTCACCCGAGGGGTCGGATTTTAACCAGGGACGAGGCTTGCCGAGTTCCCTTGTTAAAATTCCGACCCCGAGGGTGAGATATCCTTATCCTACATAGACTGTCTCATGATGGATTATTTTTCTCCCACTCATTTTGAGAAAATACAAAACCCTCATGACAACATCGACAAAATTGGTAAAAATCTACTTTTTTACCTTATCGTTTATCACATTCAAAAGTTGCACAGCTGAAGAGAACGGTATTTTAAAGTACATACTAAAAGTATGTACCAAACAATTTCCCCGCGTACAGCCTTCTCCAGTGTGGTTGAATTAATTTATAGTTTAAAAATGTGAAGGTCGCATTTCGTCATCACGAGTGTATGAATACACAAAGTGTAAACAAATATTGAATAAACGACAATGTAAACAATATACATTTATTGTGTAACTATTTATGTCATGAGACACATCCAATAAAACAGTATTTAAATCAATAAAACAACATGTGTTTTGAATATTGAACAGTTAACTGCAACAGTTAGGAACTATTTGATAACGCGACAGTCTTCTTCACTATGAATGCGTAACAAGTCACAAAAGTTTAACGGGCGTGCGACTTTCACTCAGAATCAGAGTCGCTTGACACAATTATTCTTCGTCGTTTCGGATTAGGTTGACTGTAGAAGTTAATGTTAAATGTGCAGTTCTTCATCATACTGCAATTCAACGACACTTGTGTTTTATTTTTATTTTACAAGACTGATTGTGAACGCATGTTTGGACGAACCTGCATTTCTCTCGGCCTAGATGGAGAACGAACTTGTTCACGATGTAATTCAACCTGATTCATTGGATCAATAGAGCTTGTGGAGGGTGGATACGTAATACTGAAAACTATCTTACATGAGTAAAAGTGGGAGAATGTAAAAATCCACTAATGCGTGTTTACTATGCAGACGTAGTAGTAGTAAGAGTAGTCCCGTGAAGGTCGGAATGAATTCACGTGCGGTGGTCGCTCATGTAAGAAAGATGTTGCTAATGTAAGATAGGATTTTCTTATATGAGCTGAAAACCTATCTTACATGAGTAAAAGTGGGAGAAATGCCTTATCTCTGCATTTAAATTCGTGGGGACTTGATTTCGTGGATGAGCCGACTCCCGAAATCCATGAAATTAAATCCCCAACGAAAATTAATGATTCCACAGTATATAGAGATGCCAGGTATAACGGTCCTAGATTTAATACAAATAGATTTTAATACAATAGTATACGAAAGTGGGTTTATTAATAGCTTTGGAATTGACAGATATATATTCTAAAAGATGATAGATATGATATAGCTTTTATAGCTATTTTGGCTTATAAGGCTTTTTTATTCTATTGTTTTATGAATGATGAGTCTAAACGAGATGCCAAAAATAAGTATTCTTTTTAACATAGTGACAAATTGGATTATCAACACATTCCTCATTAATGTGTCAATGATATTCAATAAGTAAGGAGCTTAACCCTTTCACGTATCTAATTAATTCACGTTAATTACAATGAATATTCTGGCCAACGACCCGTATATAAGTTTTTAGCTTATCAGTTTTGCAAGTAAATAAAACGCATTTCTTTAACTCACTGATAATTCCTCCGGTGTCCGCCATTATCATCGATATTAGCGTAGTCCCCGGAAGTAGTAATTATTCCTTATCAGGAGACATCACCGTCGATTTAATAAGGGAAGTAACCTAGTTATGAGAAAGGGCTAAACTGGTTCCCGTTGACTTGTGTGTACAAAGCCTTTGGTGCACTGCATCATGGAACGGGAACCAGTTTAGGGAAAGGGCCATATATAGGTTCCAATGTGTACACTACGGTAGCGCTATGCACTGACCTGTGTTATTCTGCTCGGGGCATTATGGGTATTTGCAGGAACTACTTACAAAATGGAAATTATAAAAATAGCATAGCGTGACGTCACCGTATGGTACACATTAGAGCCAAGCGTACTTCAACATTGCGTTTCATTGAATAATGAGTGTTATTGACGAAAGCATAAGAATAGAAATGGTACTACGTATTCATTTTACATAACTAAACACATTCGTTAATAACATACAACTGATATGGTTGTTTTGACATTTTTAATCCTTCCGCGGAACTATACTTTTAGCGTATGTATAACTATCTAAATGTGGATAGTAATCAGTTTTATGTATAGAGGTTAGACAAACGTAGTGACGTCACGCTATGTATAGAACGTATAGGTTCAATTAACATATTGCTTGTGTAATACCATCAGGAAAGCAAATTACTACGTTTATACCTTTAGGGTAAATCTTAATTGACACAAGATAAAATCTGCACAATGCAAAAAGTAATGGTTCAATTTCACACCTGCAGAAAAAAAGACGTATAAATTTGTACTACGTATACAAATTTTTGTACTACGTACACAAATTGTCAACGTGGTTCAGACTATGGAATGAAAAAAGTATACTCTTCAATTGCAGGAATTTTAAATATATCACAATGTACGAACGACGCTAACAAAAATCTGAGGCCATTTCACTGCGTTATAGATTTATAAGTATTTCAAGGCTATTTGTTCCAATATATTCCAATATACAGAGTTGTTACCGTTGTTCCAAAGATATGTACATTACATGCAATATTAGTTTACAGTAACTGTTATAGTACATGTATGATCTGTGTATGACGTTAGTACACATATGATATTTTTGGTTTGTTGTAATAGTACACATATAAGACCCTCCTGTCCTTGGTACACTGAAGATCTACATGACGCCAAACATCTGAGACGAAAATTGGAGCGAAAATGGCGAATGACTAAATTGACAATAGATCATGAAATATATAGGAATCAATGTTCGGCAGTCAACAAATTGTTAAAACAATCCAAAGTTAGCTATTACACGGAGAAGGTAGAGTCCTGTGGTCGTGATCAGAAAGGGTTATTCAAGATAACTAAACATCTGATGGGTGAAGAAAAGGAAGTTGTGCTACCATCTGGTAAACCTGCTAAGATGCTTGCACAGGATTTCAGTGACTTCTTCATCAACAAAATTGAAGGAATACGTACTGAAATAGCCTCCAGTACTCAGTCTAACCAACATGACGACTGTGCTGAATTCGAAACACCCTTCAAAGAAGAGCAACTATCAGAATTTTCTCCAACATCTGAGGATGAAATCCGGAAACTAATAAATAGATCACCAAGTAAATCATGTGAACTTGATCCAATACCAACATGGCTGTTGAAGGATTGCTTAAATGAACTATTACCAATATTAACAAGAATATTCAATGCATCACTCAAAAGTGCTTATGTACCCACTGCTTTTAAAAGCTCCAGAATAATACCACTAATAAAGAAGCCAGGCCTTGATCAAAATGTACTGAAAAATTACAGACCTGTGTCAAACTTACCTTTCATTTCCAAAGTTCTTGAGAAGGTAGTCGATGCTCAACTAGAAGAGCATTTAACACTGCATAATCTCCACGAAGAACGTCAGTCCGCATACAGAAAATTCCACTCTACTGAAACTGCTCTACTTCGTGTGCAAAATGACATCCTTTGTTCTCTAGATCAGAATAAAGCTACGGTCCTGGTAATGCTTGATTTATCCGCAGCATTTGACACCATTGATCACACCACTCTCCTACGCAGACTTGATAATCATTTCGGTATAACGGGCAAGCCATTAGAGTGGATGAAATCCTATCTGTGTGACCGCTACCAGACTGTGTGTATAGATGGTGAACTTTCAAAACCAGTACTGATGAACTATAGTGTACCACAGGGTTCTGTGCTTGGTCCGAAGAACTACATCATGTACACAAAACCAGTGGGTGAAATCTGCAGAAAGCACCAACTACAATATCATTTCTACGCTGATGACTCACAATTGTATATGGCATTCAAACCAAAAGATTGCGTCTCGCGTGATGAAACACTACAACGAATTGAAGCTTGTCTGAAGGATATCTTACACTGGATGAAAGCAAATTTGCTGAAATTAAATGCTGACAAAACAGAGGTAATCCTGTTTGTACCGAAACGAAATGCCAGAACAGCCGAGAATCTAACTGTGAAAGTTGGCGACGCTGTGATCAGATCATCATCGATGGTGAGAAACCTCGGTGCCATGCTGGATTCACATTTGGACATGGATAAACATGTTAACTCTGTTTCAAGGTCGTGTTTCATGCAGATCAGACAAATAGGTCAAATCAGACAATATTTGACTGTTGATGCAACAAAATCCCTTATCAATTCGTTAGTAACATCAAGGCTGGATTACTGCAATTCGTTACTGTGCGGTTCCCCAAAAATCATTCTGAACAAACTACAAAATATTCAAAATACAGCCGCCCGCCTCATCACACGGACACCACGTTACAATCACATCACCCCTGTGCTGAAGGATCTTCACTGGCTTCCCGTACAATACAGAGTGGAGTACAAGGTGTTGACTCATGTATTCAAAGCACTAAATGGAAAGTCCCCTGGCTACATCAGAAGTATGTTGGAAGTATATACTCCACAAAGACAGCTTAGGTCTAAATATGACTCTGTTCTTCTAGTTGTGCCGAGGATGAGGACTGTCACGTTCGGTGATCGATGTTTCACGGCCGCGGCACCTAAGCTCTGGAATGCACTGCCAACTGCACTCAGAGACAGTAAAACACTACCGTCATTCAAGAAAGCGCTGAAAACGCATTATTTTACAAAAGCTTACTCAGGCTATTAGGTTTTACTTCTTAGATAGTATTTAATTCCTTTGAGTATGGGGGTCTCTTTAAAGGTAGTATCTTTATGCTTTTGGAGACGGTTTCTTGTAGCAGTGGTATCTTGACGCTTTTCTTGAAACACTAATTTAATTTAATGTACCTTTAGTAAACATTCAATGACATTGCGTAGTGAACAGTGAACACCGGCTGGTGGAGTAATGCGCGTGTGGACTGGCCAAACAGCTTACGAAGCCAACCGGACTTGAATCATTTTAGAATTATTGTGTACCTTACTTGTATGCATAAATTAATGGTGGATTTGTTGACTTATAATTTTGTCCATAGTTGTATATATTTTACCCATATCATTTTTGACTAACATGTTTGTATTTATTACATATTGTTTTAACCATGTCGTAATCGTGATTGTACAGCACTTTTGAACGTGTAATTACATGAAAAAAGGGCTATATAAATATGGTATAATAATAATAATAATAATAATATAATCTGTGTATGTTTTTATAGTACACCTATAATATGTGTATGTTGTTAAAGTACACATATGATCTATGTATGTTGTTATAGTACACATATGATATATATGTACGTTGTTATAGTACACATATGATCATTGTATGATGTTCTAGTACACATATAATAGGTGTATGTTGTTATAGCACACATATAATATAATATGTGTATGCTGTTACAGTACACATATAATATAATATGTGTATGTTGTTATAGTACACCTGTAATATGTGTATGTTGTTACAATACACCTGTAATATGTGTATGTTGTTACAGTACACCTGTAATATGTGTATGTTGTTACTGTACGTAATATGTGTATGTTGTTACAGTACACCTGTAATATGTGTATGTTGTTACAGTACATCTGTAATATGTGTATGTTGTTACAGTACACCTGTAATATGTGTATGTTGTTATAGTACACATACAACCTATGTATGTTGTTATAGTACACATATGATCTATGTATGTTGTTATAGCACACATATGATATATATGTATGTTGTTATAGTACACATATGATCTATGTATGTTGTTAAAGCACACATATGATATATATGTATGTTGTTATAGTACACATATGATCAGTGTATGTTGTTATAGCACACATATGCTATATAATGTATGTTGTTATAGTACACATATGATCAGTGTATGTTGTTATAGCACACATGATATATATGTATGTTGTTATAGTACACAAATGATCAGTGTATGTTGTTATAGTACACATATAATACGTGTATGTTGTTACAGTACACGCGTACACACATTATCTATGTATGTTCTTATAGTACACGTATGATATATGTATGTTGCTTCAGTACACATATGGTCTATATATGTTGTTAAAGTATACATATTATATTGTATGTTGTTATGGTAGACATATCATGTGATCAGTGTATTTTGTTATAGTACATATAATCTGTGTATGTTGTTATAGTACACATATGATATATGTATGTTGCTATAGTACACCGGTAATATGTGTATATTGTTTTAGTACACATTTTATATATGTATGTTGTTATAGTACATATATCATCTATGTATGTTGTTGTAGTACATATATAATACGTGTATGTTGTTATAGTACACCTATAATCTGTGTAGGATGTTATAGTACACATATGGTCGTGCCTGACTTAACATATTTATATCAACAACGTTCAATAACACATCGTATTTCATATTACAGTTACTGACACCTTGTCAATTCAGACGTTGAATTCATCAATTTCTATTAATAAACCATTACTAAATGCAACATTACGTTTTATGACGGGGTGGACCATTGTTTTCAATGAAGGGATGAGTCAGTAAAAAGTATGATTTTGGCATTTTTGAGTTTTCAAGAAAATCAGAGGGTGTCTTTATTCCAGGTTTGTGACAATGTTTATTCTTCAATTGCACCCCAATAGTATCGTTATGCCATGGAGCTATATCAGCACTGGTTTTGTCATCATTCTTATATACTAGTATACAGTACAAGCTCTCCAGAGTGAACCTCTCTTGAGCAACAACCTCCCTAATACAATAACATGAAACAATACTAGTATACAGTACAACCTCTCCATAGTGAACCTCTCTTGAGCAACAACCTCCCTAATACAATAACATGAAACAATACTAGTATACAGTACAACCTCTCCAGAGCGGCCCTCTCTTGAGCAACAACCTCCCTAATACAATAACATGAAACAATACTAGTATACAGTACAACCTCTCCATAGTGAACCTCTCTTGAGCAACAACCTCCCTAATACAATATCATGAAACAATACTAGTATACAGTACAACCTCTCCAGAGCGGCCCTCTCTTGAGCAACAACCTCCCTAATACAATAACATGAAACAATACTAGTATACAGTACAACCTCTCCATAGTGAACCTCTCTTGAGCAACAACCTCCCTAATACAATATCATGAAACAATACTAGTATACAGTACAACCTCTCCAGAGTGAACCTCTGTTGAGCAACAACCTCCCTAATACAATAACATGAAACAATACTAGTATACAGTACAACCTCTCCATAGTGAACCTCTCTTGAGCAACAACCTCCCTAATACAATAACATGAAACAATACTAGTATACAGTACAACCTCTCCAGAGTGAACCTCTGTTGAGCAACAACCTCCCTAATACAATAACATGAAACAATACTAGTATACAGTACAACCTCTCCAGAGCGGCCCTCTCTTGAGCAACAACCTCCCTAATACAATAACATGAAACAATACTAGTATACAGTACAACCTCTCCATAGTGAACATCTGTTGAGCAACAACCTCCCTAATACAATATCACGAAACAATACTAGTATACAGTACAACCTCTCCAGAGCGGCCCTCTCTTGAGCAACAACCTCCCTAATACAATAACATGAAACAATACTAGTATACAGTACAACCTCTCCATAGTGAACCTCTCTTGAGCAACAACCTCCCTAATACAATAACATGAAACAATACTAGTATACAGTACAACCTCTCCAGAGTGAACCTCTGTTGAGCAACAACCTCCCTAATACAATATCATGAAACAATACTAGTATACAGTACAACCTCTCCATAGTGAACCTCTCTTGAGCAACAACCTCCCTAATACAATAACATGAAACAATACTAGTATACAGTACAACCTCTCCATAGTGAACCTCTCTTGAGCAACAACCTCCCTAATACAATAACATGAAACAATACTAGTATACAGTACAACCTCTCCATAGTGAACCTCTCTTGAGCAACAACCTCCCTAATACAATAACATGAAACAATACTAGTATACAGTACAACCTCTCCAGAGTGAACCTCTCTTGAGCAACAACCTCCCTAATACAATAACATGAAACAATACTAGGTTACAGTACAACCTCTCCATAGTGAACCTCTCTTGAGCAACAACCTCCCTAATACAATAACATGAAACAATACTAGTATACAGTACAAGCTCTCCATAGTGAACCTCTCTTTAGCAACAACCTCCCTAATACAATAACATGAAACAATACTAGTATACAGTACAACCTCTCCAGAGTGAACCTCTGTTGAGCAACAACCACCCTAATACAACAACATGAAACAATACTAGTATACAGTACAAGCTCTCCAGAGTGAACCTCTCTTGAGCAACAACCTCCCTAATACAATAACATGAAACAATACTAGTATACAGTACAAGCTCTCCATAGTGAACCTCTCTTGAGCAACAACCTCCCTAATACAATAACATGAAACAATACTAGTATACAGTACAACCTCTCCATAGTGAACCTCTCTTGAGCAACAACCTCCCTAATACAATAACATGAAACAATACTAGTATACAGTACAACCTCTCCAGAGTGAACCTCTCTTGAGCAACAACCTCCCTAATACAATAACATGAAACAATACTAGTATACAGTACAACCTCTCCATAGTGAACCTCTCTTGAGCAACAACCTCCCTAATACAATAACATGAAACAATACTAGTATACAGTACAACCTCTCCAGAGTGAACCTCTGTTGAGCAACAACCTCCCTAATACAATAACATGAAACAATACTTGTATACAGTACAACCTCTCCATAGTGAACCTCTCTTGAGCAACAACCTCCCTAATACAACAACATGAAACAATACCAGAATACAGTACAACCTCTCCATAGTGAACCTCTCTTGAGCAACAACCTCCCTAATACAATAACATGAAACAATACTAGTATACAGTACAACCTCTCCATAGTGAACCTCTCTTGAGCAACAACCTCCCTAATACAATAACATGAAACAATACTAGTATACAGTACAACCTCTCCATAGTGAACCTCTCTTGAGCAACAACCTCCCTAATACAATAACATGAAACAATACTAGTATACAGTACAACCTCTCCATAGTGAACCTCTCTTGAGCAACAACCTCCCTAATACAATAACATGAAACAATACTAGTATACAGTACAACCTCTCCAGAGTGAACCTCTCTTGAGCAACAACCTCCCTAATACAACAACATGAAACAATACTAGTATACAGTACAACCTCTCCATAGTGAACCTCTCTTGAGCAACAACCTCCCTAACACAACAACATGAAACAATACTAGTATACAGTACAACCTTTCCAGAGCGGCCCTCTCTTGAGCAACAACCTCCCACAAACTATTATTCTAGGCAATTTAGCATGGGTGGATGGTGGACTTGTATTTGGTACAAGGCAATGCATCATCGACTTAGCAAATGATTTTCAACAAGCTGTGAAATATTTCCTATCACAGAATCTGATTAACTCTGACCAGCACATTTTGTATGCAATGTACTCAAAACAAGGCCGTAGTGAATTAAAACCTTCGACTGAATTGCAGTTATATGAATCACCTAACAGAACTGACTGGTTTTATTTAGGGGACAGGATGATCAGAGAAACATTGAAAAATTAAATCAAACAATCTTTATTGTACTTGTTGTAAGAATCTATAATGTGTGAGCCAGGGATGACAATAGAGACAAACTAAAATATCCTGAAAATCTTAAGCGCCAACCATTTTTTCCAAAAAGAGCTTTCAACCACATTGTTTCCATGTTTAACTAAGTTTGTAATAAGAAAATTCTTCAAAGCACATTAAATTAACCATAATTTTGCTATTTCAAATTTTATTGTGCTCTGAAATCATAGCTCATTCGATCAGGACAGATAAATCCGGAATTTCGTATATATCCGGAATATTGTCACCCCTGAATTGAGAAACAAGAGGGCCACATTGTCCCTTTATCGCTCACCTGAGAACCAAGGCCAATAATCAATGACCAGGTAATATAGTTTCCATCTCGTAAAACTCATTTTTACGTAGATTTTGAGATCAAAACCAACAATGAAGGTATAATACTGGTTTGTTGTAATAGTACACATATAATCTGTGTATGTTTTTATAGTACACCTATAATATGTGTATGTTGTTAAAGTACACATATGATCTATGTATGTTGTTATAGTACACATATGATATATATGTACGTTGTTATAGTACACATATGATCATTGTATGATGTTCTAGTACACATATAATAGGTGTATGTTGTTATAGCACACATATAATATAATATGTGTATGCTGTTACAGTACACATATAATATAATATGTGTATGTTGTTATAGTACACCTGTAATATGTGTATGTTGTTACAATACACCTGTAATATGTGTATGTTGTTACAGTACACCTGTAATATGTGTATGTTGTTACTGTACATCTGTAATATGTGTATGTTGTTACAGTACACCTGTAATATGTGTATGTTGTTACAGTACATCTGTAATATGTGTATGTTGTTACAGTACACCTGTAATATGTGTATGTTGTTATAGTACACATATGATCTATGTATGTTGTTATAGCACACATATGATATATATGTATGTTGTTATAGTACACATATGATCTATGTATGTTGTTAAAGCACACATATGATATATATGTATGTTGTTATAGTACACATATGATCAGTGTATGTTGTTATAGCACACATATGCTATATAATGTATGTTGTTATAGTACACATTTGATCAGTGTATGTTGTTATAGCACACATGATATATATGTATGTTGTTATAGTACACAAATGATCAGTGTATGTTGTTATAGTACACATATAATACGTGTATGTTGTTACAGTACACGCGTACACACATTATCTATGTATGTTCTTATAGTACACGTATGATATATGTATGTTGCTTCAGTACACATATGGTCTATATATGTTGTTAAAGTATACATATTATATTGTATGTTGTTATGGTAGACATATCATGTGATCAGTGTATTTTGTTATAGTACATATAATCTGTGTATGTTGTTATAGTACACATATGATATATGTATGTTGCTATAGTACACCGGTAATATGTGTATATTGTTTTAGTACACATTTTATATATGTATGTTGTTATAGTACATATATCATCTATGTATGTTGTTGTAGTACATATATAATACGTGTATGTTGTTATAGTACACCTATAATCTGTGTAGGATGTTATAGTACACATATGGTCGTGCCTGACTTAACATATTTATACCAACAACGTTCAATAACACATCGTATTTCATATTACAGTTACTGACACCTTGTCAATTCAGACGTTGAATTCATCAATTTCTATTAATAAACCATTACTAAATGCAACATTACGTTTTATGACGGGGTGGACCATTGTTTTCAATGAAGGGATGAGTCAGTAAAAAGTATGATTTTGGCATTTTTGAGTTTTCAAGAAAATCAGAGGGTGTCTTTATTCCAGGTTTGTGACAATGTTTATTCTTCAATTGCACCCCAATAGTATCGTTATGCCATGGAGCTATATCAGCACTGGTTTTGTCATCATTCTTATATACTAGTATACAGTACAAGCTCTCCAGAGTGAACCTCTCTTGAGCAACAACCTCCCTAATACAATAACATGAAACAATACTAGTATACAGTACAACCTCTCCATAGTGAACCTCTCTTGAGCAACAACCTCCCTAATACAATAACATGAAACAATACTAGTATACAGTACAACCTCTCCATAGTGAACCTCTCTTGAGCAACAACCTCCCTAATACAATAACATGAAACAATACTAGTATACAGTACAACCTCTCCAGAGTGAACCTCTCTTGAGCAACAACCTCCCTAATACAATAACATGAAACAATACTAGGTTACAGTACAACCTCTCCATAGTGAACCTCTCTTGAGCAACAACCTCCCTAATACAATAACATGAAACAATACTAGTATACAGTACAAGCTCTCCATAGTGAACCTCTCTTGAGCAACAACCTCCCTAATACAATAACATGAAACAATACTAGTATACAGTACAACCTCTCCAGAGTGAACCTCTGTTGAGCAACAACCACCCTAATACAACAACATGAAACAATACTAGTATACAGTACAAGCTCTCCAGAGTGAACCTCTCTTGAGCAACAACCTCCCTAATACAATAACATGAAACAATACTAGTATACAGTACAACCTCTCCATAGTGAACCTCTCTTGAGCAACAACCTCCCTAATACAATAACATGAAACAATACTAGTATACAGTACAAGCTCTCCATAGTGAACCTCTCTTGAGCAACAACCTCCCTAATACAATAACATGAAACAATACTAGTATACAGTACAACCTCTCCATAGTGAACCTCTCTTGAGCAACAACCTCCCTAATACAATAACATGAAACAATACTAGTATACAGTACAACCTCTCCATAGTGAACCTCTCTTGAGCAACATCCTCCCTAATACAATAACATGAAACAATACTAGTATACAGTACAACCTCTCCAGAGTGAACCTCTGTTGAGCAACAACCTCCCTAATACAATAACATGAAACAATACTAGTATACAGTACAACCTCTCCAGAGTGAACCTCTCTTGAGCAACAACCTCCCTAATACAATAACATGAAACAATACTAGTATACAGTACAACCTCTCCAGAGCGGCCCTCTGTTGAGCAACAACCTCCCTAATACAATAACATGAAACAATACTAGTATACAGTACAACCTCTCCATAGTGAACCTCTCTTGAGCAACAACCTCCCTAATACAATAACATGAAACAATACTAGTATACAGTACAACCTCTCCATAGTGAACCTCTCTTGAGCAACAACCTCCCTAATACAATAACATGAAACAATACCAGAATACAGTACAACCTCTCCATAGTGAACCTCTCTTGAGCAACAACCTCCCTAATACAATAACATGAAACAATACTAGTATACAGTACAACCTCTCCAGAGCGGCCCTCTGTTGAGCAACAACCTCCCTAATACAATAACATGAAACAATACTAGTATACAGTACAACCTCTCCATAGTGAACCTCTCTTGAGCAACAACCTCCCTAATACAATAACATGAAACAATAGCAGAATACAGTACAACCTCTCCATAGTGAACCTCTCTTGAGCAACAACCTCCCTAATACAATAACATGAAACAATACTAGTATACAGTACAACCTCTCCAGAGTGAACCTCTGTTGAGCAACATCCTCCCTAATACAATAACATGAAACAATACTAGTATACAGTACAACCTCTCCATAGTGAACCTCTCTTGAGCAACAACCTCCCTAATACAACAACATGAAACAATACTAGTATACAGTACAACCTCTCCAGAGTGAACCTCTCTTGAGCAACAACCTCCCTAATACAACAACATGAAACAATACTAGTATACAGTACAACCTCTCCAGAGTGAACCTCTCTTGAGCAACAACCTCCCTAATACAATAACATGAAACAATACTAGTATACAGTACAACCTCTCCAGAGTGAACCTCTGTTGAGCAACATCCTCCCTAATACAATAACATGAAACAATACTAGTATACAGTACAACCTCTCCATAGTGAACCTCTCTTGAGCAACAACCTCCCTAATACAATAACATGAAACAATACTAGTATACAGTACAACCTCTCCAGAGTGAACCTCTCTTGAGCAACAACCTCCCTAATACAATAACATGAAACAATACTAGTATACAGTACAACCTCTCCATAGTGAACCTCTCTTGAGCAACAACCTCCCTAATACAACAACATGAAACAATACTAGAATACAGTACAACCTCTCCATAGTGAACCTCTCTTGAGCAACAACCTCCCTAATACAACAACATGAAACAATACTTGTATACAGTACAACCTCTCCATAGTGAACCTCTCTTGAGCAACAACCTCCCTAATACAACAACATGAAACAATACCAGAATACAGTACAACCTCTCCATAGTGAACCTCTCTTGAGCAACAACCTCCCTAATACAATAACATGAAACAATACTAGTATACAGTACAACCTCTCCATAGTGAACCTCTCTTGAGCAACAACCTCCCTAATACAATAACATGAAACAATACTAGTATACAGTACAACCTCTCCATAGTGAACCTCTCTTGAGCAACAACCTCCCTAATACAATAACATGAAACAATACTAGTATACAGTACAACCTCTCCATAGTGAACCTCTCTTGAGCAACAACCTCCCTAATACAATAACATGAAACAATACTAGTATACAGTACAACCTCTCCAGAGTGAACCTCTCTTGAGCAACAACCTCCCTAATACAACAACATGAAACAATACTAGTATACAGTACAACCTCTCCATAGTGAACCTCTCTTGAGCAACAACCTCCCTAACACAACAACATGAAACAATACTAGTATACAGTACAACCTCTCCAGAGCGGCCCTCTCTTGAGCAACAACCTCCCACAAACTATTATTCTAGGCAATTTAGCATGGGTGGGTGGTGGACTTGTATTTGGTACAAGGCAATGCATCATCGACTTAGCAAATGATTTTCAACAAGCTGTGAAATATTTCCTATCACAGAATCTGATTAACTCTGACCAGCACATTTTGTATGCAATGTACTCAAAACAAGGCCGTAGTGAATTGCAGTTATATGAATCACCTAACAGAACTGACTGGTTTTATTTAGGGGACAGGATGATCAGAGAAACATTGAAAAATTAAATCAAACAATCTTTATTGTACTTGTTGTAAGAATCTATAATGTGTGAGCCAGGGATGACAATAGAGACAAACTAAAATATCCTGAAAATCTTAAGCGCCAACCATTTTTTCCAAAAAGAGCTTTCAACCACATTGTTTCCATGTTTAACTAAGTTTGTAATAAGAAAATTCTTCAAAGCACATTAAATTAACCATAATTTTGCTATTTCAAATTTTATTGTGCTCTGAAATCATAGCTCATTCGATCAGGACAGATAAATCCGGAATTTCGTATATATCCGGAATATTGTCACCCCTGAATTGAGAAACAAGAGGGCCACATTGTCCCTTTATCGCTCACCTGAGAACCAAGGCCAATAATCAATGACCAGGTAATATAGTTTCCATCTCGTAAAACTCATTTTACGTAGATTTTGAGATCAAAACCAACAATGAAGGTATAATACTGGTTTGTTGTAATAGTACACATATAATCTGTGTATGTTTTTATAGTACACCTATAATATGTGTATGTTGTTAAAGTACACATATGATCTATGTATGTTGTTATAGTACACATATGATATATATGTACGTTGTTATAGTACACATATGATCATTGTATGATGTTCTAGTACACATATAATAGGTGTATGTTGTTATAGCACACATATAATATAATATGTGTATGCTGTTACAGTACACATATAATATAATATGTGTATGTTGTTATAGTACACCTGTAATATGTGTATGTTGTTACAATACACCTGTAATATGTGTATGTTGTTACAGTACACCTGTAATATGTGTATGTTGTTACTGTACATCTGTAATATGTGTATGTTGTTACAGTACACCTGTAATATGTGTATGTTGTTACAGTACATCTGTAATATGTGTATGTTGTTACAGTACACCTGTAATATGTGTATGTTGTTATAGTACACATATAACCTATGTATGTTGTTATAGTACACATATGATCTATGTATGTTGTTATAGCACACATATGATATATATGTATGTTGTTATAGTACACATATGATCTATGTATGTTGTTAAAGCACACATATGATATATATGTATGTTGTTATAGTACACATATGATCAGTGTATGTTGTTATAGCACACATATGCTATATAATGTATGTTGTTATAGTACACATATGATCAGTGTATGTTGTTATAGCACACATGATATATATGTATGTTGTTGTAGTACACAAATGATCAGTGTATGTTGTTATAGTACACATATAATACGTGTATGTTGTTACAGTACACGCGTACACACATTATCTATGTATGTTCTTATAGTACACGTATGATATATGTATGTTGCTTCAGTACACATATGGTCTATATATGTTGTTAAAGTATACATATTATATTGTATGTTGTTATGGTAGACATATCATGTGATCAGTGTATTTTGTTATAGTACATATAATCTGTGTATGTTGTTATAGTACACATATGATATATGTATGTTGCTATAGTACACCGGTAATATGTGTATATTGTTTTAGTACACATTTTATATATGTATGTTGTTATAGTACATATATCATCTATGTATGTTGTTGTAGTACATATATAATACGTGTATGTTGTTATAGTACACCTATAATCTGTGTAGGATGTTTTAGTACACATATGGTCGTGCCTGACTTAACATATTTATACCAACAACGTTCAATAACACATCGTATTTCATATTACAGTTACTGACACCTTGTCAATTCAGACGTTGAATTCATCAATTTCTATTAATAAACCATTACTAAATGCAACATTACGTTTTATGACGGGGTGGACCATTGTTTTCAATGAAGGGATGAGTCAGTAAAAAGTATGATTTTGGCATTTTTGAGTTTTCAAGAAAATCAGAGGGTGTCTTTATTCCAGGTTTGTGACAATGTTTATTCTTCAATTGCACCCCAATAGTATCGTTATGCCATGGAGCTATATCAGCACTGGTTTTGTCATCATTCTTATATACTAGTATACAGTACAAGCTCTCCAGAGTGAACCTCTCTTGAGCAACAACCTCCCTAATACAATAACATGAAACAATACTAGTATACAGTACAACCTCTCCATAGTGAACCTCTCTTGAGCAACAACCTCCCTAATACAATAACATGAAACAATACTAGTATACAGTACAACCTCTCCAGAGCGGCCCTCTCTTGAGCAACAACCTCCCTAATACAATAACATGAAACAATACTAGTATACAGTACAACCTCTCCATAGTGAACCTCTCTTGAGCAACAACCTCCCTAATACAATATCATGAAACAATACTAGTATACAGTACAACCTCTCCAGAGCGGCCCTCTCTTGAGCAACAACCTCCCTAATACAATAACATGAAACAATACTAGTATACAGTACAACCTCTCCATAGTGAACCTCTCTTGAGCAACAACCTCCCTAATACAATATCATGAAACAATACTAGTATACAGTACAACCTCTCCAGAGTGAACCTCTGTTGAGCAACAACCTCCCTAATACAATATCATGAAACAATACTAGTATACAGTACAACCTCTCCATAGTGAACCTCTCTTGAGCAACAACCTCCCTAATACAATAACATGAAACAATACTAGTATACAGTACAACCTCTCCAGAGCGGCCCTCTCTTGAGCAACAACCTCCCTAATACAATAACATGAAACAATACTAGTATACAGTACAACCTCTCCATAGTGAACCTCTCTTGAGCAACAACCTCCCTAATACAATATCACGAAACAATACTAGTATACAGTACAACCTCTCCAGAGCGGCCCTCTCTTGAGCAACAACCTCCCTAATACAATAACATGAAACAATACTAGTATACAGTACAACCTCTCCATAGTGAACCTCTCTTGAGCAACAACCTCCCTAATACAATAACATGAAACAATACTAGTATACAGTACAACCTCTCCAGAGTGAACCTCTGTTGAGCAACAACCTCCCTAATACAATATCATGAAACAATACTAGTATACAGTACAAGCTCTCCATAGTGAACCTCTCTTGAGCAACAACCTCCCTAATACAACAACATGAAACAATACTAGTATACAGTACAACCTCTCCATAGTGAACCTCTCTTGAGCAACAACCTCCCTAATACAATAACATGAAACAATACTAGTATACAGTACAAGCTCTCCATAGTGAACCTCTCTTGAGCAACAACCTCCCTAATACAATAACATGAAACAATACTAGGTTACAGTACAACCTCTCCATAGTGAACCTCTGTTGAGCAACAACCTCCCTAATACAATAACATGAAACAATACTAGTATACAGTACAACCTCTCCAGAGTGAACCTCTCTTGAGCAACAACCTCCCTAATACAATAACATGAAACAATACTAGTATACAGTACAACCTCTCCATAGTGAACCTCTGTTGAGCAACAACCTCCCTAATACAATAACATGAAACAATACTAGTATACAGTACAACCTCTCCAGAGTGAACCTCTGTTGAGCAACAACCTCCCTAATACAATAACATGAAACAATACTAGTATACAGTACAACCTCTCCAGAGTGAACCTCTGTTGAGCAACAACCTCCCTAATACAATAACATGAAACAATACTAGTATACAGTACAACCTCTCCATAGTGAACCTCTGTTGAGCAACAACCTCCCTAATACAATAACATGAAACAATACTAGTATACAGTACAACCTCTCCAGAGTGAACCTCTCTTGAGCAACATCCTCCCTAATACAATAACATGAAACAATACTAGTATACAGTACAACCTCTCCAGAGTGAACCTCTGTTGAGCAACAACCTCCCTAATACAATAACATGAAACAATACTAGTATACAGTACAACCTCTCCAGAGTGAACCTCTCTTGAGCAACATCCTCCCTAATACAATAACATGAAACAATACTAGTATACAGTACAACCTCTCCATAGTGAACCTCTCTTGAGCAACAACCTCCCTAATACAATAACATGAAACAATACTAGTATACAGTACAACCTCTCCAGAGTGAACCTCTCTTGAGCAACAACCTCCCTAATACAATAACATGAAACAATACTAGGTTACAGTACAACCTCTCCATAGTGAACCTCTCTTGAGCAACAACCTCCCTAATACAATAACATGAAACAATACTAGTATACAGTACAAGCTCTCCATAGTGAACCTCTCTTGAGCAACAACCTCCCTAATACAATAACATGAAACAATACTAGTATACAGTACAACCTCTCCAGAGTGAACCTCTGTTGAGCAACAACCACCCTAATACAACAACATGAAACAATACTAGTATACAGTACAAGCTCTTCATAGTGAACCTCTCTTGAGCAACAACCTCCCTAATACAATAACATGAAACAATACTAGTATACAGTACAACCTCTCCAGAGTGAACCTCTCTTGAGCAACAACCTCCCTAACACAACAACATGAAACAATACTAGTATACAGTACAACCTCTCCAGAGCGGCCCTCTCTTGAGCAACAACCTCCCACAAACTATTATTCTAGGCAATTTAGCATGGGTGGGTGGTGGACTTGTATTTGGTACAAGGCAATGCATCATCGACTTAGCAAATGATTTTCAACAAGCTGTGAAATATTTCCTATCACAGAATCTGATTAACTCTGACCAGCACATTTTGTATGCAATGTACTCAAAACAAGGCCGTAGTGAATTAAAACCTTCGACTGAATTGCAGTTATATGAATCACCTAACAGAACTGACTGGTTTTATTTAGGGGACAGGATGATCAGAGAAACATTGAAAAATTAAATCAAACAATCTTTATTGTACTTGTTGTAAGAATCTATAATGTGTGAGCCAGGGATGACAATAGAGACAAACTAAAATATCCTGAAAATCTTAAGCGCCAACCATTTTTTCCAAAAAGAGCTTTCAACCACATTGTTTCCATGTTTAACTAAGTTTGTAATAAGAAAATTCTTCAAAGCACATTAAATTAACCATAATTTTGCTATTTCAAATTTTATTGTGCTCTGAAATCATAGCTCATTCGATCAGGACAGATAAATCCGGAATTTCGTATATATCCGGAATATTGTCACCCCTGAATTGAGAAACAAGAGGGCCACATTGTCCCTTTATCGCTCACCTGAGAACCAAGGCCAATAATCAATGACCAGGTAATATAGTTTCCATCTCGTAAAACTCATTTTTACGTAGATTTTGAGATCAAAACCAACAATGAAGGTATAATACTGTTAAACAAGCTAAAACATAGCTTATTTTCTAATCCAAGGGCCCATAACTCTTGAAGTTGTGGTCTGATTCCACCCATAACTTAACATGTCCAAAACCATAAGGTCATACACATTCATTGTAAATATGATTAGGATTGGTGAATAAAATGAAGGCGCTAGAGTGTAAACAAACTCAAATATAGCAAATTTTCTAAGTCAAGGGCACATAACTCTTGAAGTTCTGATCCGATTCTGCCCATAATCAAACTTGTACAAGATCTTTTGGTTATACACATTTACTGAGAATATGATTAGGATTGATGAATAAATGGAGGCGCTAGAGTGTAAACAAAGTGTAAGCAAATTTTGTAATTCAAGGGCCCATAACTCTAGAAGTTTAATCACGATTCGTTAAGAACTGCAGTTGCTAGAGTGTAAACAAACTAATTGTGGACGGATGACAGACGCCGGACATTCAACGATCCTAAATGATGAATCAGGTGAGCGAAAAAAGCAACTTCATACAAAATAACATAAACTAATATGCTTCTTGTAATTTGTCTACCTATAACGTTCTGTTATAGTTTTTCTTGTTAGTATTATTACATGAGATACCCAAAAAAAATCGGTAGGTTCAAAAGGTTGGTAGGGGTCTTTTTGGAGAGTAGGTAGCGTTACCACGAACAAAACATGGATGGCCAGAAAAAAATGCTTGAGTTTCCAGTTATCTTACATCACTACATTCTGGCAGTGACATCAGGGTTTTTATCAAGATAAAGGGGATGATGCTGGGGGCTGGTAAAAAAGGGAAAACATTACATGTATATATAGACAAATTTGGAGAATATTCATAATGCAAAAAGGCGATATAGATTTTTATGAGGAAGATACTGGGCGCTGGTAAAAGGAAACAAAATTATTCACAGATTTAGATACATGTATATCACAATTTTCTATTGACTTTAGGTTTACAAATACAAAACCAATTTTTATAATGGAAATAATTGTCTAATTTTAGTCCTGACTTTGGTTCAATTGTTCAATAAAACTACTGGTTGGTACTTGTCTTAAAACTATAACATGATCAACACATGTAATATCTGCTCCTGATGCTACAACTTGAGCAGTCAATGTTTGTTCAACTTCTAATTTAGTAGCAATGCGATTCTCCTTAGGTTCTTTGTCATTATCACATTCAACAATTCTCTCTATGTTATTAGCAATAACTTCATCTTCACTAATACCATTGTTAGTTTCTTCTATCAGCAGTGGTTCTGAATTCATTTTACTTTCACTCATCGCATCCTCACTGAGTTGATCATTAACAGTCATGTCAGTTTGTTGTGTAGCATCAATTGATTGATGCTTTTCTTTTTTATGTTTTATCAGTCCTGTCAAGAATTTGAATTTTTGAGAACATAATTCACAACAAAATCCTTCCTCTTTTCTAACATGCTCTGCTTGTATGTGATTGTATAACCCAGATCGTTGTTTAAATTCTTTATCACATTTGTCACATTTAAATTTAACATTATTCAGACAGACCTTTTCGTGAGCATTTTTAGAATATTCTGAGTGAAAGCTTTTTGAACATCCATTACAAGAAAATGGCTTCTCATCAATATGCATATTCCAGTGAAATCGAAAATTTGTCTCACGGAAAAATATCTTACCACAATCTTTGAATCCACATTTGAAGAAGTTCGGTAAGGGTGCGGTGCCATCTAATTTCTCATGCCGAAGCAAATGCCTGTTCATATCACTTTTACGTTTAAAGGTGACACCACAGACTTCACAAATATGTCGACTAGCATGTTTCTCTCTGATATGTTTGTCTTTTTGTTCCTCATTATTGAAAAACTTATTACAAATGACGCAGTTTGTTTTGTTAGGTAGATGTAATCGTAGATGTCTCTTCATGTTATACTTCATCCTAATGCTCTTCTCACAAATGCAACAGATGTAGTCATTGCTTGATCTTTTACATATTGCAAGTAAACCATCCACTTGTTCTACAGGACTCTGTAAATTGTACACATGAGATAAATATCTAAAATGATATGAGGCTAAATATTTTATGTAATTTGTTTCCTGCCAAGAAATCCTGGATTTTTCCAAACATTCCAGGCAAGACACAGTAATGGCAGCAGAAATAGAAATAAATTAAGCTAGTATATACATAAAATTAATAATGATTAGCCTATGACTTTTTTACAGGAAAAGGGGAATACACTGGGTGCTGGTAAAAGGGGGTAAATTACAGGAAAGAAGCTGGAGAATAATAGGGGAAATAGACTCACTTTCTTAGTAAAACAAACCCTGTTGTCAGCAACGATAAAATAGTACCATGTTACCAGTACATAACTTACTTGTTTCAAGTCAGGTACCAATAAACCTTCCGTCATGTTAATAACTTTTTCTACACTGTCATCTACATAAGGTTGTTCTTGAAGACTAACAGAATCATCACCAAAGCAAACACCATTGTCTACAACATCACCGTCAGAACTTTTCACATCTTTGTTAATGTTATCCAGTTCTTCAAAATTGTCTTCAGAATTTCCTTCCACCTGGTGATCCAACAGGCCTTTTGCATGATCAGAATTTTTTTCACAGGATTGATCTTTGTTATGTTGATCCATTACAATATCTGTAACATCACTGACAGCATTTTGAATATCTTCAGACTCTTTGTCACAGTCCCTTTCCAATTTGACCACATCCTGTCCTTCATTGTCACATCTCATTGCAGAAAGAAATGTTAAATTTTCACAACAAGATCCTGTTAGCACACACCTTTGACCAACATTATCATATTTAGCCTTTTCACACTTAGCTGGACTATTTGGCTTCAGTAGTTTAGCAGCTGGACTGTTTCTAGAAAGTGTTTCCTTTTTTCGTTTCCCATCATTCGTATTACTTACAGGATTTGACAAAGGAGCATGTGAAGGACCTAACTTCTCAGTGGTAATAGACAAATCTGAAAGTGAATATTAATTCAGAAGATTTCAACAGAATTTAGTTCATTTAAACAGTTAACTAACTGCACCTTCAGGTCCACCTACTGATCATAAGGACAAGGAGCAAGGACTCCATTGGAAATAAGTTTCCATGCTTTCATGGGCTATCCTCGTTTTTTACACACTTGATAGCAAACACATGCCATAGATCTCTTTCTTTCATAGCCCATTTCTAGGCCCCTGCCATTCGAAGAATGGTGGAAGGGCATAAAGTGTTATCCCTGTCTGTCCGTCCTTCCTTCTGTCCATCCTTCCGTCCATCCTTCCGTACCTTCTCATGAGACGTATGTTGTGGGGTGATCCCTTTGATCTTTTCGGTGTTTTTAACCCCACAAGTCGCAACCCACAAGTCGAAATTATCCCCACAAGTCCAGTTTGTACGTATCTGAAACCCACAAGACCTAAATGTACTAACCCTAACCTCACAACCACCCTCGCATGCGTGCGTACAAACATAATGGGTTTGGGTGACTCTAGGGTTAGGGTTAGGACTCTTAAAAAAATGTGCAAAAGTGGGTTTATGTGGCTAAAATTGGGTTTATGTGGCTAAAATTGGGTTTATGTGGCTAAATTTTAACAAATTTTAACAGGGGAGTCACTTAATAAGTATCCTATCATTAGTTTGCCCGTCTGTCCGTCCGTTCAAATTTTGGTTTCCGATCAATAACTCAAGAAATATTTCATGGATTGATTTCATATTTTACATGGTCTTGTTCGGTATCTGGTAAGATCAAACATTTTCACAGGAGTTTTGGCCCCTTTTTTACTTCAATCTTACTTCTTAGCTTAATGTAGGTTTCCGATCAATGACTCAAGAAATATTTCATGGATTGGTTTCATATTTTATATGAAAGTGTGTAATAATAAAATAAAGGTCAAGTTTGATACCGGTAAGATCAAAACATTTTCACAGGAGTTATGGCCCCTTTTTTACTTTAATCTAAGTTTAATGGTTGTTTCCAAACAATAACTCAAGCAATATTTCATGGATTGCTTTCATATTTTACATGGAGGTGTGTAATAATAAAATACAGGTCAAGATCGATATCTGGTAAAATCAAAACATTTTCACAGGAGTTATGGCCCCTTTTTTACTTAAATCTTAGTTTAATGTAGGTGTTCAGAGTTCACTACCTGTTGTTTAAGTCCACAAATAAGAAACAAGAGGAATATAACAAGATTACAGTATAAAACAAATTCCGGTTATTTTTCAGTATTTTGGGAATACGACCATACCTTTGGGATTGGGAATTTCAACGGTGTTCTGTTAAAAATTGGTAAAATATGTGTGAGTACAATTCTGCAATGTTTAAATCACTGTCCACTTTCAATCCTTGTAATTCCATTACAATGAAAAATCTCTTGTTTTCAGAGATATTAGTTTTTTTTATTTTTTGTTTTTGGAAATTTCAATTGGGACTTTTGTCTGTGAATTGGGGAAAAAATACTATTTTCAATTGGGGATATGACCGAATATCAGCAATAAAATTAGCCCAAAAAAATTCCTGTGTTCACTAATAAAACCATACATACACAATAGCTAATAGAGATACAGATGATTTTAGCAAATTTTACTTCTAAGTTCTATAATCATAATGATTAACAATTAGGATATTACCTGGTTTACAGTAGGACCATCCATGATCCAAGAAGAATGTTTTCAGAGCTGATTCCTGATCTAATGTAACATATAACATCATCAAATATTTGTCCATCTTGGTCTTATAATTTACGTGTACATCAACACTGAACTTCTTTTGTTCAATCTCATTTGTTTAACTGAAATAAAATGCTGTGGTAGCATAAGCAGTATTTTGAGAAACAAAGTAATATCAGCTAGGTCGTACTTTTAAAACCAACTATGATTTACAAGACAAAACATTCAACATGCAAACACATAAGATTTGAAATAAAGTACTTTCTATATTACCTCAAAAAAGTTTCTACACATCTTACGCATATAATGTTGCATACCGTATGTGTAGGTTATTTATACCATTTTTTATCAAATATTTATAATGACTTGTAATCTTCATGTGTACTGTAGTATTAATAGTCCGAGGTATTTGACGATGATATGTATGCATTACATTGCAGTTCATCATCGAAGTCACTTGTTCTTTAAAAGCTAACAGGCAAACGACTCAATTTGAGTCGCGTTCTATTTCCTATAAAACGAACACATTTCCATAAAACTTATGTCAGTGCGATGTATAATAGTCAAATCTATGAACATGACCTAAAATATACCTTCAACAGAGGAAAGTAATTGAAAATTTTGCCGATGTTTCAGACTACCCTTAGTTTCAAAACAAGTCTGTAGCCTTCCAGAAACCATGTGAAATGATCTGCTTCAAAAAGCACCTGAACAAGCGTCTTTAGCTGTTGACTTTGAAAGAGGACAATTCCATTTATAACTACAAGGACTTATATACATACATGGATTCGCAACTGCTAAAAATAGCTCAAACAATATCGTTAGACGATCCCACAATGCATTGCTATACATATTTTCGTATTTTTGCTTTGTAAACAAAGAGCATGAAATCCCGTTGATTCACGTGTTATTACCGAGGGATTTGATTACTTTTAACTGTTAATACGGAAGTTGCGAATCCATGTATGTATATAAGACATATAAATTATTATAAGTCCTTGATAATTAACTAGAATGGTCATAAAGGCGAAATAAAAGACCAATTTTCATGTACATGTAGTTATGGTACCCAGAACTATAGTATTAATTGTGTTGTCAATTGTTTATGACTGTGTGTTTCAACATTTCACTCCCTCATCCAATATTTTGTCTGTTGTACCTGGATTTTACCCAAGCACAACCACTTCTGTAATAAACTTTGCCATAGTCTATGAGTTTCGGGACATGCTGTATTTTATAAATGATTGTAAATTATTTAAACATATAAATGAACCTTTTGGACCATAAATAGAGCCTCTAAACCGGGATCAATGGTGTTTATTTCGGGGGCGAACACAACTGGTCGAAACGTCTTGATGGCGAACAATATTTAACTTCGTAAATTGGGAATAGATGGCGTAACATACCACTGGAATAGTTGAATCATGAATTGCTGTGTTTCTATGATCTATGCAAACTGTAAAAGCGTTGGTGGAGTAGTTAACACACAACTTTTGTTTAGTAATCGTGGGTATCCATCGCAAAATTCTGGATAAACCATGAACCTAAAGTCGCATTAAAAACGGAAAGTTGACATGCCTCAAGTTGTCTCCCTTTACAATTATGTTTTTAGCTTAAATACACACAGCGTACGTATTTTGAAATAGAATACCGACCCTTAAAAAAATATATTTAAGAAATATTTGTAAAATCGAGTACTCGATCACGGTCGTTGTGGGGGAATTTTTTTCACTCACGTAGATTTTTATAATTTTTATTATTATTATTCGTTGAACTGTCAAATAACATTAATTACCGCACACAATTGCAACTTTTTGAGTGTTACAACCTAATTTTATATTCTTATAAAATTCATATAAATATACGATGCTAATAATGAATTTAAAAGTCGTGCCCAATCTGATTCTGGACTACGTGTTTTAAAATTAATTAATGCAAACAGTATAGTTGATCATCAATTGACCAGTATATATCATTGTCTCAATTTCAATACATGCATTGATAAAATCAAGACAAGTAGCCAATTAAGAAATTGTTATGCAATATTACGTAACACGGCCGTCTCACTTCCTGGACCCTTATAAGGGAGAAATATTTTATGGATCATTTCACCGAAGGGGGTCAACATATTCTTTAGCACTTGTGCCTGATACCATATGTTAAATTTATAATAAACAGCATAGATCATAATATTAATTACTCCTAATTTAATTCAGTGCTGTAAAGTCAGATGTTAACGCAAAGGAATTAAGTAACAAAATAATTACTTAAAACGTCACTTTACATATACTGATATACATTTTGTATATAAGATATATATATATATATATATTTTAATTGAAATAAAGAAAAATATGTTTTAAAGGAATTAATACATATTAGACCGAACTATGAATATATTTATACATATGATTTTTTTAAAAAAGAAAACCATTTACAACAGTAAAAAATAAATCAAGGCATTAGAATTAATTGATATTTTCAAGGTAATTATATTTGATATGTTATATGACCATACTAAAGTGAAACGAATATTCACATAGTAACTTCTAGCATCTATATTTTTTTATTTTGAATAAAGGGTATCCACGAGGTATTCAAACATTAGCGCTAACATCTCCGCGTACATTAATCAGATGTACGGAAATCCCCGATGTTTCTCGAATGAACAGCAACCAATGAAATAGCTAAAATGGGTTGACCAATCAGAACGCTTGAAAATTTAGACCGTACCTGTTCCTTTGGTGCACAGCATCATGGAACGGGAACCAGTTTAGTTTTTAGCTCACCAGAGCACGAATGTGCTCAGGGTGAGCTTTTGTGATCACCCTGCGTCCATCGTGCGTCGTTACGATTACGTGGCGTCCATGTTTACTTAATTAAGGATTTCAATCTCTAATTCGAAACCTCCATTTTGAAGAGTACTCAAGTTCATGAATTTTACTGACATATTGACATATTCCTGAGGGTCATGGGTTCAAACCCCACTGGGACCATACTTTTTTTCTTTTATTTTTAGTTTTTAGGTAATGTTTCGTATTTAGAACATGAATTTATACAGTAATATGGAAGAAAATATTTATTCCAGATTTTTTGGTCTAGTTTATTGGAATTTATACATGGTTAATTAACGAAAATCAAGTAACTATGGATTTCTGACACAATTATTTTCAAAATCGGACGGTGAAACTTTTTAAAATTTGGTGTAGACATTATACACACATAGTAGTTAATTTTGAGAAAATTCCAGCTGTTTCCCTCCGTTAGTTTTTATTTTAATGATATTTATCAAGTTGTTACTTTTTGGTAAAAGGCTAAAATCTTGACCAAATCTTAAAGGGGCTGGGTTACATTTTTCACTTTTTCTGCAACAAAGTTATTCCAAACATTGTATAAACAATTTGAATTGACTAAACATTGGTTACCCTTAGACTTATACACATTCTTGCATTTATTGTATCATTTGTTAGAGAGATAGGCCAATTTTCATTAAGGTGACTTCATAAGATTTTGAGGTACTGTTTTACGTTAGGGATAGAGGAACAAAAATGGTTGTAACTCTCTTAACTGACGGTAAAAGTTTTTAAAAATTCACCTGTAAATGTCTTAATGGATATACAAAAGAATGACAATATCTAAAATATGATCATTAACACTTCGTATTAGACTTCGAAAACCTATAAACAACATCTCCTCCTACACCGCTATGCCGATTGCAACCAAACTTTGCTGGAATGATCCTTGGGTGGTCCCCTTTCAAAGTTGTTCAAAAAATTAAATTTCATTAAAAATTCTGGTTGCTATGGCAACAGATAGAAAAAAAATAAAAAATCTTCTTGTCTGAAACCACAGGGCCTAGAGCTAAGATATTTGGTATGTAGCATTCTCTAATGGAACTCTACAAAGTTTGTTCAAATTATTCCCCTGGGGTCAAAATTGGCTCCGCCCCGGGGGTAACTTGACTTTACATAGACTTATATAGGAAATTAAAAAAATCTTCTTGTCAAAAACTACAATGCCTAGAGCTTTGATATTTGGTGTGTAACATAGTCTAGTGGACCTTTACCAAGTTTGTTCAAATTATTGCCCTAGGGTCAAAATTGGCCCCGCCCCGGGGGTCACTTGATTTATATAGACTTAAAATTACATAGGAAAATTTAAAAAATCTTCTTCTCCGAAACCGCAAGGCCTAGAGCTTAGATATTTTGTATGTGGCATTGTCTAGTGGACCTCTACCAAGTTTGTCCAAATTATGGCCCCGGGGTCAAAATTGGCCCTGTCCTGGGGTTTATTCTATTTTATATAGGAAATTTTAAAAAATCTTCTTCTCCGAAACCACAAGGCCTAGAGCTAAGATATTTGGCATATAGCATTGTCCAGAGGACCTCTACCAAGTTTGTTCAAATTATTGCCCTAGGTGCAAAATTGGCCCCGCCCCGGGGTCACTTGATTTATATAGACTTATATAGGAAAATTTAAAAAATCTTCTTCTCCGAAACCGCAAGGCCTAGAGCTTAGATATTTTGTATGTGGCATTGTCTAGTGGACCTCTACCAAGTTTGTTCAAATTATGACCCCGGGGTCAAAATTAGCCGTGCCCTGGGGTTTATTCTATTTTATATAGGAAAATTTTAAAAAATCTTCTTCTCCGAAACCACAAGGCCTAGAGCTAAGATATTTGGTATCTAGCTTTGTCTAATGGACCTCTTTTAAATCTGTTCATATAATGGCCATGTGATAAAAAACAGCCCAGATCGGTCACTTGATCTTACTTAGACTCGTATAGAAAACTTCAACAATGTTAATCTCCAAATGACCTTTTCTCCTGGTGAGCATTTATAGGGCCACCATGGCCCTCTTGTTTTAGAATGTTCGGCTAAATCACGGATACCAAAGACTATCTATCTGTTCATACTGCATCACACCCTTTCGAGTATTTTGTGCAGGTGCGCGTCAGTGCTAGAAATTTTTTAAAAGAAGAAATGTACTGAGTAAAGGAGATTTAAGTAATTACC
Organism: Lutraria lutraria; assembly: GCA_964023205.1. Lineage (NCBI taxonomy): Eukaryota > Metazoa > Mollusca > Bivalvia > Venerida > Mactridae > Lutraria > Lutraria lutraria. The sequence goes on from OZ026841.1 coordinate 37,908,991, forward strand.
CCTGGTCTAAACTGGTCGATCCAAGAATTCAAAAGTATGATGGTAGCTGGATAAAAGGAAAAAACTTATAATAGTCACATGGAATTTGGATCTGTGTAAAGGAAAACAGGTTCATGTGTCTAGTAAGCCGGTTAGGTGGTAGAACATAAGAAGGCATTGATACAGCAACCAGTCCATGAACAATTTTGTAAAACATCAGTAGTCATGCATCAGATCTTCTGTATCCAAGGGAATGCCACTTTAGCTGTTCTAGCATGTTTGTGACACTGTTATAGGGGGGAATCATTTGTAACCCATCGAGCAGCTCTACGCTGTAACATCTCGATTTTGTTTATGTTATGTTGCGTATGAGGACTCCACACTGAGCTACAGTACTCAAGTTGTGGTCTGACTACGTTTTGTAAGCAAACTCTCTGATGTTTTGTTGCTTGGTGGGGATATATATAACAGGAAAAGGAGTGGGCCGAGGACAGAGCCCCGTGGAACACCTGATGTAACAGGTACCTCGTCTGATTTGTCACCATTGACTAAGACAGAGGTACTGAAGCTAGGCGACCTATAAGAAAGGATTTGACCCATTGCAATGTGCTGTCAGGGATGCCATGTTGATGTAATTTGTGTAGTAACTTTAGGTGGTTTATCTTGTCAAATGCCTTTGAGAAGTCCAGGAGTATTAAATCTGTTTGGTGACCTTGGATTAAATTTCTGGACAGGTCCTCAACAAGCCCTAGTAACTGTGTTTCGCATGACCCTTTTGACCTGAAACCATGTTGAAGGTGAAATAAGATGTTATTGACCTGGAAGTGTTTTGTGATATTTGATGCGACAATGTGTTCCATCACTTAGCAAAGAATACATGTCAAGGAAATGGGTCGGTAATTTGCAGTGTTGCTTTTGTCTCCTTTTTTGAATAGGGGTGTGACGTTCGCTTTTGACCAGTCGGAGGAAATTTTGCCTGTATTTAAGGATTTCTGAAAAAGTTCGGTGACCAATGGGGCACTAAGGTGTTTTAGGACAACTGGTTTTAGGTTGTCCGGGCCGCTAGCTTTACCAATCTGTAAAGTGGATAGAAGCTTTTGGACACCGCTTACACTGATGGTGATTTCAGGCATTTTGGGGTATTTGGACACACAGGGATAACTGAACAGGTCTTTTGTTTTCCTAAGACATAGTTCATACAGTTTTAAGGGATTTATAGGGGTGAATACTGTATGAAATTGACGATTTAGGATGTTTGCCTGGCCCTTACTATCTGCGATAAGTTTATCATCTTCCAATAGTGGGGCAATACCTTCGTTGTGTGTCCTGCTTAGCATTTTTTAACATTGAGAAGAGTTGTTTTCGGGAGAAGTTTTGACCTTGTTGGGGACTTTCTGGATCATTTGTTGGTGTTTCTAGAATATATTCTAGGTAATTTGTGTGGGCTTGCTTTATCTCATTTTTAACCTTGTTTCTAAATTTTTTGTAGTGTTGTTTAACCTTGGGACAAGTGCTACTTTTTTGCTTTTTATACAGCTTATTTCTTTTTCTTATTTGCCTTTTTAAGTTTTGAGTGATCCAGGGGAGGGACGGTTTGGAGCCTAGTTTCTTTGAGGGATGAAAAGATCCGTTCCTTTGTGGATTAGATCTTTGAATTCTGTCCATAGTTCTTCAATGGACTTGGAGTGATAGTCTATGAACATAGACGGGGATCTAGATTTTATGTATTGTTGGAATTCGACCCAGTTGGCCTTACGGAATAAGTGTACTAAGCGGGACCTTTGTTTATTTAGGTGGGGTCTAACATCTGAGGTGATTTGGACGATGTCATGATCAGAAATACCAGCTACTGATTTTACAGATTTGATAAGGGTGGGATATGATGTGAAGAATAGGTCCAAAGTGTTGTTTAACCTAGTGGGGAAGCTAACCATCTGTTCCAAATTGAAGTCCTTTACTAAGACCTGTATACTATGTATAGGTCTTTCGGGATACTATGTCCCTGACTAAATTAATTATAAACTTGTATTTAAAACAACACCGAGTATTTTATCAAAATTAGATTCTCAGATTTTTATTTGAAATTGATCGAGTGTGTAGTTTGTGATTGTCGTGTAAGTGAATTCAATTTAGTACAGCCTCGCGGCAGCTACGGAATATTCAATATTGACTGGGTCCAATTGCTGTTCCCTGATATTGCGCACATGCAGGTTCTGGATTTAGACATTTCATATGATATTATTCAGTTACAACCTCCAAGGACTTAACCTCGGGGTACCAATTATCGACAATTTTTGCAACATTTTAGTGCCACACGATTTCCAAAAGGCTCATTGAAATGAACCATCACGACATATATACAGACTTACATTTGACTTTTCAACTCAATGCAATAAATTTATGAAATCAACACTTGTACACTTGTGACGTCATTGATCGCGAGTCGGAACAATTTGTTGGCAATGTGAAACTGGCAATGTACATATTGTTGTAAATGATCGTGTCAAATTGATAATCAGGAACACATATTTAACAGTTGTATATAACAAAATTGGACTGTGGAAAACCATATCACTTGAAAACAGAACACAACAAATGGTACGTCACTCTTCTTCACAGAAGCCACATGTGACGTACATGACCACTATTTATAGTTGCCATAAGACTATTGTCTACCATAGCCCGGTTTTCTAGCGTTTTGATGTTCTAAATGACATAAATAACAACATTGACAAGTCTAACTCGATTAATTTCAGGAACAATGTTATCTAATCAGGTTTAAAGTCAAGCTCAACCAATTCCCTAGTCTGGTTCCCGGACGTGCTCTACAATTACATAATAGCATAGTGTAAGGGGAAGGAACTCCAGACTACCAATTCCCTGGGAACCAGTATGTTCACATTTTTGACAGTTCCTGTCGTAATTAATTATGCGTACTATAAAAATGTGCTGAAAAACCCGTATACGGTATTCATTCACATTTGTGGTATTTCACTTTGCCTTTATATTATCAAATACTGAGCAAATTTTACAATTACGCACTTTGAATGTATCGATTTGGTTTTTCCAAAAGATCGTCTGCTCTGCTGCGCTTGATTTTGGCATCGGGTCATTTTGAAAGCTTAATTTCTTAACTATCAGCTAGCATCGATCATAACTCAAATACCGAAGTGCAATGCCAAATTTATACCAAATGTAATTTTTTGTCGATAATTGGTACCTGTCGATAATTGGTACCCTGGGGCTATATATATACACACACGCATGTATATGAGTTGCATGAGTTTTAAATGAGTTTTAGATTCTATCTACTCAATATATTTTCTTTTCTTTTTTGTATATGTGTTATGTACTTTAACTTAATAATATGTACGTTTGATATTGACATAATTTGTTATATAATGTTCTGGATGATGAACACATGTTCAAATTCAAAATAAAATATATGTTCTGTTCTGTTCTGTTATATACACATGTATGTAACATTCTTGTCACTTACGAAAAATCAGAAATAAAGCTGGTGAAGCAGACCATTATAATTATAAAAAATATACGTTCTTGCAATGAATGATACTTTGTCACATACATCTCATATATTTTGTTGCAGATTTTGTACATATAACACCATATATGGAAAAAGAATTGTATCATGTTAAATACAGAGCGTATGCCTATAATTATGTTTGTAAGCAGTGAGTCAAACGTCTGATAGAAAATTTCACAGAAAGAATAATTTAATGTCGTGTTTTAAATTGAGAAACGGATCGAGTGGTATTCCTATTCGTTAACAACAATTTTATACAAACTGGCTGTTATTTATAACAGCCCGATTAGCTCAGTTGGTACAGCATCTGACTTGTAAGCAGGAGGTCGCGGGTTTGAGCCCCGCATCGGGTACATTATTTTCCTCCTCCTATTACTTTTGGTCCCGCGAGTGTGTGACTAGCCTTGGAATTCTAAAGCTAGGGTGAAGCAAAGGCTGGGTTAATCAAGAGTCTGTGGTTGTCGTGATAATTCACTTTGAGAAAAAAGGAATGTATCAATGGGTACTTTGTATTTGTATTTATGTACTGGCTTTAATATTAGCTCAATTGGTAGAGCATCTGACTTGCAAGCAGGAGGTCGCTGTCCGAACCCCACATCGGGTACATTATTTTCCATCTGTTACAATTTTATAAACTAGGACTATAGAAATCATAAGACACGTACGTACGATATTTAAGTACTTATTCTTTATTATTTTCTTTTTCAATACCATCATGCAGTGTTGAGAGGACATCAACAAACTTTCAACGGCCGAAACTTCCACCACATCGACATACGTTGTCAATGCAATGCCAGGTGCGACTACAATCAAGTCCTATAGTGCTGCAATCTGCTTGCGTTGTACATGTTCTGTTTACATTCGCTACAAGTAAACCAGTCAAAATATAAATGAAAGGAAATAGTTTGTCTGAATTCGCATCGAATACCTCCCTCAATCGCCAGTACGCAATGAAAATTTGTCTCCGTTCCATATTACAAAAAATTATATTCCACTTGGACCAGCTCTAATTCGTTACACCTCTGTCATTTAACACATTCGTTACACGTACCTCTGTCATTTAACACATTCGTTACATCTCTGACAATGCCTTACCTCTATCATTTAACACATTCGTTACACCTCTGTCAATGCCGTACCTCTATCATTTAACACATTCGTTACACCCCTGTCAATGCCGTAACATATTCAGCACACCTCAACCGATTAAACTTCTAGAAGGAGATAGGGAATCAGCTAAGGGTTACCGATAGCACCTAACTTTGTCGTCACAGATGAAAAGTTTGACAAAAATCACTTAAACGTTATAATTAAGTACAGGCAGAGACATAGATAACAGAGATAAGCAACTTCAGTTATAACCTATGAAGTTTAGCGCGTGGGACCATTACTTTTCCCAAAAATTGCTGATTTTGTAGCTAGTAAAACTTTCTTACCTACTGATACCACATGCATAAATTATACATTTTCTGAAAGTTTATTATTTAAACTATAGCTGCCGAGTTTTTCAAATATCAATTTTGACTGATAGATTTATTACACCAAAGTTTATACTACACATATGTTCCTACATTGTACTCATGCCATCTTTTAAAAAAAATATCTACCGGTACCAATTTGTTTCAAGCCGATTACATTCTAGTGAGTATCTATGTCTCTGGTACAATATATAATAAAAGCTAACTCTCTACCTAACTTTTGAGTACAGGTCAGTGTAACACAGCTGAACGCGAAACTATTCTAATAATATTTTTCTTGCAAAAGTTTTTTTACATACTGACTTTTTTGTTGTAAGCCTTGAAAACACAGTATGATTATTTAAAATCAAATGAAAGCTATTTCTGGATTTCAGGTAAAAACGAAAATCTGAAGTTTACAAGGTTGGTTTTGTTCCTTACGCTTAGAATTTGTAATATTTACCTGTGCACGTGCAGATATTCTGTACACAGTCGCGATGAAATCCGCTTGAACATTGCAGGTTTGGACATTCAGCTGCTACATTATTGGTTGGACACTCCTCGGCATTAACGAAAGCCACTTAAATAAACAGAAAACAAAAATATATATATACATTGCAACTTCTCCGAAGCAACACCCTTTGGAAGAAGCAAATTAGGTTTTTGCTGAGAGGTTGTTGCTCTAGAGAATTAAAATTAATTGTTAAATCGTACAGTGGGAAAAATCATGCGGTTGCTGGAGAAGGTTGTTGCTGCAGAAAGTGTCGCTCTGTGGTCACCTTTGGGCCTATAATGGTTTTTATATTTAGGAAAACTTAAATACCGAGGTGCTGAATACCAGCTACAGTGGTGGTTATTATGGTTCAATATTAAAGAAGTATATATATAGTCTGAGTTTTGAGAATGGTAGAGAAACTATACATATATAATAACTATAATGTCATCTATCTTCCATGTTAAACTATGTTAAGTGAATTTTAAATAAAATGAGGTTTACATGTAATAAAAACTACCCGAGTTTTACCACCAACCCCTGCCAAAAACAGAGTTCACAAAATATTTATGTAATAATAATAATTAAATTGTTCAAATCAACATTTGAATTTTATTTGGGTTTTAAAGCCGTTTTCCAACAATTTTTCAGTCGTACGAGGCGGCCGATTCCTGGACGGTATTAACTTACTCTTCTGCAACTTCTGCACATGAGGTGAAAATCGACATTAATTGTTGTCAAATTTTCATTGAAAGGTATAACCTGCTGCGACTCGGATTATCGGGTTACAAATGCAATGCATTGAATTTTATTAAATACGAAAAATATTATTCGGCTAAGGTAACATTTTCTATAATTATTTATATAATAAGATATTCACTACGTTCGAAAAACGGGTCGTATTATGGAACACCTACGGTGGGTCGGTGGGGGGGGGGGCCGCGTCCACAACGGTGTCTGCTCTCTTAATTCAACCAGATTTATTCGGATCCTCACCAAACTTGTTGAAAAGGTTTATGGTCATGCGATCTCAGTCAAGTTCGATAACCAGCCCAATCGGCCCAGGCACTTCTGAGTTATGCCCCTTGACGGTTAAAAATGAATTTTGACGGCCGTTTTTTTAATGACCTGGCATGCTTTTTAGTATCTTGTTATAATACTTAAAAGGTGATCCATCAACGTTTTTCATATGATGTGAATATAAACATTTAATTATCTCTATCCACTAACAAAATAAAGATACAAAACAAAGTCAAAGCTTACCCCAAGACACTAAGCAGAACGCTAAAACAAAACGCATTATAAAATATTGTTAGGTTACTACGAGTGAAGCCACTTGAATGGTAATTTCAATTGTATTACAAACCCATATACATTTTGTATATGTACGTGTTAGATAAGTTTTTCAGACACGATAAGTGTTAAATTTGACGTCTTATCTTTCTATTAGATTAAAGGTTTTAGTTCATTACGTGACTGGTTTGTTAGAGGACATAATATACTGCTGTTTAAGCTGACGTACGTAAGTCACATTTTTTTATGTGATCATCATCGTCATCTGTGCTAATGGCAAGTAGTCCTCTTGTACTGTTTATCATTGACATGTCCCATTTTTAACTCGAGTTTGCACTTTCACATGCAGTTTAAGTATTCTTATCAACAAAAGGTCATTGTGTTATTGACATGAAATGCACGATCTTGTACAGAGGTGAAATTTAGAAGAAATAGATGTTCAAACTAAGTGTATACATGTAGCTGTTGATAAAAAATGGTAAAAACTCCCGGAAAAAATATCGAAAAAAGTCAATATGATTGTGTAAACACAGATATCATTTAAGGCTGAGGGATTTATGGTGGTAGGTGTGCATAGGTCACTCATTCTTGTCCGGAGCGTAACTCCATACTGTATCAAGGTCGTGATTTGAAACTTAATGGGTGTGACAGGTAGTGATTAGAAGTGCAGAGCGCAAGAAATGTAATCCCTTTTTTGTACTTTGGGGGTTATTGCCCCTTAATTGATATTAAAATGTTGTCACACTTTCTTGTCCGGAGCATACATGTACCTCGGTAACGGATTAATGTAGTGATCTGAAACTTCATGAGTGAAATAGGAGATAAGAATTGCAGAGCTTAAGAACCATAATCCTGGCTAATGTATTTTTGGGTTATTGCCTTTTGATTAATTTGTCCGGGCTGTAATATAGTGTCCTTGGTCCGGGCATAACTCTACAATGAATGAAGATAGCTTATTAAAACTAAGTTCACTTGTAGATGACATTGATGGGAAGTGAAAAGCACTTATACCATAACTCTGGTCTAGTTTCATGTACATTGTGAAAAAATTGAACACATGCTATCAACATCATATTTGACAGTGTAAGAGAAATTCCTGGTAGTAGAGGGTCTGTGGGGAGGTCTTTTTTATATGTCATTTGCCTGTGATTGCAATATGATAAGGTATTAACTTGACAGGTTACTAGTATAACAACCAATTTATACATAAAAATATTTATTATATCACTCAATATATATTTTACTATAACACACACATATTTACAAGACATACATACAGCTTTGTATAAGAATTAAAAAACAAAGTAATATGGGGAAATATCATATTTAGTCTGAGAACATTTAACCAACAATTGGGAAAAAACATGTATTATGTGAAGTTTGAAGCAGTAGAAGGTTTAAATATAGTAGAAAATACACACAGGGCAATTTATAGGACATGTATATAGATCTTCATTTCATCTTTAACAAGCCATTGTTACCATAAAAAGATTTTTTTATAGGCAAATCTTTCATCCAGTAAAATTTAAGATTATACAAAATAAACCCTTTAGATTCTACAAGGATAAACAATACTATCTAAATAAAATATAAAGGAATGTACATTCAATGTATTACATTTAATGGTCCCCAAATAGAACATCTTTAATCAACAAAACATGGCTTCAAGTTTGTACTCATACGCTAACAGGAATATTTACTCAAAAATCATCAACTTAGCTTCGTTTTTAGATTTAAAATTTTCTATGATTTTTTTAAATAAAATGATCTGTGTTCAAGTATCTGTGAAAACGTACGACTTAAAAAAGATACATGTATAAGACAAAGATGAAAAATTAATTTGTACAAACAAAGGAATGGCGAATATAATAAAATAACAAAGTAAGGGGAAAAAACAAATAATACCTTAAGTTATTACATTTGTATATATAACGTGAAAACAGACAGTAAGAAAAATAAATGCAGATCAAATAAGAGGATAGACCAGTCCAGGTAAGCCTTCAGATAGATGGACGGATCAAGCTTCAGACAGATGCACAGCCATTGGACTACAGAACAAGAAATTGACGCTATTCTCAAATCTCTAGCTTAGGTAAATAAAGACATTTCTTATACATTCCATTGATTAATCAGTAGCAAAAACATAGACAAAAATCATTTTGAATGAACTCTACATCTGATAATTTAACAAAAATAGTATAACCTAGTAACTAAAACACATTTCTTGAATCCTTGAATACTACTGATGTACTAGTAACACTAACACACACATGGTTACTCAATATCCTTGGCAACATTAACGGTTAACCAATAGCAGAAAATGTAGCAACTAAGGTATGAGAATCATGGATTCCAATAATTGTTTACGGCTAGTCTAACTTATTGTTTTTCTCTACACTAGTGCCTATTGTCCGCGAAGGATAGAACTTGTGGTATACAGGTAGAAGCAAATAGAGAAAGTTTGTCCTTGGTCCACTGTGGAATTAATATCTGGCACATAATTAGGTATCACCCGTCATTATTGCTAGAAATTCATTCTCGTTAACTGAAAAGAAAGAACATAAATATGCTATTATAAATACACAATTTAAACAAAAGCTAAAATCTGGAATTTAGATTTTCATATTCTACAAAGAGTGAATATCAACAGATAAAATCATGCTAACGGTTTTAATCTAGATCTTTCATCTGTATGTAACTACAGACAAACCTGTGTTAGTGGCCACTTCCAAATAAAAGCCACATTATGTCTTTCCCAAGGGTGACCTTTGTTCAGGGGTTTAAGAGAATATTACATTTAAATGTATATCTTGAAAACCAAACATTTGCCAAACCATCAAAGGAAACTTATACATGTACATTACAACCTCTCCAGAACAACCCTCTCTTGATTAATAACCTGCATTCAACAATAGTATGCTTTTTCCCAAATATACTATTTACCTATTAAATTAACCTCTGTAGACAAACAACCCCTCAACAACAACGTAAGTATGCTACTTTCAAAGGATGTTGCTTTGTAGAGGTAGCACTGCATATACATTTCAGATTTTATTTTCTAAAATAAATACATTGTTAATTAAGAAAGAATTCCACCCTACAGAAATATCACTTCGGAATGAATCAATAAAAAATATTCAATTATTAATTTATTTAGGTCCTATCAAGATAATCAACAATATGTTCATTAGATATATTTACTAGAGTCAAGAGTAGCAGAGTATTTGATTTAGTTCAAAGGGAAGTAAATCTTGGTAATACTGTGTTGTTAGTTGTTTGAGTTGCCTCCTTTGCTTATGAATAAATAATACACAGCCTATTTCATTCAATAAAATATAAACTAAATGTGAGCACAGCAACTAAAGGAACAAAATATATAACAAATCAGAACCAAAACATTTGAGTTTTAGAAGACTTTAAAGACATTGAACAGCTACTATATAAGTGACCCCCCCCCCCCAAAATCCACATGTGGTCTAATCTCTTAATTGTTTTATTGCCCCTAATCAGATAAAACCAGTCTGGTCACGGTCTGTAGACTTGACACCTAGTCTAAAAGTGGGGTAATAAATTTTATTGATTTACAGTGATAATAAGTTTATGACTAAATTGCTTTTGTTTTTATAAGCATAGAGTAACAGATTATGTAAACAGGTGCTAGTCTATCAATGACCCTGTCTGTTTTATTACCCCCTACTGTGGAATTAGGGGACTTTCTGGTCCATAAGTCACATGCCTCGCATTCCTGGTTCAATGCCTTTAAGAATGGTATAGTGTGATTTTATTAAACTGTCAAAGCTGAATGATTATGTGATAGCTGAATGCGATTATTTTTAGCTTTGTACTACAATCAACAGTTTACGTTTGTTTTACCATAATGGAATGTCCCATTCCACATATTTATATAATGCTATGTAGTGCATGGCAAAATAAATGACTGTACATTCGTCAACTGGCATAACCAAAATTATTGTATAACTTACATAAGTGATCAAATCTCACTAAAGCTAAAAATAAATGCAAGCATTGAACTTGAAATTATGCAGCTTTGACATTTTAATAAAATCTCACTATAACATGGTACAATGTGTGTACAACAGTGTGTACATATAAATTATATATAACTTACTTTCACCATCACCGTCACGATCAAATTCATCAATCATTGCTCGTAATTCTTCATCAGTCATATTTTCTCCCAACTCTCTGAAATTTAAAATATTCAATACATGAAAGTATCGTTATAAAAATGATCATTTATTTCTGTTAATTTCATGCACTTTCTTAACCATATTTTCAAAATTGCCTAAATCAAATATATGTATTACATATTTCTGAATAAGTAGGTTAAATAACATGAATTGAAGACATGGATGGCTCATCAAGATACTTCATCTAACACTCGATTCCAAAAAGCATTAAGTCTACTTTTACGATTCATTCACTGCCCATAACTTAAAGGCAAAGTATCCTTACAACTGTCATCTGGGTAAATAAGCAAATACCTGGCAACACGTCTGAGATTTCGCAAGCTTATTTTCCCTGAACTGTCGTCATCAAACAATTTAAATGCTTTTAATACTTCTTCCTGAGGATCTCGTTCCAACATCATATCTGTCACTATAAGTATAATACTAAAGTTTAAACATACAAAAGCATTATTTTAGACAGATAAATAATTATATTTGATTAATTGACTTTTAGTAGCTTTACAACTGTACATAGAATTACGATGTTCATTTGTTAAAATCAACGTCACTGACAACAAATGACTTAAGCTTTGGCACTGGTTTTTAAATTTAACAAGAGGGCCACATTGGCCCTTTATCGCTCACCTGAGAACCAAGGCCAATAATCAATGACCAGGTAATATAGTTTCCATTTCGTAAACTCATTTTTACGTAGATTTTGAGATCAAAACCAACAATGAAGGAATAATACTGTTAAACAAGCTAAAACGTAGCAAATTTTCTAATCCAAGGGTCCATAACTCTTGAATTTGTGGTCCGATTCCACCCATAACTTAACATGTCCAAAACCATAAGGTCATACACATTCATTGTAAATATGATTAGGATCGGTGAATAAATGAAGGCGCTAGAGTGTAAACAAGCTAAAATATAGCAAATTTGTTAAGTCAAGGGCCCATAACTCTTGAAGATGTGGTCCGATTCCGCCCATAATCGAACTTGTTTGAGATCTTTTGGTTATACTCATTTACTGAAAATATTATTATGATCGGTGTATAAATGAAGGCACTAGTGTGTAAACAAGCTAAAATATAGCAAATTTTCAAAATCAAGGGCCCATAACTCTTGAAGATTGGGTCCGATTCCGTCCATAATCGAACTTATCCAAGATCTTTTGGTTATTCACATTTACTGAAAATATTATTAGGATCGGTGAATAAATGTAGGTGCTAGAGTGTAAACAAGCTAAAATATAGCAAATTTTCAAAGTCAAGGGCCCATAACTCTTGAAGTTCTGGTCCGATTCCGCCCATAATCGAACTTATCCAAGATCTTTTGGTTATACACATTTACTGAAAATATGATCAGGATTGGTAAATGAATGAAGGCGCTAGAGTGTAAACAAGCTAAATATAGCAAATTTTGTAATTCAAGGGCCCATAACTCTAGAAGTTATTATCAGATTTTGCCCATAATCGAACTTAGCCAAGACATTGTGGCCATATACATTGTGAGCAAGTTTAATCAAGATTCGTAAAGAGTTGCGGTTGCTAGAGTGTAAACAAACTAATTGTGGACGGACGACTGACGCCGGACGCCGGACATTCACCGATCCTAAAAGCTCACCTGATGAATCAGGTGAGCTAAAAATTCCAGGGTGTTCACTAGACATCAATAAATGAGAGTCAAAACGACCCCTAGCTGATGATAATTTGAAGAGTCAACAACATTTCCTACTAAAATCATAGTAAATTTGACACTTTGATACAATTTCTTAAGAGTCAGAAGTTTTATTTTACTATTATCAAGAGTCAAATGTTATTTTAAAGAGTCAAATGAGAGCCGTGAATTCTTCTCATTCACAAGTGGTTTGCAGTTTTTTAACAGAGATAGTCAAATATCATACACAATAAATTAGGCCATCCTTAAAAAAATGTGTTTACCATAATGCTACCTACTCAACGAAAAGGCCCCTATCCAACTTTTTTTTGGCCTCTCAGGATTTTTATTTTTTTTAGCATTCTTACATGTATTTTGAGTTAAATATAAAAATAAACTGTAAAAAAAAATTTCGTACCTACCTACCCACTGAAAATTTTCTGGGTTGGGTTACAGCAAACAAACATTTTTTTTAAAGATTTGTATTAACAGAAACACAGTAAAACTGTGAGCATTATCTTAACTAAATTCAGTATTGCCAAATTATAATAATTCAGAATCAATTTTATATAAGAATCCCATGAGAGTAATTAAATTGATAGGAAGATATTTTGAATGAATTTTCAACTATATAGGTCCAATATAAAACACTAATCACTTTTCACACTCTTTTGATACTTACTGACTTCGTTGAAATCTTCAAATGTGATTTTACCAGTACCCTCCCTGTCATAATCACGTAAAACTTTCAAAACATCCGTTTTCTTCACATCAAACCCTAACGCTCTCATAGCAACCTGTCATATCAAAATAAATATAATAATAACAAACTTGTTTTACTAGAAAGTTTTGTCAATGTGTTTCATTGTAAATATGATGTTCCTTAACAATTTTATCAATAATAATAATCAATCAATTCTTTGATACCTTATTGTATCTTCAAAAAAAAAATACATGTACAAGTCATGATATAACTCAAATTTACTGATAGATTTAATACAAAAACATAGTATGATACTTATACTTCATTTGTACAAATTAATTTCATTTATAAAAATGTCAAATACATAGGTCTTTCAAGATGCTATGATTTGGGATTTCTAGGTGGCCAATTTTCATTTCTAAGCAGTCAATCTGGCCGCCTCTTATTTTAAAACTGTGAATGTCAACAAGATCTTTTAAGATTCTATGATGATCCTACCTTAAGTTCATGGTAATCAATGGCCCTATCTTTGTCTGTATCAAACAAATCAAAAGCTTCTCTGATCTCTTGTTTCTGTTCTTCCGCTAATTCCCTCTTCTTTTTCTTCTTGCTTTTGTCCAATGCAAACTCTGCCCTATAATTAAAATTGATATACATTTGTAATAGTGCTGAAAATCAAGTTCTTGATTTGTTTACTGTTAGTAGTTAGAAAAAAGAATAATCCACTGGCATATTTAAAGCTGTCACATTTGAACATTTTGGAAAACCATAAATCAGAGAATAAAATAATTCAGTTTAAACATGACTTGATATTACCCAGCAACACAACAACACGGAAGATGGCTGAAGTTTATTGTTTAGTGAACAATATTATGAAAATAGGCTAAGCCTATGGAACGGGGAAGTCGAGTCTATTGGAAAAGAACGACAACTCTAGGTAGAGATTGGTCGAGCACCTTGCGTAAACAAAAAGTGACGTCATTCTATTTCCTGTCAAGCGTTTGTGCGCAAAACTTTAAGCAGACGCTTTTCACAAAGTATACCAAAAGCGTTTGTATTTTTAAAATAAAGCTTCTTTTTTAAAAAACTTCGAATAGTTTGCTTTCTATTTCTTGTAAACAGATAGGAAAACATAAATATAAGTGAGTAATTATATTACGATGTAAAAAAATATTCCAACACGAGAACGAGAATTTAGTTGTTACAAACAAAATGGCGGCCAAAATGGCGGCCTCTATTCAGTGATTTGGAAATGAGATTTTCGGCGATAGGTAATACATTTGAAATTGTTTTAATTCACATTGAACCTTTTCTCACGTACGCATTGTCTATAGCCGGGCAAGGCCAAAGCCCGGGACCCGCTTCGCGGGCCCCGGTCTTTGACTTCCCCGTATTAGTTGTTACAAACAAAATGGCGGCCCCCATGATTTGGAAATGAGATTTTCGGCGATAGGTAATCACATTTGAAATTGTTTTAATTCACATTGAACCTTTTCTAACGTACGCATTGTCTATAGCTGGGCAAGGCCAAAGCCCGGGACCCGCTTCGCAGGCCCCGGTCTTTGACTTCCCCGTATTATGTCATTACTGATTGTATAAGAATTTAAATTATTAAATAATTGTGTGGAAGTGTTGACATAATGAAAGTTCAAAAACAGGGCATCAGCAGAATATGACCTCTTCTTAGCATTTACTTGGCTTGAAATATTATTGTGAACTTCAAAACATGCGTAGTGGGAAAGATATCTTTGTGGTTTGACACCGTAGATATTAGGGGGAGGGGGGGGGGGTCAAACTTTTAAGAACTTATTTCTTTTAGAATTTTAGATGAAAACGATTTTTACAGGATATTTTGTCGGCACAAACTTTGGGAATGACAATTTACCATGAAATATCAATAATTGACATTGATATCATTAGTTTACTCGTCATATTTCTTACCGCATTTTTTACCTGTCTGACATTTGTGCCGCATTGGCAACCAGCGTTCAGGAGGGGCAGGGCTAAAAGAAATCTTGTGTGATCGTGACACAATCTTGGGAAAATGAAAACTATTGAAAACATAGTATTAATTTAAATTAATATAGGATTGTCTAAATTTTTCATGAGACAACACAATAATAATTAATTTTTTAATTTATTTACCCCAATCATCAATTGATTTACAAGAATGTTATTACTTTACTATAAAAGTAAAATCAGGTTCACCACTTTCAAGGACTTATATACATACATGGATCTGCAACTGCTAAAAATAGCTCAAACGATATCAAGAGACGATCACACAATGCATTGTTATATACTCGGCATTGTCCGACAGCTGTAATCAGGTGTTTACAAACTTAAATATATTAAAAAACTGGCAATTGGGCACAGGATGTTGGTTAGGATGCAACAAATTTCATAAAGATATTGAGATACATTTAAAATCCAGAACTGTATAAGTGCATGTATATGCATTGAAAAAGGCATTAGTCGAGTATTTTAAATTCCAAGATGGCGGACATCTATTATTATCCTTTTGTCTCCAGAATTAAACATTCGGAAAACCACAGATGTTTTCGCTGTTGTAAACATTCGGATCATCATGGATATTTTCGCTAAATTGTAAACAAGAACATGAAATCCCATTGATTTACATGTCACTAACGCGTGATTTGATTTCTTTTAACTGTTAATACGGAAGTTGCGAATCCATGTATGTATATAAAAGTCCTATCTATCTATCCTCCATTGAGGTCAAACCCCTCGTGGGGACTTAGACCTTGCACACGTCAAAGTTGAACCAACAAAAAGAAAATTAGTAAGAAGTCCTTGCCACTATGTAGATAAAAAAATCAGAAACAATCTCTGTGAATTTGCATAAGCGGCCGATTCGCTCTTCCGGAAGTCGGTGCGTGATCTGGGTCGATCTCGTAACTAGAGACGCTTTACGAGATCTGATCATATGGCGCAAAGTCATTCGGTAGCCTGGCGAGCGAGAGACAAGACGTGCTTGTGGTCTTAGTATTATACTCTTAGAATAACGATTACCACCACTGAAGACCCAGGTAATTATTCCCACAGTAAGGCCCATAGTAAGCCTAAATATACTGACAATTACTTTACTGGTGGCAGCGGTGTTTAACGAACCCATTCCAAGCGTTTTGGAATCACAAATTTGGTTCAATTCGTGGGTTTATTATCTAAACTTATATTTAAACCGTGTTTGGCAAAGCCACTATCCCTTGAGATAATTGGCCACACATTCCTGTGTAATTGATCTGGTTTTACTACACATTCGCGGTCCAATTGTCCGTGTTTTAGACCAGAAAATTTTGCCCATTGTCGATTTTTATAAATCATCAGAGTGATAAGAAGAGATAGGGAGAGCGGTATTCAGTGGTGGAAACAAGTAAGAATTATCGTTATTCTAATTGTTTACGTTGGTTGGAGGGTATTTCACAACGAAATATACTCTGTTAAAGCGATCAGTTGATTGTCCGTGGTTGCGATAGTTTTTCTGTAATCAAAGCACTGTAGGGCCCCATCAACCTGAAACTGATTGTTTGCAATTATGGCCTATTGTCCCCAGATTAGGGTTAATTCTTGTACAGAAACTGAGTTAATGTGTATACCTGGGGTGGGCCATGAGTGGGCAGGCCATATTGTAAATATTAGGCAGGAGGGGGGTACTATTACCAAATACCTACTAGAAGTGCTGATACGGAGGAAATTACCAGCAACCACCCTGGAGATGTTGGATTTCTCACCTGCTGTTCATTCTGCCGCAATTGGGGGAGTGAAACAGTGGGTGGCGCAGGACCAGACGCCAACTAAGACACCAACCTCGCATCGAATGGAAACTATGGGTGTAGACACATCGTCTATATCTGAGCTTCCAGATGTACCATGTGATTTGAGTTCGTATGAAGCTAAGATTAAGGAGTTGGAAGATTCCTTAAGGAACTTAGACACTGGTACAAGACGCCGAATCACACCTAGGTCGAAGTGGCTTCCAGCTAGCCATGGAGACCAAGAAGAGACCAGCAGCAAGAGACCAGTCTCATACCTCGACGCTAAGCAGCTTACACTTGGGCCGCAAATGGCTGAGGTGCATGCTGACTTACAAGATGTGAGAAGAGGGGACTTGGAAAACAGAGAAGATGACCCACACATCATCAATTCAAATGAAGCCTTTTTGCTTGCCATAAAGAGTTTACCAAAAACTCTTGTTTTCGATGGCAAAAGCAATTGGCCAGCATTTGAGTTGAAATTCAGACGATTTGCCGAAACATGCACATGGACTGAAGAAATGTGTAGGGACTGTCTATTGCACTGTTTGACAGACCAGGCTTTGTCTTACTGTGCAATGCTGCTGAAGGGTGACTCAGCTATGTCATATCAACAAATGATGTGTAGGCTGACCACAAGATTTGGAGCAGAAGAACTGCCCGGCGCTGCACAGTCCAAATTCTACCAATCAGTTCAAAGCAAAAATGAGTCATTGGAAGAATGGGCGGAAAGGGTGCAGCAGATGGCAACTCGGTCGTTTGTGAATCTCCCCGATTCATATTCCAACAATCAGGTTATATCCAGGTTTTGTCAGGGATTATTGGACAAAGCCGCTGGACTGAGTGCATTCATGCGTGGGTTCTCAACACTTGAGGAAGCCATGAATGAGGTGCGAATGTTCCAGTATTGCAAGCAGGCAATGGATAGCGAACCCCAAAAATCTAGCCAGTTGTACAGCGCAACTGACTACGAGCCTCCTGTTACAGTTCGTGCTGTGCAAGACAGTCCTAACCTTAAGAGCCTAGAGGAAATGATTCAGAATATTCAAATCGACCTCGAGACTCTTAAAGGGAGAGTAGGGAGGGAGGTAGACCCGGGGGTATAAGGTATTAAGGTTATGAAGTCCGGGGGGTGAAAGGTTACCTTGGTGAAAAACGGGGTACATTTATTAGAAAATGGGAAGGTCAAGTTGGCAGGGAGTGAATGTGAATTTGTTCTTGGCACAGATGCGTCAGACTTGGCCATAGAGGCTGAGCTGCTAGAGGTGCAAGATAGGGTCAAGAGGTAGTACATGGCCGAGAAAAACCCAAGGGCAACTGGCAAGATTGATTGAGATGTCACAATACTACAATAAGACTGTTCAAAAGGGCAGAAAGCAACATAAAAATGCTGCTGATCTCTAAGTGAGACGGAACCCTGACCAGCAGTATATTGGGCACTAATCATTTAAGCTATCTGCCTTATTGGGACGGTGATTACTTTAGTAGAGCAGACAGTCGTGGGGCAACATTTACTAAAGAGGTAGATGATGTGCAGTTCCATTAAAGGGGAACTGGCGCCCACGGCCAGAGGGTAGCAAATCACAGGGTGACGTACGGGACACGGCAGCGGAGGCTTATGTAGCCAGGGCTGCGACTCCCAATCGGTCACGTAGTGATGCAGGCCCTGTGTCTGACTCTAAGCCAAGACCGGATGGTAGCAAAGCACAGGGTGATGTACGGGACCCGGCAGCGGAGGCTTATGTAGCCAGGGCTGCAACTCCCGATCGGTCACGGGAGTGATGCAGGCCATGCGTCTGGCTGGAAGCCGCTCAGTAACCATGGGAAGAAGAGATCCTACAAGCAGTAAACAAACTGCGAAAATTCACAGTAAAAGAAATAAGAATAGCCAACAACGACAAAGAAGAATATGCCCTTGCAAGTGGTCTAAAAATTTTGGTGACTGAAAATAATAGTTTTCCTATCAGAAGGAGATAAACAGGGTGTCATTAACCCATGCTCCTTCAACAAAGCGATAGATAGGAAAACTGGTCAGCACTTGAAATTTGAGGGACCAAAGAGCATACAGGAAACCCCAGGAAGAATCACCAAGCTAGGGGCCCACAGGGGGAACCTGCTGAAGCATATTAGGAGTTGTCCGTGGAAAATGGGGACATGCATGCAAGTATGCAGTGTCTCTTAACAGGATGAGACTTTAACCTGCAGGGGTTTGGATGTAAATTCAGTGCGCAGAGCACAGGAGACAGATCCAAATCTTAGAATAATCTCGGATTTGTTGCACAAGTTAATTAGTCCGAGTGAGTCTGAATTCTTTTGGCAAGTCCTGGTGCCAAAGCATACTGGGAAAACAAAGAACTGTTCATTCTAGTTGGGGAACTTATGTTTCTTGAATGATGCAATGGATATGGTGATGCCAAGTAGCCTTACAAACGAGGCTATAAGGTTGAACCATGGTATACCGTCTGCTGGTCACCTGGGAGGTGGCCAGGACTAAGACTAGAGTGAAGGGAAGGTTCTTTTGGAGAGGGATGTGTGACGATGTAGCAAACTATGTCGCCACCTAAGCCAAAAGTAATAAGAGAAGAGACCTGAGAGGAGGTCCTGAGAAATTCGGGCGAAATTGCCTGAAGGTTCTACAGGTTACCCTCACTTTAGACGGCAATGTTAGACGGCACCCCACTCCCTAATACGGGAGTGGGGAAGCCCACTCTCTAATACGGGAGTGGGCAGCCGCAGAGTGAAGAAAGAGCCAGCCCTGGATGGCACCCACAAAGCGGTGCCTACCCAGGTGAAGAAGATGTCTTTGCATGATTGTCACCTACATCTGGGTGGCAATCCCTTAGATCATGTGGAACCCCTTGGAGACCCCTCCAATTTATAAAGTCGGGGGGAGTGTAGTGAATTTGCATAAGTGGCCGATTCGCTCTTCCGGAAGTCGGTGCGTGATCTGGGTCGATCTCGTAACTAGAGACGCTTTACAAGATCTGATCATATGGCGCAAAAGTCATTCGGTAGCCTGGCGAGCGAGAGACAAGACGTGCTTGTGGTCTTAGTATTATACTCTTAGAATAACGATTACCACCACTGAAGACCCAGGTAATTATTCCCACAGTAAGGCCCATAGTAAGCCTAAATATACTGACAATTACTTTATTACATTACACTGTCAACTTGATGTTCCCTAAATATAAAACAATGTTTCATTGTAAGTTACTGATTCATCAGGGACTGAAATGGGAAGCAATGCCCATCATGATATGTTTAAACATGACATTTTACATTGACCCAATGAGATAAGAGAAGTATGTACCGTCAATTCTATGACAAACGTAGTAACTTATGTTTTACTTATCATAAATCACGCAATTTTTTGTACGCAAAATAACGCTACATAATTAATATGTTTTCTTATTAACCGAAATAAGCAAATAAACGACCACTGGTACACTTGCACAGTAACCAAAACAGCAAGATAAAATTCTCCCGGCGCTAGAAACATTTAATTTAAACGTAGATAAATAGTGATTACCTTAAAGATAGACTCATTTTGTAGAAGATGCACGATTCCGAATACTACAATATCATCGAAAATTTTGTATTACGGCGCTCGACAAGAATAAACAAATATTTGACCGTCGTCCTAAAAATCCAAAGAGTTTAAAAATGTAAAAGCGTAAAAAGTTACGGGAAAGTAGTCCGTCTATTCCCTTTCGGTGAAAATGAACAATTTCGATGAATGACACAATAAAGCCTGACGTAGAGTGCACGCGCTACATGCATACAAATCAAAGCACAGAAGGTAGTGTGTGAGGCGATAGTTTAGGTAATTTAGAGAATTTTAAAATAATTCAGTCATGTAAATATGTCAAATTTATTTAATCCATATTTTGATTGCTAGATTCTACCAGAGTATCCATTTTACCAACAACTGTATTAAACTGCTGCATTCTTAAATGTTTAATATTAATCAGTATTTGTTAATTTGTAATCGTACGCGTAATTTTCTATGCCCCTGATTTTTAATAGTAGTTCCATATCAGTTAAAATTATCAGATGGAATATTCTGGATTGTCGATCAAATCAATTTACCAAACGCGGAAATTCGTGTATAGTATTACCTTTCAAAATCGTCTTTGTTTAATTCTTTTAACATGCAGCATGTTGCTTATTGTTAGATAAATAGTTGTACAAATAGTTTCAAGAAACTCTTTGGACTAGGCAGGGATGCTGTAATATAACGAATGTAGAAATAGTTTCCAGAAACTTTTTGGACTGCAAGAAATAACACAACGAGTGTACAGTACAAGTACCTTCCAGAAACTCTTTGGACTGGTAAATAACAGTACACGTAGTTTCCAGAAACTCTTTGGACTAGGAAAATAATATAACGAGTGTAGAAATAATGTACTGAAACTCTTTGGACGGTAAATAACAGTACACGTAGTTTCCAGAAACTCTTTGGACTAGGAAAATAATAAAACAAGTGTAGAAATAATTTACTGAAACTCTTTGGACTTGTAAATAATAGTACAATTAAGTAGTTTCCAGAAACTCTTTGGACTGCAAAAATCACATAACAAGTGTACAAAAATATTCCAGAAATTCTTTGGACTTGTCAAATAACAGTACACATGTACAAAGAGTTTTAAGAAATAGCTAGATTAAATACTATTATCACCCAGAAACAATATAATATAATATATTTCATCATTATGAAAAGTAATTTCCCATTCCGTTAAATAACGCCATTTCTGACTTTTGTTACTTTAATGTAAACCGGTGAAAAATAATTCCGTATTTTCAAGCAGTGAGAGAGATTGTAAATAAACAACTATTCAGATTCTTTTTCGTTTTCACCTCAAATTACCTATTTACAATATATCTTATTATCATTTACCCATTCATTTGTTCGAAAACTTATTGTTATTTTCTTCCTACGCAGCGACCATAAACTCTTTGGAGTCTTTCGGAAAACATATGAATAAACTCTTTGGAATTTTAGTGCGACCTTGACTGGTTTCAAGATATGCAGCGAAAAGTGATTTAGAAACAAAAAGCACCATGTTGAACGGAACTGTGTGATTTTTGGCTTGGAGCTACGGCTCTAAGCCTTACTATTGTTTTCGGTTGCAGTTGTTCCCTAGATGCTTGTAGCTGTAATGCGAAAGCTGGGAACAAGTGTGCAAAAATGTTAGGAGTCCGGCGATTGGTTGCCAGCTATATGTTAACAGTCCGTTGATTGGTTTATATTAACTGTGTGAATGGGTGACAGTGGGTTCGTCAAATCTCCGGTTCGTCGAACTTAACTTTCTGTACAAAATAGGTTGTGGTTTCGTCAAATCTCTGGTTCGTCAAACTTGTGGTTTCGTCAAATTGAATTAAAGAGGGATTTGAGTTGATATACATAGAAGTGTGAACAAACACCTTTTTTATAAGATTTAGTTGTATTGTATGAGATTGGCGATTGAGTTATTTGTTAATATTGTGTGATAATCATGCAATTGTTGGTGTGTTTTAATTAAATGATTGTTATGTTTTCAGGTGTAGATGTAGAAAAGTGAGCATGAAATACGTCAAATATTTATAATTTCAGACCCTAATTATTTTATTTTTTAACATTATATATATATACTGTATATATATTATATAGAACGAAGAGCTCGCCCATATGGGACTTCCCAATGGCGAGGGTAAATATACTCAATGTAGTATATTTTTATTGTTTATTATAGAATCTATACATTTATATATATTTAACAATGGAATTATCATACATAAAAGTTGGCACGTCTGGTCTGAAAAAGATACACATATTATGTTAAAAGCTTTATGACCAGGTAAGAATTCGATGTATGCAATTTTGATTTTATACATTACATGTATTATAATACATAAAAGCTAGCACATCAGGTCTGAAAAAGAGATACAAACGTCATGATCAGGTAAGAATGCGATGTATGAAAGTTGTCCTCCGGGACATTAGTACATACACTAATGGGACTTGTTTCAGATCCTCACCCTTCTTTACAAAGGAATGAATGGTCAATAATTGATAGAAGGGTCGTCTCACTATCTTAAAGGTTCTATCTATCAACCAACGTCGCGCCTCCTTAAGGTGTTATATACGTCACTGTATCTGCATTTTACTTTATTAGACAGATTCTACAAAAATGATATTGCCCTAATGATGATAGTGATGATGATTCAGTCCATTTAAACTTGACTCCTGAGTCCCACTCAAGGTAGACACATTTTGTTGACATATATTTTGATAATACAGTACATCCTCTGCAGACCAACACCCTGTGGGAGCTGCAAATATTGACTGTTGTTTAGAGATTGGTGCTCTACCAATGTTAAATTTAGAGTAAATATATCAGTTTAGGGAAATGTTGAAGGTATTGTTATAGAGAGATTGTTGCTTTACAGAGGGCCACTCTGGAGAGGGTTTACTGTATAACTTGATGAAATCCTCGAAACATCTGTATCATACCTTTTTCAAGAGCATCATCAGTTCAAAACAATACTTTGATTTATTTCTTCATCAGCAATACTTCTGAATTCAATTATGATAATTGTGATTATCATCTAAATAAATGTGTTGTAACAACTGTATTGTGGAAATCTTGTCAGCTCTCTAATGAAAACAGTAAACAAACCTCTCAGAGTCATGACTCTCAAACTAATCTAAGTGATCAAGGAATCTTCACTAAACTTTAAAGGATATTATTTTCTTTTAACACATATAGCATGTGCATGATTTTCAGTGAAAATATCCTGTCACTCTGGAGTTCTGCTGTTCGATATATATATCATATTTGTAAGAGAGGTATTTTGAGACACTAGACCTACTATTACTGTGATTTTTGTGATTGAAATATTATTGTACAAAAATTGAAATCTAGAACACCTTCGTTTATAATTTCAGTTTGCGGGGGCATACGCTACATTACGTCGTTAAAATGGACAGAAACTTATGATATTGACATTAATTAAATTTGTTTCACCAGTAAAATCAATTTTGCAAATGCGAATATCATGAAAAGACAAAATTCAAGAATCCTAGTAATAATCTTTTTATTGTTTGCACTGTCAAATAGTAATTTGATTCTATTCTGCATATAAACTTAACACATTAGCTTACAATACATTTATTTTCACTACTGAAACATTTAACATTAAATCATCATGATTACACTTAGGCGTGAAAAAATGTTTTTCTTTTCTTATTAAAAGTCGGTTAGTAGGTATGGACTTTATTTGGCTTTGGAAGCATATGGGAAAGTAAACAGGAGAAAGAGGATTTGCCATTCAACGGATAAAATCATGAAAATGTCTAGGGTCGCGGGATAAAATTAATTAGGGTCGATCGAGTAACCAGAAATTTTGCACTATGTCACACGTCTTGTAGGTCAATGATTATAAATGAAATTACTTCCAAATCCATTACATCCTTCAAAAACTGTTGCAGATATCTATTTCCATCACAAAATAGAAAAAATACGATTGAATTATAGACCTGAACGTTCTTAGTTATCCGAGTTAAGAATTTCCTTTGTCTAAGATTCAGACTAAGACATAAGAAAGTTCTTAGTTTTCATCTTAGATTTATTCTAAGCGTAAACTAAGACGAAATTATTCTTAGTTTGAAAAAATCTTAATTTTGAAAATTTACCGTTGTCAGGGGGGTTTCCACGGAATTCCCATACGTCATAACTTACGCCTGCGTTTAAATTGGCGATGAGTTAAACCTATCATACACTGTCTGCAATTTTACGGATACGTTTGGTACTTTTTCAGCCACAAAATTGCACGGATGACACAAATATAATTGTTAGTCATATTTGCAGAATACAAACAGGTTCCTTATAAACAGGGTCACTGATATATCAATTAAAAATCCGTTGGCGGTATTGTGAACAGTCAAATTAATGTTTTTGACATTTTATGAAGTATGCAGTAATTCGGTTAAGTTTAAGCAACAGAAGTATCAAAAATACAAATACGCAACAATAGGCGTCAGAACTGAGGCAACAAATCGTAAAAGAAAAACGAATTTTGTTATATTGTACATGTATACGTTGTAAACGCAAATTGTGTAAATTTAAGTTACAAGTCTTTATGTTGTACAGCAAGAATACGGTTTTAGGATGACTCCACATTCAATTTCAATATTGTACACATTAAGTTCTTAGTTGTGTATTCAATATGTACGAGGGGACACATACTAATTATCTAACTTGACATGTGCCTATCTTCAAAATCGTCAGAATAGAAAGTTTGCTGTGGTTCTAAACCATCAGAAATGTTTTTGTGACTACTGATAATGTTACATTCAAGTAGTAAGTCAGTTACACTATTACAGTTATGATTACCATCAATTTCATCAAAGAATTCTATTTTTAGGTGATCATTTGATTTTTTAATGAGTCACAACCTTCATAATTAAATCAGTACCACTCAGATTTGCAATATATTGCTTAAAACAATATTTCCAATCACAATTTACCAGTAATAGTGTTTCAAATCTGCACATATCTTCCATTTTAACAACTACCTATTTAATTTCTATTCTGAGGTGTTAAATTAAGATGATAATACATTCAAATGCAATTCAAGTAGCATTGATCTCTCATGTTTTCGATTGACTCTTATTATGAACTATGTATACATGTATATATTTTATTTACTGTCTGTCTGGTGGTATATTTCTGCTTATCATAGCATTACTCACATGAGAATTTTGACAGCGTGTGCTTACTAACAACAACAGAGGCCCAGGTCATCTAAAACTGAACATTAAATAAATGATTAATAACAAAAAACATCCGTTTCAGTTGTGCAATATTTATGTAAGTTCATACAAAAGCAGATTATAAACATTACTGATATCATTTACCCCATTGAATTCATATTGTCAAGGATACAATTGCATGTTTACTAGTAGTTTCAACATAGCTTATACCTGCATTATTTTCTATTCAACAATCTACACAAAAGAATACATAAGTTTTAATTCATGACATACTAAAAGTCACAATGTAGTACTTGCAGGACAGCTGGTACAAACTTTATCACAATGAGTGCATTCAGAACAAAATGTATACAAGGTAATAAAGATTTAAGATTAACAGTTGTCTCTTAATTTCTTGTTCATATAAAAATTGATACTGCAAAACAGTAGTTGAATCCATATCATGAACTGTCTATGTCTGAATTAATTAATGTCATCATAAATGGTACACGAAGTCCTCAAAAGAATCTGTGAATACAAAGTACATCATTTCAATTCATATAATGTCTTCATATTTTATACATGTACAAATACAAGTGAAATATCTTAAATGATGTAATTTTAGGTAACTATAATTTTGTAAAGATTAATGATTAATAAGCAATGGTAAAACATACTTTCAATGAATTGTAGTAAAATAATGAGTTTATGCATTATTTTATTATTTTTAAACAAATTGTTAGAAAAACAATGAATGAAAATGATTATATCTTATAAATTGCTGCATGTTGAGTCGATCAGCAATATCATGTTTGATGTCAACAACAAATGTATTGATACTGCATTTTTCTGTAAGACATGTTGGAACCTGTTTACATAGCCCAACCCACAAATACTCTCTGGTATACCAGCAAGAGTTACGCATTTTTAACAACAGAAAACTACGGTGTTAAAAAGCTCACAGTCCATGAAATTAGCCAATAAGTATCCGTATTTTTCATAGATATAGAAAAATAATGAGTTCGACGTAGCATCCATATTCGTTTTGTTTTTATCTAAGTAAATTTCTTAAAGTTAAGACACCTCGTAGCTTGACTTAACTTTTAAGATAAAAAATCGTCGATCTAAGAATTTTTCTAAGATTTTTTCACTCTTAGACGAAAGTTAAGAAAAATCTTGCAAAGATAGCAAAACTTGGCGAAAACTAAGATAATTTAGACATTCTTAGATAATTTTTCATCTTAGTTAGTTTGTGAATACGGGCCCTGTATAAACAGTACAATCAATTTCTGCAATTTTATGGCAATTTCCATCCGTCTTAATTGAAATGATATCCAACAAATATAACTCGACGTGCCCAATTTTTTGTAAATAATGTGAGATGCGTATAAAAATCAATAATCAGGTAAAGTTAGCAACCATATAAAGGGATCTCAAAAATATGAATTTATTATCCGTCCTTTGTTTACACATCGTTGAAAAAATAAATATACAAAGTAGTTAATCTATATTATTTTATGATATGTTTTTATAAGTGACATGTGGACGTATGCCAAAATGATATATTAAGCATATACTTATATTATCAAAAATGTATTAATAATAAATTTCATTTAATGAAATATCATCGTCTATTTAAGGCCTATTAGAGCAATAGATGAAATGATAGTAAAATATAAGAAATATATATTACTTGATCTGTAACAATATTTACATAATACCTTCCATTAGGTATATCTCATAAAATAGTTTTCAGATGCTTTTTCTTATTTTTTTGCAACATGGTTAAAAAATACTGTGCTGTATTTCTATAATAATTATGTACTTTGTGATAAAAAAAAATTGGAACGTTTTTATTGCAAGTAAAATTCATTTTCACATTTATCTAGGTAAAATAAGACCTACTTCAATTTTAACATCCAAAAAGCTAATGGGCTTTAACAATAATGAAAACCATGATCTTTTTTTTTTATATAATATCAACAAATTGGGTTATAAATATTTATACGGAAGTAAAGTAAAATATTTCACAGATTCTAATATTTTCATCCATGTTGTAATATGTTTTAGTCTTCAACCTCAATTATCCTAAAACTTGATTCAACGCGTCTAATTTTTATAACCCTGTATAATACATCATGCTGTGGCTGTATATATATGGGTACCTAATCAGCAGATATGATCATCGCCAAATACACGTTGTTTCCGTAAACGTACGTAAATGTCCGAGATTTGCCGAACGATTGACGAATTGAACTTTAAAAAAATGTAAGGGATAGTTTTAAAAATCATCAAAAGGGTCGAAGAAGATATTATTTGATTGTTTTCATATTTTACATGGTGAATGAAATTAAATTTTCAAAGCGAATGCAATGAGTACAAATTTGATCACATTTCCCCCCAAAAAGTTATGATGCTGAAAACATCAAATTTTCATTGAAAAATCTACCAATTTTACGCGTTTTACAATGAATATAGAGGGAATCGATAGGTGTCTTTTTCAAACGCAAAAGGGTCGAAGAAAGCATTAATTTAAAATAATAAAAAATACACCATTAGAAAGATAAAAGATTAATTAAACTTTTGTGATGAGTACACATTTCGTATTTTAAATAGAATAAAAGTTATGACTATTATAGCGAAAATCCCCTTCTTTGTTTAATGTAAATTTTTTATCGATTTTCTAAATCAGCATGTCCGCGAAAGTTGGGTATGAAAGTCAATATTTGGACAAAATACGACCGAGCGTTCTATACATAGCGTGACGTCACTACGTTGGTCTAACCTCTATACATAAAACTGATTACTATCTACATTTAGATAATTATACATACGCTAAAAGTATAGTTCCGCGGAAGGATTAAAAATGTCAAAACGAATATATCGGTTGTAAGTTATCAACAAATTTGTTTAGTTATGTAAAATGAATACGTAGTACCATTTCTATTCTTATGCTTTCGTCAATAACACTCATTATTCAATGAAACGCAATGTTGAAGTACGCTTGGCTCCAATGTGTACCATACGGTGACGTCACGCTATGTTATTGTTTATAATTTCCATTTTGTAAGTAGTTCCTGCAAATACCCATAATGCCCCGAGCAGAACAACACAGGTCAGTGCGTAGCGCTACCGTAGTGTACACATTGACGACCGAGTTATTAAAGTTTGGGTAATATTACATGCGAAAAGGGCAAAATTGCCGAAAAAAACAATTCCTGACTTCGAGCTCCTATGGTTTCTCTATGCATTTCGTTTCGGTCTAGAGTTACTAAAATAGTGTTCTTATTGTATGTTCCTTTCAGAGTGTGCTAATTAAGTGTTGTGAGAATTATTGTGTTCATGTATGTATGTATAATTATGTTTGTTTTGTGATTGTAAATAAAAATATATATATCAATCTGTCACACTGTAAATAGTTGCCGCATGGGTCAAAGACCTTCCGGTATCTAAAGAAATAAACTTTGAACTTTTAAACTTTGAACTTTATGTTCATTGTGCACATTCGCATATTACATTATCAACACCGTAACACTGACCACAGTCGGCCTTACTTTTGAGTATATATATTCTTTATTTTTGTCTCATTTATGTACATGTACAAGCATAACATTTTTCATAGAATAAAACAGTTCAAATGTACATAACCATTCATCATTGAATTATAAGAGACATTTGGTACTTAACATATGTATGTATGTTATGCATTTTCTTGACTATACTTCAGAAAATACTGGCGTTCCATAGTAAAACATCGATGTTAACTGAACCTATATGAATATTGTTAGTATACATAATACAAATCCCTGAAAGAAGCATAAAATTTTATTGGAACATTGCTTTGGAGTATTAATCGTCTTAAGTGATATATCATCCGAAACATTATCATGCGTAAACGAAGTAAGTGTTTTATAAACATATTTACTTTTTGAAGTACATATACTTATTCCTTA
Organism: Lutraria lutraria; assembly: GCA_964023205.1. Classification (NCBI taxonomy): domain Eukaryota; kingdom Metazoa; phylum Mollusca; class Bivalvia; order Venerida; family Mactridae; genus Lutraria; species Lutraria lutraria. Next base: position 37,938,769 of record OZ026841.1, read on the forward strand.
TTCATTAAATATTGAATAAGTTGATCAAATTTGTATTTTCTGGTTTGTGTATTAAAATCCAAATAGTAGTTTTGTGAATTTTTTATGTTTACTGATATATTTCAAGAGACTTGGCGAGGAATGAACCCGTACTGCTCCAAATCTAGTGGATTACAGTACCACATACTTTCATAGTTTGCTCTGTTGGAAAAGAAACGTCTGTTACAAGTTAACATATTCCTTTTTATAGGCTTCGTGTCTTTAATTTTTGTCGATCTCTCGAGACAGCCATGTCGATTTTCTATTTTTTTTTAAATTATATATGAAAATTCAAAATTCTTTTTTCTCTCGCCGATCGAAATGTTTGCTGGTAGAACCGAGGTCTTCAGACATCAAGTTCCTAAGTTCGAACCCTAGCAGCCAGATGTTGCCTGTGGCAGTTTGGTTGAATATCTAATATTAAGGCCATTAGTCTGCATTATCTACCAAAGGTAATTTTTTGTGAAGACTTTGGCAGTTCCTTGTAGAAGACTAGTTAAGTAACAGTAAAGGAAAACAGGCCATGACACCTGCCCGACATTTTATTTCTGAATTATTGATAAAACGGGCTTGAACCAGAAAAACAACATGAAAAAATGTATTCATTTTGTTTATATAATGTATCTATCGTATGCCTAGTTTGTCACATGAGTAAGCGATTGTAATGGTAAATTTGTACTAAATTCTGTTTAAAACACATGAAAGAAAATGTCGTAAAATACGACCTCTTTCAACTGATATAATTGCAGTGCCACCTCTCCTATGCAACATCCTTTGGAAGTAGCAAAGTTATGTTGTTGTTGATAAAAGATTGTTGCTCTAGAGAGGTTAAATTAATGCATGTAGTATAATCACGCAGTGGGAAAAGCATGCTGTTGTTGCAGAAAGGTTGTTGCTCAAGGGAGGGTCGCTCTGGAGAGGTTGTCCTGTATATAGAATTCGAAAATATATAACTGTTTGTTCCGGTGAATGCACACAGTCTTCATAAAATATAAAATCAAACTAATAGTCACAAGGCCTGAAAGGAACATGTATTTCTTTGAATAATAATCAATACCAATATTAACAAAATCAATTAATAATTCAACTCAAATAATAATTTCAACATATTTCTGAGAGCCAAAGTTCGCAAAATAAAACCTTTTCTTCTTTAGTGCACATGTGAATTGAATAATATTGATGAATTAATCAAACTGGCTTCATGACTTTGTTTATTGAAAAAAATTATAAGTTTTATAAATATATCAATGTTAAGATGCATGTTTGAAGTTTTAAAAAATTGGGGTCAAGTCAAGTCAAATATTTTATTGGCTTTTAACTTTAACAGTTCATCGCCAAATGAATTAAATTATTTACATTTACATTGGCGGTACAATGATCTTATAAATAATGATAATACATGTACAATGAAAAGCATATATACTTGATTATGTGAAAAAGCAATATCATATACAATTGATGTTAATAATATGAATTAATATAATTATCCGAAATATATACTATAATGTTGTTATGAGTAAAAAATAGTCATAAAGTTCTACAAATTTGAAGTTTTTCTTTCTAATATGAGTTTTCAGTTTAAGAATAAAAAAGAAAACATTATCTTCCTTGTGTTAAGAAGGAATCCCTTGATAACGTGGCAAAATGAATGAAAGATGCAAGTTTAATTACTTTTATATTACTTCTCAAATTCATCAATGATCTAAACTTCTGACGATTTGGCCAAGTATAATAATATTTTTGAAGATGTGTTTTCCTAAGATTAAGATAAAAAGGACAAACTAAAAGAAAATGGTACTCTGTTTCTACTTGATTCATATTACATAATTTGCAAATACGCTGGCTTTTCTCCATATTTCTACATCTTCCCTCTTCAATAGCAAGTTCGTGTGCTGAACATCTAAATCGGGCCATTGATAGTCTATATTTATCATTGTTAATACAATTGAGATAATTTTCAAATTCAAAACTTGTTTTAAAGCTTCTATAACATTCCAATCTTGAAAAACAATTTAAATCGCTAAACCAACTTTGTATATAATTGTCAATAATTCTCTGAATTACACAATTAATTTCGAACATGCTTATGTTTACACTATCCCATAGGTACGAAAAACCAAGATTACATAGTAATGACTTAACATTCACTGCCCAAGAGTTTACTAATTCTCCATCATCATTTTTTAGATTCAGTAACTTGAACATTAATGTGTTTGGGGCTTTCAAAATTCTATACCAGTACCTTATAATTCTAATTTTTCTCCTAACTAAAAGTGGATATCGTCCAAATTCGCCAGCATTTGAAGTTTTAGAATGAACGCAAAGCAATCGTTTCAAAAATTTTATATGTACTTTTTCAATATCTGGTGATTTATGAAAACCCCATATTTCACATCCATAACTTAGTATTGGCATAATCATAGCATCAAACAATTTTATTTTTTCAGAAATTTTCATAGAGATAACATCAAAAAGTGAATTAAGAGAATAAAGTGCTCTTTTTGCTTGGTTAGAGAGTGATTTTTGCGCTTGATAGAAACTGCTATTTGATGATAGTGTAACACCTAAATACGTAAATGTTTTGACTATTTGAAGTTTATTACCATCATAAAATAAATCAACATTTTCGAATCTATTTCCTTTCTTGAAAACCATAACGACAGTTTTGTTTATGTTAACAGATATTCCCCACTCATTACAGTAGCAGTGATAGTGGTAGGGGTAGACATGTGGAATTATGGTACATTTTGAAAAATACAATAATTGAAAAATAAACTACTTTCATTTCATTGCATGAATTGGATTTCGCATTTATAACATCAATTATGATGTACATGTACAACTTCGCATCCACTTATAGTAATAGGTTGTAAGTAAATGGTTAATGTCTTAAATTTGCCTTACCAAAATCATACCAAAAATGCATGGAAATGTAGCAAACTTACGACACGAGGCTGAAACCTTCACCTATCAGCCCAGGCATGAGGAGAAAATGAATAATTTTACAATTCATACCATTATGAAGTTACGTTCTCAAAATGGGTGGGGTAAATTTACATCAGATCACAGTTTCTAGTGAAGGGTTATGTTACGATCATTGAGACACTGTTTTTACATTTCTGCCGATTTTGATTAACAAGTTCCAATAATCCTAACCCGCTAATCAAACTACTGCATTATCACACACCTCCAGCGTCTGTGTCTGTCCGCCATTATCGTAGACAAACTTAGATAAGAAACAGATGCCGAACAATAGATATTTCGCCAGTTATTTCGATAATTGTATTATTATTTGAAATCTGAATCTAAATGGTGATAAGTTACGGGAGGTCGTTATCAACTTCAGTTAGACGGAGGGATAAGTTTTATTACTTTTTTCAAAGTCTAAAACTAAGACAAGTTAATGTACCTGTCTTGGTTATAATCGCTACAATAACGTAAATGATATTTTACGTTATTTACAAAGATTAAATATCATATTTTAATACCAAGCAACAAAAGAATTTAACCGAACGCTCAAAAATTGTGTTTTATTGCGATAAATACTGCACCCTTTATCGACTTTTGCTTATCAGCGTTAAACATCTCTAACGTAAGGTGCATTGTATTGGTACGATATGATACTATTAATTCATTAATTACATAAAAATGTTATAAACTATCTTACTAGACATCAAACCTGGGCGTGGTTTCAATTATTGAACCGTGAACATAAGCGATTTTGATTGACTATCAAAATTGAATGGGGTGCGTCAAATTCGTTGATTTCATGAGACGATAATGGTCCGATACTTTAATTGTTAATTGCTCACCTTACAAAACACAGTATGTGTCATTTTCGGATGATGACGGATTTCAAAGCGATTTTCGGTATTTTGTAGCGGACATGTTAATCTAGGTAACCATGCCTCAGCATTTTGATACTTGTTTTCATTTTTTTATCTATGGCGTATTACGTAATAAACAGCGGGGTTCTGGGTTCGGAATTTCTTAAAGTTAAGCATCTAACGAACGCAGGACGTTATAAAAAAACTGAGGCACGATTCCCTGCATTATATATTTATAGTCAATTTAAGTATATTTGTTGTAATATATTCCTATATACAGAGTGGTTATCGTTGTTCAAATAATTGTAAATTACGTGCGATATTGGTTTATAGAAGACCAATCAAATGTAATATTTGTTTCAAATTACTTGCAAGGCACTTTATACAGTGGGTTTATTGTAGTATATAATTATGGTTTAGTTTTTAAATCTATAAATTGGTGAAACTTGATTTGACCTGACATCCAAGCTAGCTATTCTGCGTTTTTAAAGTACATATACGTTAAATGTTGTTTTTTTTAGACTTTTGAAACCATGTGATTACTTATGACAACAGAGGCTCAGCATAGCTGCAGAATGTTTCATCCATAACTGAACATCTAATGACAAAAACAACTTTCAAGCATCTTTCAGTTGTGCAACATTTATTTTAAATTCATACAAAAGTTTGTCATAAAGATTACTGATATCATTTACATAATTGAATTAATATTGTCAATGATACGAATGTCTACTGGTATTTTCAAAATAGCTTATGCTTGTATTATACTCTATTCAACAAACTGCACAAAAGAATAATTAGGTTGTAATTGATAATATATTAAAGTCACATTGAAGTACTTGCATACATGTTTTATCAGCCGGACAAACTTTATCACAGTATGGGCATTCACAGCAAAATGTATACAAGGTAATAAAGATTTAAGATTATACAGTTGGATTTCATGTTCATATCAAAAATTGATACAGCGAAACAGTAGTGGAATATATTTGCATCCAGAAGTGTTTATGTAAAGCAATGTTTATCTGTCTAAATGTTTATCACATCAAAATCACATTAAGAACTGGTATTTTGTATAGATCTGTTTTTACTAATGTCGCCATAAATTATTTCATGGTTTCCTCAAAAGAATCTGTGAATACAAAGTACATCATTACAATTCATATAATGTCTTCATAGTTTATGCATGTGCAAATACATGAGAATTAACTAAAGAAAATGTAATTTTAAGTAACTCAATAGTTTTATAAAGATATAATCATAATGATTTATAAGAAATGGTAAAACATACTTTCAATCAATTATAATAAAAGATTGAGTTTAAGTGCAAATTTCTATTTTTAAGCAAATTGTTAAAAAACAAAGAATAAAAAAATAAATGGTGATACCTTATAAATGTCTGCCTGTTGAGATTAGCATTTCATGTTTGATGTCAACCTAAGATGTGTTGATACAGCATTCATTCTGTAAGTCATGTTGGAATCTGTAATCAACAATAAAATAGTTTTATATCAAATTGCACACAGCAAATCAGCCATTATTTTCACAACCTTCTTACTTGTTTTTTTTTCTTTATGATATTCATACTAGAATAATACATACCATCCACTCTTGCTAAGTTGCTATTGTGGCCAAATTGAAAATTACAATCACTTTTTCTTAACATGCCCGTACTTAACATCCTTTGGACAAAAACAAATGAGCTGTTTTCTAATATAGGAATAACAAAACAAAAAACACTCTAGATAATGTTGTCATTTAATAAAATACAACAATTACGAAACTATCAATATCATTCTAAGTCAAATAGAATACTGCTTCTAAAAATCATATTTCAAAAGCGATAGAAGAAATCAGTAAATCTTTTAAATACGTTATATATCTATGTATCGACTTAGATATCCTGGCAAGATGCTAAAGCAGTAAACATTCTCTTCTAAAACAATTTTGTGAGACACTAAAATCACAACTACAAACAATGTACAACTACGCACTTATATGTACATGTATATGGAGCTATTCTTTTCACGATAGCTTCCATCCTTTATACGAAAATATACCTTTCTGTCTTTATTTTTCTGTATGCTTATTGTATGTTTCATATAGATCTAGATCCATGTTTTCATTAACATTTTTTTATATTATTCACCTTCAATAGTCATTCCTTTGATATCATTAGAATTTCTTATCTTAATTGCAGGAATCTCTGCACAAAGTAAAAAAATATATGGAGAAATAGGATCCCTTGTCCTCTTTCAACCTTACAGACATCTTAATTAAACCCATTTAACTGTACACACACTTCCGTACGATATAGAAAAAGTGTATCCACCTGCTGGACATTTTGCCAAAATTAAAAAGTGTTATAGTTTCTTCAATAAAATCAAAATATATTGAGTCAAAAGCTTTCTCAAAATCAATTAATATTTCTACTCCTGGAATATTATTATTTTCAGTGAAATTTGTTATACATGTATCATGTATAAACGAGTGTTTCCTCCAATGTATCGACCTTTTATAAAACATTTTAAAATTTTCCCATGTTTCAGAAGATTGAAGCAAGGGAACATTTTAAGAACCGTTTTAAGTCTATTTGCAATAATTCCCGTTGCTAATTTATAAAGAACACTTAATAGTTTTTGTCGAGCCCGCCTGCGGTGAGCTCGACATAGTCGCCACAATGGCGGTAGCGTGTCTGTACGTTAGTGAGTGAGTGAGTGAGTGAGTCCGTCCGGATCCTTGTCCGGGCTGTATCTCCCTTATGCATTGACACTTTTTAAAATAACTTGGCATAATTATTAAACACCATGAGACGGTGTGCAGTGAGCAAAATCCAGGTCTCTAGCTCAAAGGTCAAGGTCACACTTAGAGGTCAAACATCAAAAATGAGCATTATACACCTTGTCCGGGCTGTATCTCCCTTATGCATAGAAACTTTTTAAGATAACTTGGCATAATTGTAAAACACCATGAGGCGGTGTGCAGTGCGTAAGATCAAGGTCTCTAGCTCAAAGGTCAAGGTCACACTTAGAGGTCAAACATCAAAAATGAGCATTATACACCTTGTCCGGGCTGTATCTCCCTTATGCATAGAAACTTTTTAAGATAACTTGGCATAATTGTAAAACACCATGAGGCGGTGTGCAGTGCGTAAGATCAAGGTCTCTAGCACAAAGGTCAAGGTCACACTTAGAGGTCAAACATAAAAAATAATCATTATACACCTTGTCAGGGCTGTGTCTCCCTTATGCATTGAATTATTTAAAAATGACTTGCCATAATACAATGCGACCATCTGTCTTGGGCAACACCCAGATTTTTATAGGTCAAAGGTCAAGATTACACATTCGGTCAAATATATTTTCCTTGTCTGGGCTGTAACTTTTGTTTGCATTCAAGGATTTTTAAATAAATTGGTATAAAAGTTTACTTCAATGAAATGATGTGTTATGAATATCACCCATACTTGTTGTTCAAAGGTCAAGATCACAAGCTGGCTAAACAGGGGCTCGACATGTTGCCCTTGGGCTTCTAGTTTGGTCTCCAGTTGTTTCAGATATTGTTTAGGTTTATCTTCTTTTGTAATGCAAGTTATTGTACTGAAATTTGTTATTTCTTGAAAAATGTACTAACACAAAAGCATAATTTATAGATCGAACAACAATTATTCCAAGATTATTCCAAAATATTTTGTAAAAGTTAACACTAAAACCATCACAACCTGGACTTTTATCATTTTTTCATTTTTTAATACTACAATAATTTCTTATTGTGTTAATAGACTTTCTTATTTATCTTCTTGATCATTATTTAATTTATTTACTGAGCAATTAAAAAAATATTCTTTTAAATCAGTTTATAGTCTCTATTTTGTTTACTGTATAATGCTTTATTATTCAAACTAAAATCATCTCATTTTGATCGTGCATCTTACGTCCATCATCTTTTTCTAAATAATGAATAGTTTTATTTATTATGACTTGTGTTGATTTTCAAGTTTACAAAAGTACTGAGTTATCTTTTCCCCATAATCTACTCAGTTTGATCTTGACCTGATAAATGAACTTTTACTTTTAGATTCCTTAATTCTTGAAGTCCATTTTTTAAAACAGTTAGATTATCTTTGTTTCCATACGCAAACTTTCTTACATTAATTGGTGCTCATAATTATGTTTTATTTTCCTTAGCTTTATAACTGGCATATGAAGTTTGACCCCGAATTTCAATCAATAATTCTTCTAAAAACAGTTCATCGTTTGTAACATATTGTATATTTTCATAATTTATTCTCAAAACATTATAAAAATCATAAACAGGCAAGCAGTATTGCATAATGATATTATCAATTACTTTATTTAATATGCACTAAATAAATGTACAAGTATCCCATATATGCTTTATCATTTAACAGGGACTTGTTAAATTTCAATAATCTTTTTCCATATCTAATTTAGGAAAGATATTGTAACATTCTAGTCATATGGGAAAACAAACCAGGGCCCGTATTTGTAAAGCATCTTAATTATTTTCTTAAACTCGGTCAAACTTAGCTAAGCTAGGAAAAAATCTTATCTTAAGATAAGTGATATCTATGAACGCACTTAAGAAATATTTTAGTAATTCTTAATTTAAAAGATGTTTTAAGATGTCGTTGCTACGGAGTTCCGGGATTTTCCTTTCCAAAAATAGAACCGAAATGATTTCTATCACGCTCGCGCCCGCCCATCTGTAAGTATATAGGATGAATATATCAGTATTAAATCCAGCACGTTATATTCCCTTTATCATGCAACATATGTGTTAAATTTCACAAATTCCCCACCATATTACTGAGTAATGATGTCTATGATAATGACAGTGTTTTAATTACACCAATGAGTCGTATATGCATGTATACACAGTGTCGTACCCAGAAACTTTAATTCGGGGCACTCTAGGAAGATCCAGCCCCAGGGCCCCTCTATGGAGATCCGGGGGCATGCATCCGGAATTTTTATTTACCTAGAAAATCTCTGGTTGTTTTTTCTCCTTGGTCAAAATTATGGTTGCTTTGGTAACAGAAAAGTCAAAATATGTTGATGAAATTTGGTATGCAAGACTGTACATAATTAGATTGAAATATTGATATAGTGTATGTTAACATCCAACCATGGATATTTTTTTGCCTTGAAAGTATCCCTATAGGGTGCACCAGTTATTCAAGCCCAAATGTAACTATAAAAGAAACGAAAGTAATAGATAAAATGGATTTCGTATGGTATTTATAAATTCAAACGAGAATCATAATTAGACTTCGTAGGTAAATATTGAAATTTGAAACTTGGATATGAATAACTGCAGTAGAATCAATCCTAACAAGATTGATTTCTTCGAAACATTGGTGATAAATAACATCAAATAAAACATCAATAACAAAGCATCAATAAAATGCAATATAAAATCTAGTTCCCTCTGTAACTTTAGTTAATAGTATTTGTTTCTGTCCTGTTGGTGATTCGGTTAGCAAAATGTGCATGCTTTAAGAAATTTTCTTAAAATATTTAAGATACATTTTAAGCTATCTTAAAATAAGTCGATATTTAAGTTAAAATAAAGCTAAGATCATTTATAAATAACACTTAAGATATTTCTCAAATTTAAGAGCAAAATGAACAGATTTCAGGTATTTAAGTAGCTTTATAAATACAAATTCCGCTACAAAATACCGAAACCCGCTTTGGACACTGTCTGGTACGTGAAACGGTGCAGATTTTCCGTGTTACGGTGCTTCCATCCAAGATGGCGGAGGGAGAAACGACAAGGAGGTACGTGTCATTTTATACCGATGTATTTATACAAATACGCTATTTAGAAGGAGAAGAACAGTTGCATCTAATTTTCAAATACATTCACTGTAAGATCAATATATTCACCATGTCTGTTGCATAGGATTAATATGAATTATTTGCTAAAAACTTTGAGGAATAAACCACGCAAAATTCGAACCGAGAGAAGTGGTAAATATTATAGCCAATCTCCGTACAAAATCCACTATTCTTGGAGTGAATACGCTTGTTTGTTAGCGCATGTGTATATAATCATTCATAGAAATACTACATCTTCTCAATCACATTGTTGTGCTTAGATTTGTCTATTTTCTGTTTCGTCAACACGACGGTGCAGACACCTAACAACGGTGCAGATTTTCCGTAAGAAATGAGACGGAGTTGCCACAAATGAGGCAACGGTGCATACATCTACAACAAAAAGTATACGGTTCAGACACTAAATTAAAAGAAATGAAGCATATAATTTTCAAATACATTATTTTCTTCATTTGTACTTATTTGTTAAATTTTTTAATATTTTTTAAGTTTAAACATCTTTCTTTCATATCCATAGAATCACAGCCATATAGTACAGTGTTGTGGGAAATCTTATGTCGAGTGCTGGTCCCTTGAAGCCCACCAGAGAGCACAGCATTATAAAAGGAAACTTGAATGTGAAAATGCAAGAAGACATTTACAAGAAAATCTCTCAAGATACATATCTAAGTAGCCATAAAAAAGCTGAGAATAAGGAATTTACAAGCAACATATGCCAACAGCATTCCTTTAGGAGAGATATGAACTTATTGATCACATTAAAGGAGTGCATGAAAAAGGGTTCACTTGCCCTGCGTGTTTCAAGGAGTATACCTGGAGGACGAGTTTGAACGGACAGTTCGATCAGTTTTCAGATATACGATTTTCATTTATTTCTTTTTGAAATCGTGTATCCTTATGAGCTAACTGTATACATGTATTTTAAAGCAAAATCTTGAAAAAATGAGTGATCAAAGACGTACTATTTTCTAGTCAGTTTCATATCTATACTTATGAAAAGGTGCTACTACTGTTTCTATAAACCGTGCGACTAATTGCTTTTTATGATAAATGTTGGTATGTCGCAATATTTACTTGTTAAGACTCGGTTTTTAGTTGTAAGTGTGGTTCAAATCATTTTAACTTAAAAGAGGGTTGCCTATAGATTGCTCCAAATTTAGAATAGAAATATCAATGTACTTTAGTATTCAATAAATATTAAATTCACGGTTGAAACAGTGTGTAAGCAATATTTGATATATACTGAACTAAAGTATATATTCATTTTTAATAAATGTATATATTGTTGTTTTTTCAGGTATTATATGTACTGTGATTCTTACTGTGATTTATTTCTGATTCATAGTGATTTCCTTTCAGTATACATGTTCAAATGATCACAAATGAATGTAAATAAAACTTGTTTTTATGGTATTATTTATTTATTATATTTTTAACATGTTGTATTTAAAAATATGGCCAAATAACAATACTCAGAATACTTTCAACGCTAGAAAAAAGCTTTTTTAACACTGTTAAAATTAGGTAAATCTTATGTGAAAAGCATGCTCGATAATGACAGATACTTGACAGAGTTGACAGGCGATCTCTCATTACAAATTAATCTACACCACAAATTGATGATTAGAGAGAAACAACAGATATTATAAGTTGGCAGTCAACTTTAAAGTAGGTTTGACTGTATTTCAACAGACTAAGCTACCTTCCTGGGCATGAAATGATGTTATTTGTTTCACTGTAATGATAGTTATGTAAATGAAGTAATTAATTTGCAATACAAAAGTGTAAGACGAGCACAAAGTACAATTTAAATATAGTACTACCACCATCCGGAGTCAGGACAATATGTATGTTATTTCAAGCCTTTTAAAACTCAGAAGTGTAGATGTATGTCCATCACAAGTATCGTTTCTATCTCAATTTAGTATCTCTATTCTTTAGGTTCTTTAGGTTTCAAGATTTTATCCACGTCGAACATGTGGCAATACACATTTTTTATTCGTGAGACCAATGATATTCTCTCACAGTGGTGGGGCGTCTTATTGGCTCTTCCGGTTTAGAAATACATCGTATTCCCTAATTTACATTTTCTCTTTCCTCTGCATATTCGGCTTGTGTCAAACATATGAACCCATGCAAAATAAAAATGGCAATTAATAGATACACGGACATGGCAAAATGGTATATCATCTTAATTGTTTTTTGAGTTGGTGATATTTTTCTCAAAGACACACTATATATTTTCTTGTCAACTTACTGGTTTAAATAAAATTCTTACTCATTAAGTCATACTTAGTGACTCAAAACATCGAATGAAAACAGCTTTTACTGAATGTGATTATTAAACTAGTAGAAGAATATTTGTAATTAACCTATTAAATATTTTATTTATCTATAAACAAAGACTTTTCATATCGATGTCACATTTTTACTCGCAGTAGAAGTTGCATAACTAGTGATTAATGTACACGCAACAACTAAAACTAAGTATTTAAGCACATCTCTTAAAATGTAACAGAAGATCTATGGTTTCATTACATTCATCTAGTGTCTGAACCGTATACTTTTTGTTGTAGATGTATGCACCGTTGCCTCATTTGTGGCAACACAGTCTCATTTCTTACGGAAAATCTGCACCGTTGTTAGGTGTCTGCACCGTCGTGTTGATGAAACAGAAAATAGGCAAATTTAGGCACAAGAAAGTGATTGAGAAGATGTAGTATTTCTATGAATGATTCTATACACATACGCTAACAAACAAGCGTATTCACTCCAAGAATAGTGGATTTTGTACGAGATTGGCTATAATATTTACCACTTCTCAATTTATACATGATCAATTAACGAAAATCAAAGAACTGGATTTCTGACACACATCTATTTCAACACCGGACGGCAAAATATTTTGATAATTTGGAGTAGACATTATAGACACATAATTTTGAAAAGATTTCAGGTGTTGCCCCGCTTTAGTTTTTATCTTAATAATATTTATCAATTTGTTACTCTTTGATAAAAGGGAAAAAAACTTGACTAAATCTTAAGGAGTTGAGTTACATTTTTCATTTTTCTGCAACTAAGTATATGTAGTTCCAAACATCATATAAACAATTTGGATTGACTAAACATTGGTAAGTCTTAGACTTGTATACATTCTCGCATTTATTGTATTATCTGTTAGAGAAGTAGGACAATTTTCTTATAGATGTCTTCATTTATTTTAAGGTACTATTTTACGTTATTGGTAGAGGAACAAAATTGGTAGTAACTGACAGTTAAAGCTTTTTAAAAATTCCCCTGTAAATATCTAAATGGATATACAAAAGAATGACAATATTTAAAAGACAATCCTTTACACTTAATATTACACTTCAAATACCTCAATGATGATCTTAGGTTGCTATTTCATGTCAAAAATAAATGTATTGATAGGAGAAAGAGAATTAGAAGTAATAGCAAAGTACTGCAATATAAAAAATGTGAATTTTTGCCATTTCGGTGTGGCTACATTTTGTCTATTATAAATAGATTGGGTAAACTACTAACGTTTCTTAACTAGAAGTGAAATTCCTACGGTGGCTGATTTATGACATGTCGTATTTACGCTTTTACGTCGCAACAAAGCGAAAATGCGAAAAAGCGAAAGTACGACAAAGTTGACTTCGTCGTATCTTCGTGTTTTCGCATTGTTGCGGTAAAAAAGCGAAACTACGACAGAAGAAGGATGACAATACGACACTAAAAATGTGTCTTGTTTTTGCTCCTACATATGTCGTATGATCGCTTTTTCGCCACGACATTGCGAAAATGCAACAATGCAAGGACACGACAAAATCAACTTTGTCGTATTTTCGAAAATACGACATGACATAAATCAGCCAACATAAATATTGGATCGCAGTATCGAAGAGTATGTGCCTTCTTATAGAAAATGTACCAAGCTGAACCGGATCTTATTATATGATATTTTGTTTCCATTTAAGATAATTTTTGGTTAAATTCGTGTGTTTAAAAAAGAATTTATCACATGTTTGCATCACAGGTCCGTTCCTATCGCCTGTGTATGTTCTGTCGGAAAAGTGATACAGTACAACCTCTCCAGAGCGGCCCTCTGTAGAGCAACAACCTCTCTATGACAACACCTTCAAAATTTCCCTAAGCTGATATTTTCTATAAATTTAACCTCTGCATAGCAACAACCTCTAAACAACGGTCAATATTTTCAGCTCCCACATGGTGTTGCTTTACAGAGGTTGTACTGTACATTATAACACCAGACAAATCAAGTAAATAATTCTAATTTACCCTAGGTAAGTGGTTATTCGTGACTTGTGTAGTTTCGGCAATAGTGTATTTCATGATCCAAAACATGAATATTTGCAGAACAGCGGATTTACTGATAAACGTGAGTATAATCATCATTTGTTAAAATCACATTGAAAATTGTTGTACAAAATGAAAACACAAAATAGCAGATATAAAGTTTATATGTAATGTAAGTGTGTATGGTTTAAATCTTTTACTTCCGGGTATGGTCAATATTGACATCAATAATCAGTTGCTTGCAGTGTAGCCTGCTACATGTATTTATCTACTATTATTGATCAATGTCCCAAACTTTTTAACTCATTTACCTCATTTATCTTCCGTGTAATTCCCACACATAATATTTAACAACTTTCTGATTTAGTTCATAAGTAAAGTTTATTAAAACAGGACTTCGAAAATATTATCATGATAAATATTAACTTGTCCCTACGTTACAATATCTATTGAATTTTATTTGGATCATTCAAATGTATTGAATCTGATATGTTGGTATTTGCCCGGTTTAATAAGGTAACCAATATGTTAAAAAGCAACGATAAATTTATATGAATAAGGCATATAATATAACCAATTGTTAATGTATGCTGCAGAAAATTGAAGACGCAACAAACGCACCCAAAAGAGGTATGAATACTCAGCGACCGGATACAACACCAGACGACAGATTGAAAAATGTCACTAATGCGGAACATTCTTATAAGATACTTTGGTACAATCTACCAGATGATGTGAGGAATGTTCCAGGAACTATCGACGTAGGCTTTTCGGAATGTAAGTTCAGTAACTGCGAGTTGTCCTATAAAAAGAGAGACAGTAAAGTGAGTGATGCTATAATATTTGATGGCCGTTTTATGAAAGGGCAACCGCCCGAACGTCCATTTGGTCAAGTTTGGATTTTCTCCGCACATGAGGCTCCAATTGTTTATAATGATGGAAGTAATGGTCATTGGAAAGATGCACCCTGGCGACATTCGTATAATTGGACAATGACGTATAACATGTTTAATACAGACATACATCTGCCTTATGGCATTATAAAAAGAAAGTCATTTCCTGAAAAAAGAAATTATACATATATTGCATCGAAAAAAAATGATAGTATACTTATGGTAAGCTCGCACTGCCATACGCATTCAAAACGGCATGAATACGTTGACGAATTAAGAAAATATATTCCTGTCACTGTATTAGGTGCGTGTGGCACTCGTTGGAAATGTGGCCGACGCTACGTACATGATAAGTGTTTTGACTTACTAAACACAACCTTTAAGTTTTATCTAGCATTTGAAAATGCTCTGTGCATTCAATACTTCACAGAAAAAATGTTTGCAAATTTTAATTATGACATCATACAGGTTGTGCGAGGTGGAAACAAAACTGAGGAACCAACCATGTTCCCGAATGGAACGTTTATTTCCGCTCAGAGTTTTCAATCTGCAAAGGATCTAGGAATGTATTTAAAGAAATTAAGTGAATCAACGGAAGCCTATGCTGAGATGTTGGAGAGGAAGAGCATGTTTTATTCACCCGGATTTAAGGAAGTTTATCAGAGGGCGATGTGTAATCTTTGCGAAAGGATGAATTTCCAAAATCAATATCAGAAAATGATCCCCGATATTAAAAAATGGGCATTCGAAAGCAAACCTTGTATCAAATTATAAATACAGACAGCAGATATGTTATTAACATGTCGGTTTTGTGCATTTGATAACGAGCACCGTCTACATTGTACATACAAGAATAAGAATAATCGCATAAACAGTTCGTAAAGCAGCATTGGAAACAATCTTTTTAAATAATCAAATTAAAACTATACGTACATTTTACGTATGCAAATCTTGTGTAAATTTTAGTTGTTTTGCCAGAGCTATCTGAATTAATTAATGCCATTCCTGTAACATTGACGCAAAAAAGTCATCTATATTAGCAAAGGAATGCTAGGTATAATATTATACTACCATAATGCATTAATGGTGTAAGTGGGAGATGTTGTATTTTAATTCGTCAATGGAGTACTCGTGAGATGTTACGTTTTTTATTCATCAATGCTGCAATTGGAGTTGTTGAATGTTAAATGCACTAATGCTGTATGTGGGAGATCTTACATTTTAACTCATCAGTGGAGCACAGACACTTGTTTAGAAAACATTATCCCACCCGCCACGTTCGCTCTTATGGTTATACATGTATACATGTATATGTATTGATAGTCATAAGAGCGAACGTGGTGGGTGGGGTAATTTTTTCTAAACAAGTGTCTGTTATATGTCACGCATTCCTGTTTCAATGTCTTTAACGCATCGCTAATCCTCTTCCCTAACATAATGACATCTGAGATCAGTATGGTACTTGTGTGACTTAACAGAAAATGTATACAAACCAATATGCATGTGTAAATAGGTCTCAGTTGATTTCAATGTTAACAATGTGGGGATTCTCCGACTTCATCATATATTTCTTCGCACGGCTATTATTGTTGGATCATTATGCTTTTATTATTCGATATTCATGTATTATACTAGCTCATTTTAGGGTTTGAATTCCACAGCCCAAACCTATCGATTTTTGATGATATCATATTAACTTTCAATACAATGCAAATGTACAAATATGTCATCACAATGTGAATTGGTGTTTTTGAGTACTTCAGACGTTCATGTAGACTCATAAAAAATATAGTATTCATGTACAGATTAATAAAACAATCGACGGCCCTAAGGTTTTACATTTCATTTTTCGATATATTCTTGTTATTTCGACTTGCGTTTAGCATTTATCAGGTACGTATATTAACATATAGTTACGTTGATATTTTTGTCGGATATTTTTACGCCCGTCTTTTCGGCTGCATTAAAATAAGAATTAAGGCACTAAATTCGACAAGAAGTGTGTTTAAGTTTATATACAGGTCAGACACTAGTATAATTCAAATACATTTGTATTAAATAGAATATTATTCGTATTAATTATTAACAGATCTATAAGATATATACAACTGATGTGACATTACAATTAAGAAAGTAGACATATTTCTATTAAGTCACGGCATTTATCTTTATAGTGATGGACAGTTAAGAACAAGTTGCATGATTATATTGTTTTCTAATTAACACCACTTTGCATTTCGCAGACAACAGACACAGACTATTTTGTAAGAGATGTTGTTTTCTTTTTTATAAATGCTGTGTATTGTTCAATTCTTTGTTGACGGACTAAACAAGAGTTACCCCCCATGAAATCAAGGGGGCGTGGCTACACTCGCTCTGGCGTATAGTCAATTATATGTAATAATCATTATTACATGTAAATAAATCATTGTACTGTACATACATAGCATATCACCTTTTGAGGTGGAAATAAAGATATTGAATTGAATTGCCAATTTTTAACAGTAAGTGCACATGTTTCTATTATACCATTCTAATTAATTTGCTTACAATGTTCTTGATCAGTTCCAAATTGGACTCCCAGAGCTTTCACCTGTTTATTTTTTCAAATGATACCCCCATATCACAATAATCGAATCGAGGTATTTGGTATCGGAATCGAATCGAATCTGTTCTGAGTGAATCGTTGCAGCTCTAGTATATTATATGAGTAAAGTAGAGCATTTGTAACGTATATGAGTAAAGTAGAGCATTAGTAACGTATATGAATAAAGTACAGCATTAGTAACGTATATGAGTAAAGAAAAGTACACCATAAGTTAATGTTATCCTGTGATTGAATGTTATAAAAACCACTGACTAATGCGATTTCCTTTTATCGAGATGATGACATTTCAAACCCTGAGCACATGCTAAAGCAAGATTGTCTGCCTACTATAGATAAAGTCAAAAGGGAACAATTAAATACGTTTATAATTTAATACAGATCTACAAATTACTTCATAAGTAAATTTGAGCGGAGATTTTCAAACGAGATTTTTTAAATCTTACGCCGCCATTGTTATTACAAACGTTACTTGGTTTTTACTAGTTAATTTGGATTATAGAGATATGGTGTGTTCTATTAGTATTAATATGTGTGTTTTTACCATTGAGGTGTGGCTGCATTTCGTCAACTAAATGAATCAAGTCAACTTCTAACGTTCTTAATCGATTTTGATGACTATTTGTAAAGTATTGGTCTCGATTTCTGACAGAATACCTGACAGTTCTGCAAACTTTATTTTAAAGCATTCCACTCATGCTTTTGTCAAAATTTGCGTTTTTGTTAATGTAAACGCACTAAGTTAATGGATGATATCATGTGACTTTGTTTTCATTTCAGGTAATCTTTTGTTAATGTTTGGTTTTTTAAATTGAATTTATTACAATAATTATTGTTACATTTCCATTCCTTTTCTTTCGTCTGTGCCATCCTCTACCCAGAGTTCTCGTTCCCACTACGCTCACGCTTACCTCTTTCAACGTCTAGAAAATAGTCCGGCTTCACAACGACAGGCGCGTGATTTCAGAATGGTGAAAGAAAACTCGAAAACAAACCGAAATAGTTATTTTGCTTTTCTGAAAAGAATTGCATACTTAAACTAAATGATAGGAAACTGACAACCGAGTCTGGTATCTCTTCGTTATATTATCCGCGTTTTGAATTCTTTACTTCGCTATTACTCCGCTAAATTAGGTTTAGAATTACAAGGTTAAATAATCCCAAATGACGTGACAGCTTAGAACGAAGCATCCTGAAGCATTTTCAGTATAACATCTAACAAAAAAATATAAAATATACTCAAAAGCATATTTATTGTTCAGAGTGTAGTTTGCCAAGAATATTGGCATTGAGATGTTGACATAGGTATGTGTGTATTGGAAATGAACGACAACTCTGGGTAGAGATTGTGTCCACAGGTGCATGTTGTATGGGAAACGTGAAATCAATAAATAAATAAATTAGGCAAACTCGGTTTGTGGTTCATTGTGACTTGTGTAGTTTCGGCAATAGTATTAAAGTGGGAGATGTTACATCTATAAATGCAGTTGAAATATCTAATCTGTTGTTTTTTTTTGTTTTTTATACATGCACAGTCTCATTTTCTTAGAATACTCTAAACACAAATGTATTGTCAGTAACGTAACTCATTGTTACCTTTATTTGAGCAAATGGTATAAAATTATGAACGTGTATGTTTTGAGGATACAGCATAGAAGATATACAAAAGAGATCTATTTTGATAAATAAAATAACATTTGTGTTCATGAATATAATGGGACAAGAAAATCTCATTTGTTAAACTTCAGGTCACTACAAACCAAACATGAAAAAGTACACGTAAATTATATGTTACGTGCATGTAAATCATTGTAAAAACTTGAGGTTAATAGCAAGTGATAACAGACATATACAGATAATAATTATGTAGAATATATTTAACACGTACGCTCATTGTGCACATTCGTATATAACATTATCAACACCAAAACGCTGACCACAATCGGCCTTACTTTTGAGTATGTGTATTATACATTTTATTGACTTTACTTCAGAAAATACTGGCGTTCAGTAGTTAAACATCGATGTTAACTGAACCTTTATACGGACATATTGATAGTATATACATTATATATGTCTCTGAAGGAAGCATAAACTTTATTGGAAAGTGGCCTCGACGTGTCGTATCATCCCAAACATTATCATGTATAAACGAAGTAAGTGTTTTATAGGCATATTTGCTTTTTGAAGTACATGTACTTATTCAGTTTTCATTAGGACAAAACTATATAACATTAATGAAGTGTATTTTCTAAGTGATAAACATGTATCATTAAAAAAAGTATCATGCATAAACCAAGTAAGTGTTTTACAGGGCATTATTATTAGTTCTTTTTTCATTAGGACAAAACTATATAACATTTATAAAGTATATTTTGTATTTCTAGATATTGAATAAGTTGATGGAATTTGTATTTTCTGATTTGTGTATTAAAATCCAAACAGCAGCTTTGTGATTTTTTTTCTGATATATTTCAAGATACGTAGTGAGGAGTGAACCCGTATCAGTGGATTATAATACAGTGGATTAAAGTAACACATTGTTCCATATAGAACCTTCTGTTACAAGTTAACATATTTATTTTAGGATAGGCTTCGTGTATTTCATTTTTGTCATTAGATATGTTTTCTGTTTTTATTCTCGGTCTTGCGGGACAGCCATGTCGATTTTTTTGTAAAATTAAAACTCCTTTTTTACAAATCGAAATGTTCGTTGGTTGGATCCTAGGAGCCAGTTTGGTTGAACATCTATACTCGGTTGCAAAAATAAGTGTGCACTTTTTAAATTTAAATATCTCCGGTCCTAAAAGATATATCGATTTCAAAGTTTCAACACAATATACTCGAAGCTTGCTCTATCCATTTTGCTAATAATTTTTCAAAAACATCTGGGTGGATTTAGTGTACGATTTGGTCGTGCTGCCCATGGAAGTATACATGTCAATAAAAACGCGTTTAAAAATGCTTTTGGTGAAAGGACAAATACAGTAGGTATTAAAATTGGGCTTAAATGAGATGCCGCGATTTAGTGAAACTCAATTCAAGCATTATCAATGCTTGCTTGATGTGACAACGTCACTAACGTCAGCAGGACGCTCAGGTGCCAGATTAAACTCTATTGAACACATCTGGGATAAGCTTGGTGGCAGGGTTAGTTCAAGAGGCGGTATAAACAATCTGAACAATCTTCATAACATTCCTCGTGACGTCATTCGACGTTACGTTAGGTCAATGCGCAGTCACATCAGTGTTAGCATCCATAGTAGAGGTGGTCACACATGATATTGTAACAAAATTAACTTTGAAAAATGAAAGCAAAAATGGAAAACAGGCGGCAGTTTTTGATAATCTGATAAGAAAGAGACCTGCAACTTTTGTTCTTTGTTTTACCAAATATCTTATAAATGTTTGTTTTTTAAAACAACTGATGCACATCAATTTGGTCATGCAGTGGTATAGTACATGTTGGTACTAAATTTAGTATGCTTTCGGACGAAAAGATATACTTAAATTGACGAAAACCTAAGTGCACTGTTTCTTTTGCAGCAGAGTATATTACTAATGTCATTAGTCTGCACTAATACCAAAGGTCTTTTTGTGGAGACTCTGTCAGTAACTTGTACTAAACTAATTAAATAACGGTTCAGGTAAAAAGGCCACGTCAACTGCCCGACTATACATTTCTGAATTATTGAATAAAACAAAACAGTTCATGAAAGATTGTATTCAATTTGTTTATAAAATGTATCTGTCGTATATCTCATTTGTCACAAATGTGAGCGATTGTAATGGTAAATTTATACTAAATTCTGTTTAAACAGCTGATAAAAATGTCGTTAAATAAGATCCCGTTCGACTGATATAATTACAGTGCAACCTCCCCAAAGCAACGCCTTTTTGGAGTAGCAAATTTATGTTTTTGTTGATAAGATGTTGTTGCTCTAGAGAGATTAAGTCAATAGTACAACCATACAGTATGGAAAAAGCATGCTGTTGTTGCAAGAAAGTTGTTGCTCAAGAGAGGGTCGCTCTGGAGAGATTGTAATGTACTGAACTGTTTGTTCCGGTGAATGCACAGTCTTCATAAAATATATAATCAAACCAATAGCCACAAGGCATGAAAAAACATGCATTTCTTTGTATAATAAGTTAATAACCCATGCCAATATTGACAAAATCAATGAATAATTCAACTCAAATAATTTCGACATATTTCTGCGAGCCAAAGTTCGCAAAATAATACCATTTCTTCTTTAGTGCATAAGTGTATTAAATAATATTGATGTATTAACCATAGTGGTTTCAAGACTTTGTTGATTGAAAAAATTAATTATAAGTTTAATAATATTATCAATGTGAAGCTGCATGTTTGAAGTATTAAAAATTAGGGGGGGAGGGAAATGCTGTTTCGTTTTATTGGATAGGATAAGTTCGTACTTATTACATCAAATATGACGTACATGTATAACTTCGCATCCATTTGTAGTAATACGCTCGTATGCAAATAATGTTTTTAATTTGCCACACCAAAATCTTCAAAAAATGTATGGAAATGTAGCAAACTTACGGCATGAGGCTGTAACCTTCAGCTATCAGCCCAGGTATGGGGAGAAAATGAATAATTTTAACATCCATACTATTATGGAGTCAAGTTCTCAAAATGGGTGGAGTCATTGTACATTAGATCACAGTTTCTAGTGAAGGGTTATGCTATGATTATTGAGAAACTGTTTTGATATTTCTGCCGATTTTGATTGACAGGTGCGATAATCTGAATAGATGTGTCTGTTAATTAACATTACAACTTTTTAAGTTTATTAATACGTTTGTCACTTGTGAAACCAATTATTACCGAAAAGTCCAAGAAAAATGTGCATTCAAAAATGACCCTATAACGCGCGCGTCGGTATTTGTATGTCGGTTTTATAAAAGGCTGTCAGCCTTTTATTGACGACAACGATATTTCCGATACGTCTGAGAGTTTAACTGAGCATGTGCGCTGCCTTTCAAATGAACATAACATGAGCAATATTTCCAATTTCAGTTTGTTGACATTTTTCCGCGATGTTTTCGGTTTTGACAGATATCGATAGGGTCGAGTTGTGAAAATGACGAATAGTTTCTAAGGTCGAAATCGGCAGGTTGGGTAAATCTTGAAATAACTATTGTGAGTAAACTAGCGGGATATTTCGTAAATATTTTACAGGGATTTGATTAATTGATTTAGGCATTAAAATGATGCAATTTGATTGCTTTTCGAGACGCTTCAGTTCCAGGGCATGCCCCTTCAATAAACAAAACATATTTTGCCTGTATTATTTATATGTGGAATTAGATATGTTAAAGATGTACTTGGTGGTAGAGGAGAGTTTGTTGGCACTGGATATTAATATATTGTAACCTGTAAAGTTGAAATGTTCTATATCATTTTGGCGTAATTAAAGCTGTGGCGGCATACATTGAACAACACTTTGAAATTTTCCTTAAGACTATTGAAATCCAATTGAAAATGCAACTTTCAAGGCAGTGGTAGCTAAACAAAGGTATATTGCTATGTGTTTACATACATTTGCAAATACATACAGCATAAGTAAAGTACGAGGGTCAGTCAATAAGTTCTGTCACATGGCTTATTAAACATATACCGGACCAGAAGTAAATATACCAGTCTACATTCCTTTAAAGTAACACCTTGCGTGTTCAATGGTCGACTTCCATCATTACAGAAATTTGCAAATTCCGGTTACTAAGCAACAATCGTTGATGCGTTTTACGACTGTGATAACAGCACTAAGTTGTTCGCAGTCACTGTACCTACAATCACGTTACGGTTCTTTCAGTTTTGTAAAAAAGATCAAAGTCTGGGGGACTTAAGTCTAGTGAATAAGTAGGGTTTGGCAATACCAGCCAGCTCATGTCTCTCCGTTGTGACGTCACAATTTTCGGCTTGTGGCACGCAACGTTATCTAGTAAACTCTGGTCACATTTTAGTTATCTAAGGATTTGGGTATTTTTATAAAAAGTCTATGTTATATACTTTATTTCAAGTGTGACAATTTGGAACAAGATGCACAAGAATTATACCACTGCAATCATATGGATAAATCATTAACATTTTCCCTTGGTTTTTCACGAGTTTTGCCGATATTTGGGGTATTCATCTTCGGTACTGTATCTATTGTCATTGGAAAATAAAATTTTCTTTTGAAATCATGGCTGCAGCGTATGACATCACGTGCATTATGATGGCATCATAAATGACTTATCGCATCTGCGCTGCTCAATATAGTGTTTTTGAATGTGAATTGTTGTCGCTGTAAGCTAAGTTTCAGATTGATTGCTAGTATTTAAAAAGTTAGAAGCCGTATGACAGGACTTATTGACTGACCCTCATATATGATTAAAGTAAATAAACTACAGCATTTGTTAAGTATATGATTAAAGTAAATAAACTACAGCATTAGTTAAGTATATGATTAATGTAAATAAACTACAGCATTAGTTAAGTAAATTATTGAAGTAAATAAACTACAACATTAGTTAAGTATATGATTAAAGTAAATAAACTACAGCATTAATTAAGTATATGATTAAAGTAAAGAACCTACAGCATTAGTTAAGTAAATCATTGAAGTAAATAAACTACAGCATTAGTTAAGTATATGAATAAAGTAAATAAACTACAGCATTAGTTAAGTATTTGAATAAAGTAAATAAACTACAGCATTAATTAAGTATATGATTAAAGTAAATAAACTACAGCATTAATTAAGTATACGAATAAAGTATATATACTACAGCATGAGTTAAGTATATGAATAAAGTAAATAAACTACAACATTAGTTAAGTATATGAATAAAGTAAATAAACTACAGCATTAGTTAAGTATATGAATAAAGTAAATAAACTACAACATTAGTTAAGTATATGAATAAAGTAAATAAACTACAGCATTAGTTAAGTATATGAATAAAGTAAATAAACTACAGCATTAGTTAAGTATATGAATAAAGTATATAAACTACAGCATTAGTTAAGTATATGAATAAAGTAAATAAACTACAGCATTAGTTAAGTATATGAATAAAGTAAATAAACTACAGCATTAGTTAAGTAAATGATTAAAGTAAATAAACTACAGCATTAGTTAAGTAAATGATTAAAGTAAATAAATTACAGCATTGATTAAGTATATGATTAAAGTAAATAAACTACAGCATCAGTAAAGTAAAGAAGTTAAGTTTATCCTGTATTTGAATGTTATAAAGACCACTAACGCAAGATTGTCTGTCTACCATAAGTCGTATTGACCAATTAGTCCTAAAAAGAACAACTAAATACTTTTATAATTTAATACAGATTTTCAACTTACTTCATACGCAAATTTTCGTGGAGTCATTTTTTTCAAACATGATTTTTATGCCCACGGCATCTATTATGTCGGGACATATAGTGATTGTCCTGTCCGTCCGTCCATCCGTCCGTGCGTCTATCCGGCCTTCCGACCTTATTGGGTTTGGGTCAGGGTTAGCGTTGTGTTGTGTCGAAAAGTGAAATTGATACATTATCACCCAGGCAAATCAAGTTAAGAATTTTATTTTATGCCAGGTATGTGTTTAATTGTGGCTTGTCTAGTTTCGACATTAGTGTATTTCATGTTCCTAAACATGAATGATGGCAGTAGTACAAGGCCGTATTCACCGGGAAAAGTGAGTTAATCATAATTTGTTGAAATCACATCGAAAATTGCTGTAAAGAATGACAACACAAAATAACAGGTTCCTTGATAGATTATAGCTTGATTTAAAGTTTATGTGTAATGTAAGTGTAAATAGTTTATCTCATTTGCTTCCTGGTAATGCCAATAAATTTAATTGATGACCAGTTGATTGAGGTGTAGCCCGCTTTTCATCTATCTTTATTGATGTCTCCAGCTTTTTAAATCGTTCATCTCATTTACCTATCATCTAGCCCTCACACGTCATTTAATCAATTATATACGTCGCATGCTATAAAATTATGTTTTCAAATTAATTCAAAGTCAAGTTCATCAAATAAGAACTTCCGATATATATATATATATATATATTTGAACACCTATGATCATGAAAAATATTTACTTACCCCTACATGACAATATCTATTGAAGTATATTTGGCTGATTGGTTGGTACTAAGATAACATATATGTTTAAAAGCAGTAATAAATTATATGAATAAGGCTTATAATATAATCATTTTATGTACGTTGCAGAAATTTGAAGATGCAAAAAACGCACGTAAAAAAGGTATGAACACTCAGCAACCGGATACAACACCAGGTGACAGATTGAACAAGGTCATTAAAGTAGGTCGTTCTTATAAGATACTTTGGTACAATCCACCAATGTATGTGAGGAATTTTCCAGGAACGATAAACGTAGGTTTTTCGGAATGTAAGTTCAGTAACTGTGAACTGTCTTATAATAAGAGCGACAGTAAAGTGAGTGATGCTATAATATTTGATGGACGTACAATGAATGGGCGACCTCCCGAACGTCCAGTTGGTCAAGTTTGGATTTTCGCCGCACATGAGGCTCCGATAAGTTATAATGATCCAAATCGTGGTAAGTGGAAAAGCGCACCATGGCGATATTCGTATAACTGGACAATGGCGTATAACATGTTTAATACAGACATACATCTGCCTTATGGCATTATAAAAAGAAAACCATTTCCTGCAAAAAGAAATTATACATATATTGCATCGAAACAAAATGATAGTGTGCTTATGATAAGCTCACACTGCCATACGCGTTCAAAACGGCATGAATATGTTGACGAATTAAGAAAATATATTCCTGTCACTATATTAGGTGCATGTGGCACTCGTTGGAAATGTGGCCGACATTACGTACATGATAAGTGTTTTGACTTACTAAATACAACCTTTAAGTTTTATCTAGCATTTGAAAATGCTCTGTGCACTCAATATTTCTCAGAAAAATGGTTTGAAAATTTTAATTATGACATTATACTGGTCGTACGAGGTGGAAACAAAACTGAGGAACCATCCTCGTTCCCGAATGGAACGTACATTTCCGCTCAGAGTTTTGATTCTGCAAAAGATCTAGGTATTTATTTAAAGAAATTAAGTGAATCAACGGAAGCCTATGCTGAGATGTTAGAGAGGAAGATCATGTTTTATTCACCCGGATATAAGGAAGTTTATCAGAGGGCGATGTGTAATCTTTGCGAAAGGATGAATTTCCAAAATCAATATCAGAAAATGATCCCCGATATTGAAAAATGGGCATTCGAAAGCAAACCTTGTATCAAATTATAAATACAGACAGCAAATATGTTACTAACGTGTCGGTTTTGTGCATTTGAAAACAAGCACCGTCTACATTGTACATACAAGAATAAGAATAATCGCATAAACATTTGTAAAGCAGCATTCGAAACAATCTTTAAAAAATCAAATTAAAACTATACGTACATTTTCCGTATGCAAATCTTGTGTAAATTTTAGTTGTTTTGCCAGAGCTATCTGAATTTATTAATGCCATTCCTGTAACATTGACGCAAAAAAGTCATCTATATTGGCAAAGGAGTGCTAGGTATAGTATTATACTACCATAATGCATTAATGGTGTAAGTGGGAGATGTTGCATTTTAATTCGTCAATGGAGTACTCGTGAGATGTTACATTTTTTATTCATCAATGCTGCAAGTGGGAGTTGTTGCATGTTAAATGCACTAATGATGTATGCGGGAGATCTTACATTTTAACTCATCAGTGGAGCGCAGACACTTGTTTAGAAAAAATTATCCCACCCGCCACGTTCGCTCTTATGGTTATACATGTATACATGTATATGTATTGATAGTCATAAGAGCGAACGTGGTGGGTGGGGTAATTTTTTCTAAACAAGTGTCTGTTATATGTCACGCATTCCTGTTTCAATGTCTTTAACGCATCGCTAATCCTCTTCCCTAACATAATGACATCTGAGATCAGTATGGTACTTGTGTGACTTAACAGAAAATGTATACAAACCAATATGCATGTGTAAATAGGTCTCAGTTGATTTCAATGTTAACAATGTGGGGATTCTCCGACTTCATCATATATTTCTTCGCACGGCTATTATTGTTGGATCATTAGGTTTTATTATTCGATATATATGTATTATACTAGCTCATTTTAGGGTTTGAATTCCACAGCCCAAACCTATTGATTTTTGATGATATCATATTAACGTAAAAACTTTCAATACAATGCAAATGTACAAATATGTCATCACAATGTGAATTGGTGTTTTTGAGTACTTCAGACGTTCATATAGACTCATAAAAAATATTGTATTCATGTATAGATTAATAAAACAATCGACGGCCCTAAGGTTTTACATTTCATTTTTCGATATATTCTTGTTATTTCGACTTGCGTTTAGCATTTATCAGGTACGTATATTAACATATAGTTACGTTGATATTTTTGTCGGATATTTTTACGCCCGTCTTTTTCGGCTGCATTAAAATAAGAATCAGGCACTAAATTCGACAAGAAGTGTGTTTAAGTTTATATACAGGTCAGACACTAGTATAATTCAAATACATTTGTATTAAATAGAATATTATTCGTATTAATTATTAACAGATCTATAAGATATATACAACTGATGTGACATTACAATTAAGAAAGTAAACATATTTCTATTAAGTCACGGCATTTATCTTTATAGTGATGGACAGTTAAGAACAAGTTGCATGATTATATTGTTTTCTAATTAACACAACTTGGCATTTCGCAGACAACAGACACAGACTATTTTGTAAGAGATGTTGTTTTCTTTTTTATAAATGCTGTGTATTGTTCAATTCTTTGTTGACGGACTAAACAAGAGTTACCCCCCATGAAATCAAGGGGGCGTGGCTACACTCGCTCTGGCGTATAGTCAATTTATATGTAATAATCACTATTACATGTAAATAAATCATCGTACTGTACATATATAGCATATCACCTTTTGAGGTGGAAATAAAGATATTGAATTGAATTGCCAATTTTTAACAGTAAGTGCACATGTTTCTATTATACCATTCTAATTAATTTGCTTACAATGTTCTTGATCAGTTCCAAATTGGACTCCCAGAGCTTTCACCTGTTTATTTTTTCAAATGATACCCCCATATCACAATAATCGAATCGAGGTATTTGGTATCGGAATCGAATCGAATCTGTTCTGAGTGAATCGTTGCAGCTCTAGTATATTATATGAGTAAAGTAGAGCATTTGTAACGTATATGAGTAAAGTAGAGCATTAGTAACGTATATGAGTAAAGAAAAGTACACCATAAGTTAATGTTATCCTGTGATTGAATGTTATAAAAACCACTGACTAATGCGATTTCTTTTTATCGAGATGATGACATTTCAAACCCTGAGCACATGCTAAAGCAAGATTGTCTGCCTACTATAGATAAAGTCAAAAGGGAACAACTAAATACGTTTATAATTTAATACAGATCTACAAATTACTTCATAAGAAAATTTGAGCGGAGATTTTCAAACGGGATTTTTTAAATCTTACGCCGCCATTGTTATTACAAACGTTACTTGGTTTTTACTAGTTAATTTGGATTATAGAGATATGGTGTGTTCTATTAGTATTAATACGTGTTTTTTACCATTGAGGTGTGGCTGCATTTCGTCAACTAAATGAATCAAGTCAACTTCTAACGTTCTTAATCGATTTTGATGACTATTTGTAAAGTATTGGTCTCGATTTCTGACAGAATACCTGACAGTTCTGCAAACTTTATTTTAAAGCATTCCACTCATGCTTTTGTCAAAATTTGCGTTTTTGTTAATGTAAACGCACTAAGTTAATGGATGATATCATGTGACTTTGTTTTCATTTCAGGTAATCTTTTGTTAATGTTTGGTTTTTTAAATTGAATTTATTACAATAATTATTGTTACATTTCCATTCCTTTTCTTTCGTCTGTGCCATCCTCTACCCAGAGTTCTCGTTCCCACTACGCTCACGCTTACCTCTTTCAACGTCTAGAAAATAGTCCGGCTTCACAACGACAGGCGCGTGATTTCAGAATGGTGAAAGAAAACTCGAAAACAAACCGAAATAGTTATTTTGCTTTTCTGAATAGAATTGCATACTTAAACTAAATGATAGGAAACTGACAACCGAGTCTGGTATCTCTTCGTTATATTATCCGCGTTTTGAATTCTTTACTTCGCTATTACTCCGCTAAATTAGGTTTAGAATTACAAGGTTAAATAATCCCAAATGACGTGACAGCTTAGAACGAAGCATCCTGAAGCATTTTCAGTATAACATCTAACAAAAAAATATAAAATATACTCAAAAGCATATTTATTGTTCAGAGTGTAGTTTGTCAAGAATATTGGCATTGAGATGTTGACATAGGTATGTGTGTATTGGAAATGAACGACAACTCTGGGTAGAGATTGTGTCCACAGGTGCATGTTGTATGGGAAACGTGAAATCAATAAATAAATAAATTAGGCAAACTCGGTTTGTGGTTCATTGTGACTTGTGTAGTTTCGGCAATAGTATTAAAGTGGGAGATGTTACATCTATAATGCAGTTGAAATATATAATCTGTGTTTTTTTGTTTTTTATACATGCACAGTCTCATTTTCTTAGAATACTCTAAACACAAATGTATTGTCAGTAACGTAACTCATTGTTACCTTTATTTGAGCAAATGGTATAAAATTATGAACGTGTATGTTTTGATGATACAGCATATAAGATATACAAAAGAGATCTATTTTGATAAATATAATAACATTTGTGTTCATGAATATAATGGGACAAAAAAATCTCATTTGTTTAAACTTCAGGTCACTACAAACCAAACATGAAAAAGTACACGTAAATTATATGTTACGTGCATGTAAATCATTGAAAATCTTGAGGTTTATAGCAAGTGATAACAGACATATACAGATACTAATTGTGTAGAATATATTTAACACGTACGCTCATTGTGCACATTCGTATATAACATTATCAACACCAAAACGCTGACCACAATCGGCCTTACTTTTGAGTATGTGTATTGTACATTTTATTGACTTTACTTCAGAAAATACTGGCGTTCAGTAGTTAAACATCGATGTTAACTGAACCTTTATACGGACATATTGATAGTATATACATTATATATATGTCTCTGAATGAAGCATTAACTTTATTGGAAAGTGGCCTCGACGTGTCGTATCATCCGAAACACTATCATGTATAAACGAGGTAAGTGTTTTATAGGCATATTTGCTTTTTGAAGTACATGTACTTATTCAGTTTTCATTAAGACAAAAATAAATAACATTAATGAAGTGTATTTTCTAAGTGATAAACATGTATCATTAAAAAAAGTATCATGCATAAACCAAGTAAGTGTTTTACAGGGCATTATTATTAGTTCTTTTTTCATTAGGACAAAACTATATAACATTTATAAAGTATATTTTGTGTTTCTAGATATTGAATAAGTTGATGGAATTTGTATTTTCTGATTTGTGTATTAAAATCCAAACAGCAGCTTTGTGATTTTTTTCTGATATATTTCAAGATACGTAGTGAGGAGTGTACCCGTATCAGTGGATTATAATACAGTGGATTAAAGTAACACATTGTTCCATATAGAACCTTCTGTTACAAGTTAACATATTTATTTTAGGATAGGCTTCGTGTATTTCATTTTTGTCATTAGATATGTTTTCTGTTTTTATTCTCGGTCTTGCGGGACAGCCATGTCGATTTTTTTGTAAATTTAAAACTCCTTTTTTACAAATCGAAATGTTCGTTGGTTGGATCCTAGGAGCCAGTTTGGTTGAACATCTATACTCGGTTGCAAAAATAAGTGTGCACTTTTTAAATTTAAATATCTCCGGTCCTAAAAGATATATCGATTTCAAAGTTTCAACACAATATACTCGAAGCTTGTTCTATCCATTTTGCTAATAATTTTTCAAAAACATCTGGGTGGATTTAGTGTACGATTTGTTCGTGCTGCCCATGGAAGTATACATGTCAATAAAAAAGTGTTTTGTCATACTTTTGGTGAAAGGGCAAATACAGTAGGTATTAAAATTGGGCTTAAATGAGATGCCGCGATTTAGTGAAACTCAGCGAATTCAAGCATTATCAATGCTTGCTTGATGTGACAACGTCACTAACGTCAGCAGGACGCTCAGGTGCCAGATTAAACTCTATTGAACACATCTGGGATAAGCTTGGTGGCAGGGTTAGTTCAAGAGGCGGTATAAACAATCTGAACAATCTTCATAACATTCCTCGTGACGTCATTCGACGTTACGTTAGGTCAATGCGCAGTCACATCAGCGTTAGCATCCATAGTAGAGGTGGTCACACATGATATTGTAACAAAATTAACTTTGAAAAATGAAAGCAAAAATGGAAAACAGGCGGCAGTTTTTGATAATCTGATAAGAAAGAGACCTGCAACTTTTGTTCTTTGATTTACCAAATATCTTATAAATGTTGTTTTTTTTAAAACAACTGATGCACATCAATTTGGTCATGCAGTGGTATAGTACATGTTGGTACTAAATTTAGCATGCTTTCGGACGAAAAGATATACTTAAATTGACGAAAACCTAAGTGCACTGTTTCTTTTGCAGCAGAGTATATTACTAATGTCATTAGTCTGCACTAATACCAAAGGTCTTTTTTGTGGAGACTCTGTCAGTAACTTGTAGTAAACTAATTAAATTGTGTCCACAGGTGCATGTTGTATGGGAAACGTGAAATCAATAAATAAATAAATTAGGCAAACTCGGTTTGTGGTTCATTGTGTCTTGTGTAGTTTCGGCAATGGTAAGTTGGAGATGTTATATCTATAAATGCAGTTGAAATATCTAATCTGTGTTTTTATTTTTACATTTTATACATGCACAGTCTCATTTTCTTAGAATACTCTAAACACAAATGTATTGTCAGTAACGTAACTCATAGGTACAAAATTGTACCTTTATTTGAGAAAATGGTATAAAATTATGAACGTGTATGTTTTGATGATGTAGCATAGAAGATATACAAAAGAGATCTATTTTGATAAATAAAATAACATTTGTGTTAATGAATATAATGGGACAAAAAATCTCATTTGTTAAACTTCAGGTCAACACAAACCAAACATGAAAAAGTACACGTAAATTATATGTTACGTGCATGTAAATCATTGTTGTAAAAACTTGAGGTTAATAGCAAGTGATAACAGACATATACAGATAATAATTATGTAGAATATATTTAACACGTACGCTCATTGTGCACATTTGTATATACCATTATCAACACCAAAACGCTGACCACAATCGGCCTTACTTTTGAGTATGTGTATTGTACATTTTATGGACTTTACTTCAGAAAATACTGGCGTTCAGTAGTTAAACATCGATGTTAACTGAACCTTTATACGGACATATTGATTCTCTGAAGGAAGCATAAACTTTATTGGAAAGTGGCATTGGGGTATTAATCGTCGTAAGTGACGTATCATCCGAAACATTATCATGTTTAAACGAAGTAAGCGTTTTATAGTCATATTTGCTTTTAGAAGTAAATGTACTTATTCAGTTTTCATTAGGACAAAACTATATAACATTAATGAAGTGTATTTTCTAAGTAATAAACATGTTTCATTAAAAAAAGTATCATGCATAAACCAAGTAAGTGTTTTACAGGGCATTATTATTTGTTCTTTTTTCATTAGGACAAAACTATATAACATTTATAAAGTATATTTTGTATTTCTAGATATTGAATAAGTTGATGGAATTTGTATTTTCTGATTTGTGTATTAAAATCCAAACAGCAGCTTTGTGATCTTTTTTTCTGATATATTTCAAGATACGTAGTGAGGAGTGAACCCGTATCAGTGGATTATAATACAATGGATTAAAGTAACACATTGTTCCATATGGAACCTTCTGTTACAAGTTAACATATTTATTTTAGGATAGGCTTCGTGTATTTCATTTTTGTCATTAGATATGTTTTCTGTTTTTATTCTCGGTCTTGCGAGACAGCCATGTCGATTTTTTTGTAAATTTAAAACTCCTTTTTTACAAATCGAAATGTTCGTTGGTTTGATCCTAGGAGCCAGTTTGGTTGAATATCTATACTCGGTTTCAAAAATAAGTGTGCACTTTTTAAATTTAAATATCTCCGGTCCTAAAAGATATATCGATTTCAAAGTTTCAACACAATATACTCGAAGCTTGTTCTATCCATTTTGCTAATAATTTTTCAAAAACATCTGGGTGGATTTAGTGTACGATTTGGTCGTGCTGCCCATGGAAGTATACATGTCAAGAAAAACGTGTTTTGTCATGCTTTTGGTGAAAGGACAAACACAGTAGGTATTAAAATTGGGCTTAAATGAGATGCCGCGATTTAGTGAAACTCAGCGAATTCAAGCATTATCAATGCTTGCTTGATGTGACAACGTCACTTACGTCAGCAGGACGCTCAGGTGCCAGATTAATCCCTATTGAACACATCTGGGATAAGCTTGGTGGCAGGGTTAGTTCAAGAGGCGGTATAAACAATCTGAACAATCTTCATAACATTCCTCGTGACGTCATTCGACGTTACGTTAGGTCAATGCGCAGTCACATCAGCGTTAGCATCCATAGTAGAGGTGGCCACACATGATATTGTAACAAAATTAACTTTGAAAAATGAAAGCATAAATGGAAAACAGGCGGCAGTTTTTGATAATCTGATAAGAAAGAGACCTGCAACTTTTGTTCTTTGTTTTACCAAATATCTTATAAATGTTTGTTTTTTAAAACAACTGATGCACATCAATTTGGTCATGCAGTGGTATAGTACATGTTGGTACTAAATTTAGCATGCTTTCGGACGAAAAGATATACTTAAATTGACGAAAACCTAAGTGCACTGTTTCTTTTGCAGCAGAGTATATTACTAATGTCATTAGTCTGCACTAATACCAAATGTCTTTTTTGTGGAGACTCTGTCAGTAACTTGTAGTAAACTAATTAAATAACGGTTCAGGTAAAAAGGCCACGTCAACTGCCCGACTATACATTTCTGAATTATTGAATAAAAAAAACAGTTCATGAAAGATTGTATTCAATTTGTTTATAAAATGTATCTGTCGTATATCTCATTTGTCACAAATGTGCGCGATTGTAATGGTAAATTTATACTAAATTCTGTTTAAACAGCTGATAAAAATGTCGTAAAATAAGATCCCGTTCGACTGATATAATTACAGTGCAACCTCCCCAAAGCAACGCCTTTTTGGAGTAGCAAATTTATGTTTTTGTTGATAAGATGTTGTTGCTCTAGAGAGATTAAGTCAATAGTACAACCATACAGTATGGAAAAGCATGCTGTTGTTGCAAGAAAGTTGTTGCTCAAGAGAGGGTCGCTCTGGAGAGATTGTAATGTACTGAACTGTTTGTTCCGGTGAATGCACAGTCTTCATAATATATATAATCAAACCAATAGCCACAAGGCATGAAAAGACATGCATTTCTTTGTATAATAAGTTAATAACCCATGCCAATATTGACAAAATCAATGAATAATTCAACTCAAATAATTTCGACATATTTCTGCGAGCCAAAGTTCGCAAAATAATACCATTTCTTCTTTAGTGTATAAGTGTATTAAATAATATTGATGTATTAACCATAGTGGTTTCAAGACTTTGTTGATTGAAAAAATTAATTATAAGTTTAATAATATTATCAATGTGAAGCTGCATGTTTGAAGTATTAAAAATTAGGGGGGGAGGGGAATACTGTTTCGTTTTATTGGATAGGATAAGTTCGTATTTATTACATCAAATATGACGTACATGTATAACTTCGCATCCATTTGTAGTAATACGCTCGTATGCAAATAATGTTTTTAATTTGCCACACCAAAATCTTGAAAAAATGCATGGAAATGTAGCAAACTTACGGTATGAGGCTGAAACCTTCAGCTATCAGCCCAGGTATGGGGAGAAAATGAATAATTTTAACATCCATACTATTATGGAGTCAAGTTCTCAAAATGGGTGGAGTCATTGTACATTAGATCACAGTTTCTAGTGAAGGGTTATGCTATGATTATTGAGAAACTGTTTTGATATTTCTGCCGATTTTGATTGACAGGTGCGATAATCTGAATAGATGTGTTTGTTAATTAACATTACAACTTTTTAAGTTTATTAATACGTTTGTCACTTGTAAAACCAATTATTACCGAAAAGTCCAAGAAAAATGTGCATTCAAAAATGACCCTATAACGCGCGCGTCGGTATTTGTATGTCGGTTTTATAAAAGGCTGTCAGCCTTTTATTGACGACAACGATATTTCCGATACGTCTGAGAGTTTAACTGAGCATGTGCGCTGCCTTTCAAATGACCATAACATGAGCAATATTTCCAATTTCAGTTTGTTGACATTTTTCCGCGATGTTTTCGGTTTTGACAGATATCGATAGGGTCGAGTTGTGAAAATGACGAATAATTTCTAAGGTCGAAATCGGCAGGTTGGGTAAATCTTGAAATAACTATTGTGAGTAAACTAGCGGGATATTTCGTAAATATTTTACAGGGATTTCATTAATTGATTTAGGCATTAAAATGATGCAATTTGATTGCTATTCGAGACGCTTCAGTTCCAGGGCATGCCCCTTCAATAAACAAAACATATTTTGCCTGTATTATTTATATGTGGAATTAGATATGTTAAAGATGTACTTGGTGGTAGAGGAGAGTTTGTTGGCACTGGATATTAATATATTGTAACCTGTGAAGTTGAAATGTTCTATATCATTTTGGCGTAATTAAAGCTGTGACGGCATACATTGAACAACACTTTGAAATTTTCCTTAAGACTATTGAAATCCAATTGAAAATGCAACTTTCAAGGCAGTGGTAGCTTAACAAAGGTATATTGCTATGTGTTTACATACATTTGCAAATACATACAGCATAAGTAAAGTACGAGGGTCAGTCAATAAGTTCTGTCACATGGCTTATTAAACATATACCGGACCAGAAGTAAATATACCAGTCTACATTCCTTTAAAGTAACACCTTGCGTGTTCAATGGTCGACTTCCATCATTACAGAAATTTGCAAATTCCGGTTACTAAGCAACAATCGTTGATGCGTTTTACGACTGTGATAACAGCACTAAGTTGTTCGCAGTTACTGTACCTACAATCACGTTACGGTTCTTTCAGTTTTGAAAAAAAGATCAAAGTCTGTGGGACTTAGGTCTAGTGAATAAGTAGGGTTTGGCAATACCAGCCAGCTCATGTCTCTCCGTTGTGACGTCACAATTTTCGGCTTGTGGCACGCAACGTTATCTAGTAAACTCTGGTCACATTTTAGTTATCTAAGGATTTGGGTATTTTTATAAAAAGTCTATGTTATATACTTTATTTCAAGTGTGACAATTTGGAACAAGATGCACAAGAATTATACCACTGCAATCATATGGATAAATCATTAACATTTTCAAGTTCCCTTGGTTTTTCACAAGTTTTGCCGATATTTGGGGTATTCATCTTCGGTACTGTATCTATTGTCATTGGAAAATAAAATTTTCTTTTGAAATCATGGCTGCAGCGTATGACATCACGTGCATTATGATGGCATCATAAATGACTTATCGCATCTGCGCTGCTCAATATAGTGTTTTTGAATGTGAATTGTTGTCGCTGTAAGCTAAGTTTCAGATTGATTCCTTAAGTACTAGTATTTAAAAAGTTAGAAGCCGTATGACAGGACTTATTGACTGACCCTCATATATGATTAAAGTAAATAAACTACAGCATTTGTTAAGTATATGATTAAAGTAAATAAACTACAGCATTAGTTAAGTATATGATTAATGTAAATAAACTACAGCATTAGTTAAGTAAATTATTGGAGTAAATAAACTACAACATTAGTTAAGTATATGATTAAAGTAAATAAACTACAGCATTAATTAAGTATATGATTAAAGTAAAGAACCTACAGCATTAGTTAAGTAAATCATTGAAGTAAATAAACTACAGCATCAGTTAAGTATATGAATAAAGTAAATAAACTACAGCATTAGTTAAGTATATGAATAAAGTAAATAACCAACAGCATTAATTAAGTATATGATTAAAGTAAATAAACTACAGCATTATTAAGTATACGAATAAAGTATATATACTACAGCATGAGTTAAGTATATGAATAAAGTAAATAAACTACAGCATTAGTTAAGTATATGAATAAAGTAAATAAACTACAGCATTAGTTAAGTATATGAATAAAGTAAATAAATTACAGCATTAGTTAAGTAAATGATTAAAGTAAATAAACTACAGCATTAGTTAAGTATATGAATAAAGTATATAAACTACAGCATTAATTAATGCCATTCCTGTAACATTGACGCAAAAAAGTCATCTATATTAGCAAAGGAATGCTAGGTATAATATTATACTACCATAATGCATTAATGGTGTAAGTGGGAGATGTTGTATTTTAATTCGCCAATGGAGTACTCGTGAGATGTTACACTTTTTATTCATCAATGCTGCAATTGGAGTTGTTGCATGTTAAATGCACTAATGCTGTATGTGGGAGATCTTACATTTTAACTCATCAGTGGAGCACAGACACTTGTTTAGAAAACATTATCCCACCCGCCACGTTCGCTCTTATGGTTATACATGTATACATGTATATGTATTGATAGTCATAAGAGCGAACGTGGTGGGTGGGGTAATTTTTTCTAAACAAGTGTCTGTTATATGTCATGCATTCCTGTTTCAATGTCTTTAACGCATCGCTAATCCTCTTCCCTAACATAATGACATCTGAGATCAGTATGGTACTTGTGTGACTTAACAGAAAATGTATACAAACCAATATGCATGTGTAAATAGGTCTCAGTTGATTTCAATGTTAACAATGTGGGGATTCTTCGACTTCATCATATATTTCTTCGCACGGCTATTATTGTTGGATCATTATGCTTTTATTATTCGATATTCATGTATTATACTAGCTCATTTTAGGGTTTGAATTCCACAGCCCAAACCTACTGATTTTTGATGATATCATATTAAAGTAAAAACTTTCAATACAATGCAAATGTACAAATATGTCATCACAATGTGAATTGGTGTTTTTGAGTATTTCGACTTGCGTTTAGCATTTATCAGGTACGTATATTAACATATAGTTACGTTGATAATTTTGTCGGATATTTTTACGCCCGTCTTTTCGGCTGCATTAAAATAAGAATTAATGCACTAAATTCGACAAGAAGTGTGTTCAAGTTTATATACAGGTCAGACACTAGTATAATTCAAATACATTTGTATTAAATAGATTAT
The DNA here is from genome assembly GCA_964023205.1 of Lutraria lutraria. Lineage (NCBI taxonomy): Eukaryota > Metazoa > Mollusca > Bivalvia > Venerida > Mactridae > Lutraria > Lutraria lutraria. Next base: position 37,977,716 of record OZ026841.1, read on the forward strand.
TATTCGTATTAATTATTAACAGATCTATAAGATATATACAACTGATGTGACATTACAACTAAGAAAGTAGACATATTCCTATTAAGTCACGGCATAGATCTTTATAGTGATGGACAGTTAAGAACAAATCGCATTATTATATTGTTTTCTAATTAACACAACTTTGCATTTCACAGACTATTTTGTAAGAGATGTTGTTTTCTTTTTTATAAATGCTGTGTATTGTTCAATTCTTTGTTGATGGACTAAACAAGAGTTACTCCCCCTGAAATCAAGGGGGCGTGGCTACACTCGCTCTGGCGTATAGTCAATTTATATGTAATAATCATTATTACATGTAAATAAATCATTGTACTGTACACATATAGCATATTTCCTTTTGAGGTGGAAATAAAGATATTGAATTGAATTGCCAATTTTTAACAGTAAGTGCACACGTTTCTATTATACCATTCTAATTTATTAGTTACAATGTTCTTGATCAGTTCCAAATTGGACTCCCAGAGTTTTCACCTGTTTATTTTTCAAATTATACCCCCAGGCCACAAGCATTATTATATCTATACACATGTAGTAGATCCTATCCATAATCTTTCAGTTTTTGTTTTATTTAATTGTAGCCCAGAACATTTTGCAAGCATGTATCTAGTATATCAATCTTATAAAAAAGATACCTAGTATATCGATCTTATCGAAAACATAATTGATATTATCTATTACATCGAAATTATCGAAAACATATCGACGGTCTAATTCCACAATCGCATAAGTGTTGTTTTCGGAAATATTGAGTATGTGGTATCGTTGGATTCGTATTGAAAAGCTCTACATGACAGAGTAATCTATATGTTTGTAATAGGCTGTTCCACAAACGCATAAGTGTCGATAAGCACGGTTTTTTTCAGTTCCACAAACGATTTATTTTTAAACCAATGACATTTCGAGTTTAGTACCATGTGATTATTGAAAATTGTAACAAAATGTGTCGTTCCAAAGAAATCGTCTGAATGCCAATTTACCTTGATTAATCGGAATGTAAGTAGCCCATGCCCTGGGTATTTCATTTAAATTATGTTACCTATATTATAGCCAGTGTTTAGGAAAAATATTTCTGTCTTAGTCCAATTATGTACATAACATATATTTTGATAACATATATTTTGGATAAATTTCACAATATTTGGTATAACATACACCAGCACACACATGACGTCTCCTTGTATGTTTATTCCATGATTTCAAGCAGTGTCCTATAAAGCATAACTATTTACAAAATCAATTATTTGTATGACACAATATAAACATGATGAAAAAGTAGAGAACAGAAGCAAAGTCATGGGTTGTAAGGTATTCCCTTGCCTGTCTTTGTTTATTTTGATTGATTAGTGCTATGTTGATGCTGACAGTATATATTGTTAGTTATACAGGTGATGGAGGGGTATATGGTGGCATATAGCTTGCTATGTTTAAACACCTCGGGTTGTATAAATCACAGCCAGGTTGTATGTCACCATATTTCCGTAGTAAATATATAACGAATTTATAAGTTTCCAAATATATTTCCGCCCACGATATATATGGGTTCATATATCCCGGCCCTTAAGGTATCTGGCGTGGATGTCAGGTCAAATCAAGTTTCATCAATTTATATATTTAAAAACTAAACCATAATTATATACAAAAAAACACTGTATAATGTGCATTGCAAGTGATTTTTTAAACAAATATTACATTTGATTGGTCTCCTATAAACCAATATCGCAGGTAATTTGCAAATTTTTGAACAACGATAACTACTCTGTGTATAAGAATATATTAAAACAAATAGCCTTAAAATGACTATGAATATATAAAGCAGGGAGCCGTGCCTCAGTTTTTTTGATAATGTCCTCCGTTCGTAAGATACTTAACTTTAAAGAAATTCCGTACCCAGAACCGATCTTTATTATGTAATACGCCATAGATAAATCAAAGCTCTAATGTTCTGCTGTTGTTCGGAACTACAAAGCAGTCAAAAGTCGAATTTCTTTGTAGGGTGAGTTTTGGGAAACGAACGATTGTTTGCGCATGAATTTTGATTCAGACTTAAGTACTATGAACGCTTTTCTATACCCGCTATGCAGTTGTTACAGTTGTTCCCGTTCCATGTGCTTTCAGTACTTTGATTTATGTTTCCCATATGATCACCAAAAGTAGTTCAGCAATAAGCAAAATATTATATAATCTACATTGCCTGCCTCTTTGAATACTCAACTTATGCAGAATGTTATATATCATACATGAAGACATGCTCGAAGAAAAAGTCAAACGTTATAAGCATTAAATTAATCGATTAAAACTCGATGAATCACTTTTTTAAATACCTGGTTGACTCACAGTTATCATCGCACCGTCCATGAATTCAATGATGACTTCTATACGTTCACAATAGAAGCTAGGAACCAGACTGAATTAGCATATACAGCTCGAGAATTATGACATCATCCTTCCTTGAAATGTGTGTACTGATAGTAATTATTATAGTAATCCGAGTTTTTACGACTGATTTGTATTGCTCGTTTACGATATTGCATAGCCATATGACTTTGACTTATGTGCTGGTAATATTTGAATTTTATTTTGTATTTGCCATTGAATTGAAATATCGGAACTACTTCTTAGGCGGGACCCAGGTTAATGGAAGCTCTTCGGTTTGCAGAAAAAAATGAAAACTGAGCGATTTTTTAAAAAATGGTAATAACTTCAATGTTCGTACCGAACAGCAAAAATGAAAACAAATATCCAAATTCCGCTACAAAATACCGAAACCCGCTTTGGAATCCGTCATCAAATAAGACGGCAATGTTAATTCGAAAATGACACCTACTGTGTTTTTTAAGCTGAGCAATTAACAATTAAAGTGTCGGATCATTATCGTCTAGTAAAGTCAACAAATTTGACGCACCCCATTCAATTTTGATAGCCAATCAAAATCACTTATGTTTACGGTTCAATAATTGAAACCACGCCCAGGTTTGATGTCCAGTAAGAGATTTGATAACAAATTTTTATCATTAATGAATTAATAGTATCATATCGTACCAATACATTGGACACTACGTTAGAGATGTTTAACGCTGATAAGGAAAAGTCGATAAAGGGTTGCAGTATTTATCACAATAAAACACCATTTTTGAGCATTCGGTTAGAATGTTTTGTTGCTTGGTATTAAAGTAAGATATTTAACCTTTATAAATAACGTAAAATACGTTATTTTAGCGATTTTAACCAAGCCAGATACATGTACTTTAAAATATGAATTTATACAGTAATATGGAGGCAAGTATTTAATCCAAAATATTTTTATCAGTTTATAGGAATTTATACATGATCAATTAACGAAAATCAAAGAACTGGATTTCTGACACACATCTATTTCAACACCGGACGGCAACATTTTTTGATAATTTGGAGTAGACATTATAGACACATAATTTTGAGAAGATTTCAGGTGTTGCCCCGCTTTAGATTTTATCTTAATAATATTTATCAATTTGTTACTCTTTGATAAAAGGCAAAATAAAAACATGACTAAATCTTAAGGAGTTGAGTTACATTTTTCATGTTTCTGCAACTAAGTATATGTAGTTCCAAACATCATATAAACAATTTGGATTGACTAAACATTGGTAAGTCTTAGACTTATATACATGCTCGCATTTATTGTATTATCTGTTAGAGAAGTAGGACAATTTTCTTATAGATGTCTTCATTTATTTTAAGGTACTATTTTACGTTATGGGTAGAGGAACAAAATTGGTAGTAACTCTCTTAACTGACAGTAAAAGTTTTTAAAATTTCCCCTGTAAATATCTAAATGGATATACAAAAGAATGACAATATTTAAAAGACAATCCTTTACACTTAATATTACACTTCGAATACCTCAATGATGATCTTAGGTTGCTATTTTCATGTCAAAAATAAATGTATTGATAGGAGAAAGAGAATTAGAAGTAATAGCAAAGTACTGCAATATAAAAAATATGTGAATTTTTGCCATTTCGGTGTGGCTACATTTTGTCTATTATAAATAGATTGGGTAAACTACTAACGTTTCTTAACTAGAAGTGAAATTCCTACGGTGGCTGATTTATGACATGTCGTATTTACGCTTTTACGTCGCAACAAAGCGAAAATGCGAAAAAGCGAAAGTACGACAAAGTTGACTTCGTCGTATCTTCGTGTTTTCGCATTGTTGCGGTAAAAAAGCGAAACTACGACAGAAGAAGGATGACAATACGACACTAAAAATGTGTCTTGTTTTTGCTCCTACATATGTCGTATGATCGCTTTTTCGCCACGACATTGCGAAAATGCAACAATGCAAGGACACGACAAAATCAACTTTGTCGTATTTTCGAAAATACGACATGACATAAATCAGCCAACATAAATATTGGATCGCAGTATCGAAGAGTATGTGCCTTCTGATAGAAAATGTACCAAGCTGAACCGGATCTTATTATGTGATATTTTGTTTCCATTTAAGATAATTTTTATCGCCTGTGTATGTTCTGTCGGAAAAGTGATACAGTACAACCTCTCCAGAGCGGCCCTCTGTAGAGCAACAACCTCTCTATAACAACACCTTCAAAATTTCCCTAAGCTGATATTTTCTATAAATTTAACCTCTGCATAGCAACAACCTCTAAACAACGGTCAATATTTTCAGCTCCCACATGGTGTTGCTTTACAGAGGTTGTACTGTACATTATAACACCAGACAAATCAAGTAAACAATTCTAATTTACCCTAGGTAAGTGGTTATTCGTGACTTGTGTAGTTTCGGCAATAGTGTATTTCATGATCCAAAACATGAATATTTGCAGAACTGAGGATTTACTGATAAACGTGAGTATAATCATCATTTGTTAAAATCACATTGAAAATTGTTGTACAAAATGAAAACACAAAATAGCAGATATAAAGTTTATATGTAATGTAAGTGTGTATGGTTTAAATCTTTTACTTCCGGGTATGGTCAATATTGACATCAATAATCAGTTGCTTGCAGTGTAGCCTGCTACATGTATTTATCTACTATTATTGATCAATGTCCCAAACTTTTTAACTCATTTACCTCATTTATCTTCCGTGTAATTCCCACACATAATATTTAACAACTTTCTGATTTAGTTCATAAGTAAAGTTTATTAAAACAGGACTTCGAAAATATTATCATGATAAATATTAACTTGTCCCTACGTTACAATATCTATTGAATTTTATTTGGATCATTCAAATGTATTGAATCTGATATGTTGGTATTTGCCCGGTTTAATAAGGTAACCAATATGTTAAAAAGCAACGATAAATTTATATGAATAAGGCATATAATATAACCAATTGTTAATGTATGCTGCAGAAAATTGAAGACGCAACAAACGCACCCAAAAGAGGTATGAATACTCAGCGACCGGATACAACACCAGACGACAGATTGAAAAATGTCACTAATGCGGAACATTCTTATAAGATACTTTGGTACAATCTACCAGATGATGTGAGGAATGTTCCAGGAACTATCGACGTAGGCTTTTCGGAATGTAAGTTCAGTAACTGCGAGTTGTCCTATAAAAAGAGAGACAGTAAAGTGAGTGATGCTATAATATTTGATGGCCGTTTAATGAAAGGGCAACCGCCCGAACGTCCATTTGGTCAAGTTTGGATTTTCTCCGCACATGAGGCTCCAATTGTTTATAATGATGAAAGTAATGGTCATTGGAAAGATGCACCCTGGCGACATTCGTATAATTGGACAATGACGTATAACATGTTTAATACAGACATACATCTGCCTTATGGCATTATAAAAAGAAAGCCATTTCCTGAAAAAAGAAATTATACATATATTGCGTCGAAAAAAAATGATAGTATACTTATGGTAAGCTCGCACTGCCATACGCATTCAAAACGGCATGAATACGTTGACGAATTAAGAAAATATATTCCTGTCACTGTATTAGGTGCGTGTGGCACTCGTTGGAAATGTGGCCGACGCTACGTACATGATAAGTGTTTTGACTTACTAAACACAACCTTTAAGTTTTATCTAGCATTTGAAAATGCTCTGTGCATTCAATACTTCACAGAAAAAATGTTTGCAAATTTTAATTATGACATCATACAGGTTGTGCGAGGTGGAAACAAAACTGAGGAACCAACCATGTTCCCGAATGGAACGTTTATTTCCGCTCAGAGTTTTCAATCTGCAAAGGATCTAGGAATGTATTTAAAGAAATTAAGTGAATCAACGGAAGCCTATGCTGAGATGTTGTAGAGGAAGAGCATGTTTTATTCACCCGGATTTAAGGAAGTTTATCAGAGGGCGATGTGTAATCTTTGCGAAAGGATGAATTTCCAAAATCAATATCAGAAAATGATCCCCGATATTGAAAAATGGGCATTCGAAAGCAAACCTTGTATCAAATTATAAATACAGACAGCAGATATGTTATTAACATGTCGGTTTTGTGCATTTGATAACGAGCACCGTCTACATTGTACATACAAGAATAAGAATAATCGCATAACATTTAGTAAAGCAGCATTGGAAACAATTTTTTTTTAAATCAAATTAAAACTATACGTACATTTTCCGTATGCAAATCTTGTGTAAATTTTAGTTGTTTTGCCAGAGCTATCTGAATTAATTAATGCCATTCCTGTAACATTGACGCAAAAAAGTCATCTATATTAGCAAAGGAGTGCTAGGTATAGTATTATACTACCATAATGCATTAATGGTGTAAGTGGGAGATGTTGCATTTTAATTCGTCAATGGAGTACTCGTGAGATGTTACGTTTTTTATTCATCAATGCTGCAAGTGGGAGTTGTTGCATGTTAAATGCACTAATGATGTATGTGGGAGATCTTACATTTTAACTCATCAGTGGAGCACAGACACTTGTTTAGAAAAAATTATCCCACCCGCCACGTTCGCTCTTATGGTTATACATGTATACATGTATATGTATTGATAGTCATAAGAGCGAACGTGGTGGGTGGGGTAATTTTTTCTAAACAAGTGTCTGTTATATGTCACGCATTCATGTTTCAATGTCTTTAACGCATCGCTAATTCTCTTCCCTAACATAATGACATCTGAGATCAGTATGGTACTTGTGTGACTTAACAGAAAATGTATACAAACCAATATGCATATGTAAATAGGTCTCAGTTGATTTCAATGTTAACAATGTGGGGATTCTCCGACTTCATCATATATTTCTTCGCACGGCTATTATTGTTGGATCATTATGCTTTTATTATTCGATATTCATGTATTATACTAGCTCATTTTAGGGTTTGAATTCCACAGCCCAAACCTATTGATTTTTGATGATATCATATTAAAGTAAAAGCTTTCAATACAATGCAAATGTACAAATATGTCATCACAATGTGAATTGGTGTTTTTGAGTACTTCAGACGTTCATATAGACTCATAAAAAATATTGTATTCATGTATAGATTAATAAAACAATCGACGGCCCTAAGTATTTACATTTCATTTTTCGATATATTCTTGTTATTTCGACTTGCGTTTAGCATTTATCAGGTACGTATATTAACATATAGTTACGTTGATATTTTTGTCGGATATTTTTACGCCCGTCTTTTCGGCTGCATTAAAATAAGAATTAAGGCACTAAATTCGACAAGAAGTGTGTTCAAGTTTATATACAGGTCAGACACTAGTATAATTCAAATACATTTGTATTAAATAGAATATTATTCGTATTAATTATTAACAAATCTATAAGATATATACAACTGATGTGACATTACAACTAAGAAAGTAGACATATTCCTATTAAGTCACGGCATAGATCTTTATAGTGATGGACAGTTAAGAACAAATTGCATGATTATATTGTTTTCTAATTAACACAACTTTGCATTTCACAGACAACAGACACAGACTATTTTGTAAGATAGACTTTTAGACTTTGTATACAAATAATTTGCATAGAAGTACATTTATATACAAGTAATTATGAGTAATACATTAGTACATTATAATATACATGTCCACAATATATATGAAATACCTTACTATTAAAACGAAAGTAAGGCCATAAGTTAAACAATATTTGAGATCATAATATGTAAGTATTACTAGTACTGTCCCTTATAACATTCAATACCTTATAATTTATAACATTAACCACACTTTGAACATTTATCTTAGAACACTAGAAATAGTCTTACTTAATGAAAAATGTACGAATTCGTCAGTATTGGTCTCTGTGCTCAACTTAAGGAGATACACACATTGTTCATAGTCATTACTATGAATGAAACGTTTGTATTCGTTTATGCCTTGACTATTCAATAAACAAGTTCATATGTTATACTGCTCTGTTGTCCGCATTGGACAGTGACATAATTTATGAACAACTATATCTTCTGTTCTATAGTTGCATAAATTACAACATTGTACTAATTTTCTTGACACCATCAGACCAACATTATTGACAGGTGTTTTACTTATCGGAAGTATTTTCGGATTTAATTTTGCTATATGCCATAAAGGGGAATAGCCATTCACAGATATAACATTCGTTGTAATACAATATTGGTCAGAGTCTATAACGCGTTGTAAAATAGTGTTCTTATTGCGTTTTACAACATTTAGTTCTATGATTTGTTTCCATTGTCTCTTCGGGGGAAATATTCCATCCATAACATATTGTTCCACGTATGTCATAAGATCATATTTTTGTAATATTTTATAAATGTCCGGAATAAATCCAAGAGACTGGTATTCTATATCAATATACCTTAAAAGTCTATCATTGAATAATGCTTTAACCAAGTACCGGGGATTAAGCCTACACATCTGCCCAAACAGTTTTAGTTTCATTGTTTCAAGAATTGTAATTATTGGTACAGCATTGATGGTTGAAATACAAAAGTCAGTTGACATATTTCTCTGGAAACCTTGCATATGCTTCAGGCAGAAGTTCTGTGCGATGGAGAGTCGTAACAAGTCGCTTGGAGAATTGTTATTCCAGAGTGAGCCACCATATAAAGCTTTAGGTATGACTGTTGAATGAAACAGCGTCATCAAAGTAGATGGACTAAGTCTATCCGGTCCAAAACCTTATACACATAGGTTCATATACGTACCTCTAATCTTCATACATACATCGTGTATATTAACATTGGTTGACATATATGAGTTACATTCAATACCTAGATGAATGTATCTGTCACATATAGGTACCGAATCTGATCCAAGAAAGAAGTTTTGTTGTCGAATTGAGCCCTTTTTATTACATATAACAATAGCACATTTATTTATCTGGGTTGTAGAGAAAACGCCATTTATTTGCGTAGCGGGAACAGATCTCAAGCATATTATCCAGTCCAGTTTTAGAATACGACACTAAGACCATATCGTCAGCTACAGTGGGCGCGGACATGTTAATGTCATACAAACACAATCCATTACCACTTTCATGTAGTTCGGATATTAGACCATTTATATAGACCAGGTAGCACAATGGTGAGGTCTTGCCACCCTGGCGAGTTCCCTGACATATCGGAAATGAATTTGACAGTTGTCCTTGGTATCGTACGCAACTTGTAGAATTATGATACATATTGCGGAGTGACAGAAGGGTGTTTGCGTCGATGGTCGGTGATGATACGTCTCCGCCAGAATTTAGCGATAACAGATTGTAAAATAGGCTGTCATGCCACACTCTATCAAAAGCTTGACGGGCGCCTAAGAAGCACAAATACACTGGCGAAGAGAGTTCCCTGGCATAATAAATACATTCACGTAGAGAGAAGCTTGTCATTATACAACCTAGACCTTCTTGAAATCCACCTTGTAATCTATTTAAACAGTTCAAAATATTGTCTTTACATCGATCAAGTAAGATCATTTCATACATCTTCAAGATTGTTGACGATAATGTTATTGCCCTGTAGTTATTCGGTTCGTCACGCCTTTTTCGTCCACCCTTGAATAAAGTAACTATTTCACCATCTTTCATCTTATCTGGAATTTTTCCGGACCTCAATATAAAAGTGTATAATTTAGCGAGAGGTTCCGCAATAACATCTTTACAAAATAAAAGGTGTTCATGGGATACATTATCCGGACCACTCGCCTTTCCCCTTGCTAAAGTTTTTATATGATTAATTATAGAGTCGGGGTATACAGTCACATTATTACAAGGCGATAAGTTTCTAAATGCTTCGTCGACTTCCTTTTTCACAACTAATTCCCATTCATTTTCGAAATATATCGATTTTGAGGGGCTGTATAAGTCTTTAAAGTATTTTGCCCATTGCTCTACTATGTCATCCCGGCTCCTATACGTTTCACCATTGAATTTTATTCCTCCTCCAAAATCAACACCAGGTCCACCTTTCCTGGAATTAAATGTCCTCCAAAAGCTCATTGTATCATGTTTTGCATCATACTCTAATTTATTGTCAAGTTCTGATATAAAGTGTTCAGCACTCTGTCGCATCACTCTCCGAAATTTAGACTAAGCTGATTTATATTACTTATATACATAATGATGTGACCCTCGCGGCCTCCCTGCACGGCACCACGCATCACGTAATGCAGTCATCTGTCCATGAAGCATAGCAAGTTCCTCTGTCCAGAATGGCTTCAAATGACGTCTATGTCTTTTAATGGGAAAACACTTCTTAGCACATGTATTCAAAAACTGACATATTGTCGAATATAACTGATCAATATTATTATCGTCATAATTAATGGTAGATAATGAGTTTAATAAAGAATTTTGATAATGCATAATATGTTCATTCTTTGCATATTTCCAGTTTATACAAGTCTTATGAGCAATATATTGACTCGGTTGTATAGTAAATTTAAAACAACATAATATTGGTCTATGTCTAGAGACATTTAGACAAGCATCATCGGCAATTTCACAATGAACAACACTATCATGTAACTCAGATGGTATAAGTATATAATCAATCAAAGATGTATATAAATCATCATACGATACATAATAATTATTTGGACCAATGCATGAATCAAGGGTATTAGCTGCAAATATATTACAATCATGTATGAATGTACATAGTAACCTTTGTCTATAAGTAATAATGCTTGATTTAATATCGGCATTAAAATCACCAAGAACAATAATATCACCTTGATCATAGTACATATTAAAAACATCATATAATATACTAATACTGTCATAATATTTTTCATTTGAATGATTAACACAAGGTAAGTATACTTGAAATACATATATGTATTTGCCTGGGGAAATTTCAAATTGTATACCCACAATTCTATCACTGTCAATGTTTAATGGTGCTATCATGTTATCATATTTCTTGTTCCATAAAATAGAAACACCTCCTCTACCGATCATACGAGAGGACATACTATATTTAACATCACAACACAGTTTAATGATTATAGTTTACAAGAAATTTGTCCATAAAATGCACATTGCTAGGCAATAGCCAATGTTCTGATAAGCCACAAATATCAATGTTACCGTCATTCAATAAATTAGACAAGTACGCAGCATTTGACATAATGCCTGTAATGTTCCATGTCATCAAAGTAAAGTCAATTAGTGCCATGACTATATAAAATAAAGCATTCATATATAGTTTCATTTGAAACAATTATCAGTCTATGTTCCCACGTATCATACCATCGTCACAATTTTGTTTCTGTAGTCGCGCTACTCTCGTGAATCTTGGTGCAAGTATTCCATAGTATCGATTGTCCAAACCACGCCTAGTGCGCGTTCTTTTATAATTGTCCCCGACCACAGAACGACTCCTCTCATGTTGACCTTTCGGGTTAGAATGTTGTTTACGTGTTCCAAATGCCATCCACGGATTACAGCTAACGTATTCAGGCCATAAGTTTTCCTCTAACACGAGGCTGGTGTTTTCATTCGCAACAAGGGTCAGTTTCACAAGCACTCGCGTTGGGTCCCCGCAAAGATGAAACATACGTGCGGATCTCACAGTTGGGCCTTGTGATTCAACTTCAGATATCAATCCGAATTATCGGATGTATTCATAACGTTTGGAGGCACACATGTTCCGGACAACTTCGATGCAATAAACGGCATGTTCATTCGCTCTGGCGTATAGTCAATTTATATGTAATAATCATTATTACATGTAAATAAATCATTGTACTGTACATATATAGCATTCACCTTTTGAGGTGGAAATAAAGATATTGAATTGAATTGCCAATTTTTAACAGTAAGTGTACATGTTTCTATTATACCATTCTAATTAATTTGCTTACAATGTTCCTGATCAGTTCCAAATTGGACTCCCAGAGCTTTCACCTGTTTATTTTTTCAAATGATACCCCCAGGCCAAAAGCATTATTATATCTATATACATGTAGTAGATCTTATCCACAATCTTTCAGTTTTATTTTTATTTAGTTGTAGCCCAGAACATTTTGCATACATGTATCTAGTATATCAATCTTATTAAAAAGATACCCAGTATATCGATCTTATCGAAAACATAATTGATATAATCTAGTACATCGAAATTATCGAAAACATATCGACGGTCTAATTCAACAATCGCATAAGTGTTGTTTTCGAAAATATTGAGTATGTGGTATCGTCGGATTCGTATTGAAAAGCTCTACATGACAGAGTAATCTATATGTTTGTAATAGGCTGTTCCACAAACGCATAAGTGTCGATAAGCACGGTTTTTTTCAGTTCCACAAACGATTTATTTTTAAACCAATGAAATTTCGAGTTTTGTACCATGTGATCATTGAAAATTGTAACAAAAAGAGTCGTTCCAGAGAAATCGTCTGAATGCCAATTTACCTTGATTAATCGGAATGTAAGTAGCCCATGTCCTGGGTATTTCATTTAAATTATGTTACCTATATTACAGCCAGAGTTTAGGAAACATATTTCTGTCTTGGTCCAATTATGTACATAACATATATTTAGATAACATATATTTTGAATAAATTTCACAATATTTGGTATAACATACACCAGCACACACATGACGTCTCCTTGTATGTTTATTCCATGATTTCAAGCAGTGTCATATAAAGCATAACTATTTACAAAATCAATTATTTGTATGACACAATATACACGTGATGAAAAAGTAGAGACCTAGAAGCAAAGTCATGGGTTGCAAGGTATTCCTTTGCCTGTCTTTGTTTATTTTGATTGATTAGTGCTATGTTGATGTTGACAGTATATATTGTTAGTTATACAGGTGATGGAGGGGTATATGGTGGCATATAGCTTGCTATGTTTAAACACCTCGGGTTGTATAAATCACAGCCAGGTTGTATGTCACCATATTTCCGTAGTAAATATATAACGAATTTATAAGTTTCCAAATATATTTCCGCCCACGATATATATGGGTTCATATATCCCGGCCCTTAAGGTATCTGGCGTGGATGTCATGTCAAATCAAGTTTCACCAATTTATATATATAAAAAACTAAACCATAATTATATACAAAAAAAAACACTGTATAAAGTGCATTGCAAGTGATTTTTTAAACAAATATTACATTTGATTGGTCTCCTATAAACCAATATCGCAGGTAATTTGCAAATTTTTGAACAACGATAACTACTCTGTATATAAGAATATATTACAACAAGTAGCCTTAAAATGACTATAAATGTATAAAGCAGGGAACCATTCCTCAGTGTTTTTATAAAATACTCCGATCGTTACTTATTTGACTTTAAAGAAATGCCGTACCCAGAACCCCACTGTTTATTACGTAATACTCCATAGATAAAAATTGAAAACAAGTATCGAAATTCTGAGGCACTTATCCCTAGATTAACATTTCCGCTACAAAGTACCGAAAACCGCTTTGAAATCCGTCATCAAATAAGACGGCAATGTTAATTCGAAAATGACAACTACTGTGTTTTTTTAAGCTGAGCAATTGATAATTAAAGTGTCTGATCATTATCGTCTCATGAAATCAACGAATTTGACACACCCCATTCAGTTTTGATAGCCAATCAAAATGGCTTATGTTTACGATTCAATAATTGAAACCACGCCCAGGTTTGATGTCTAGTAAGAGATTTTATAACAAATTTTTGTCATTAATGAATTAATAGTATCATACATATCGTACCAATACAATGCACATTGCGTAAGAGATGTTTAACGCTGATAAGGTAAAGTCGATAAAGAGGTGCAGTATTTATCGCAATAAAACACCATTTTTTGAGTGGTCGGTTAGAATGTTTTGCTGCTTGGTATTAAAGTATAATATTTAATCTTTGTCAATAACGTAATATATCATATTACGTTATTTTAGTGATTTTATCCAAGCCAGATACGTTGACCAATGAAAATGCGTGAACATTTGCAATGTTGGATTTTACAAACCAGAGAAGGATCGTTGTGACCTTTGCGAAGAAATCAAAGAAACAAATAATACGGGCCATTTGATGAGGAAAGTACTGATAAATTTGACAAACAGGTAGTGGATAAGGTTGCAACGAAAGAAGAAAGAGATACCGAAAGAAAGAATCAACTTCCATGAGCTAAAGTATCAAACTTTTTATATGAAAGAAAATTGAATACGTACAACCTAATAACACACTCCTCGATAGACAAAAGTGTTTATAACGCAATATGGACAGAGGCCGATGCTGAAAGAGGGTGCAATGATATTTCGAGCGCCATGGTTACCATTTTAATTAAACACAGACTGTGCATCGTTACCATCTTAAATGAAATACAGATAAGAGTGTGCATCCCAAAATAAATGATTCAATACTATGGTTCCACAGAATTGGAATTCAATAATGAGTTTTGCTTTGAAGCATTTTATGAAATGTCACGACATTCAGCCAGTTGTCCAAAAGTTTGGGTGTCCGATGCAAGAGGTGGACAGTGCAAATAGCAATATTGAAAAGGTGCTGAAAACAACAGAAGAGTTCAGTCCAGTGTCTTTAGTTCGTGTCTTAAAATCGATAGGCAGTAGAAGGACTGGTGAAATTTCATATAATACAAATGCGCAACACTCACTTCTATGACCATCAAACTTGTACAAAGACATTTGAATTCGGTACTGTCCTATATACTCAAGTAATGTGCTTGAAGTATGTTAGAGAAAAGGAAAAAGTTATTACATGACAAGACATTTGGTTATTGGATAATTATTGAATAGTTCAATGCATCTCCGTGAAAGCAGTTGAAACAATAGTTCAAAGTTATTGTTATTATTTTCGACATTTTTGTGGGAGATGCTTATGTTCATAAGTAGTGTTGATTCAAGTTATTGCATAAGAAGACATTTCATTATTGACTAGTTATTAAATAGTTCAATGCATCTCAATGATTGCCGTTGAAGCAATAGTTCAAGGTTATTCTTATTATTTTCGGTCGTTTTAAGTTAGATATGTTTTGTTTTTATGCCCGTTAACCAAAAAAAAGAAGAAATTAATTAAAAGTAATGGAATTAGAAATGTGTGATTGTTTGTTTAAGTTGGGTTTAGCACCAGTGCCTGATTTGACATTTAGATAGTTTAAACCACGTGTACTATTACGATAACATTTCAGGCCATAAACAAAACTCTTGACTCTGCAGCAGTATGAATTTAAATATCCATGCTAAATAAACGTTTTATTTATTTTATTTATAAATTTATACTTATGTAGATTTTGATTATTGCATTATTTTCAGACAATTACGAAAAACAAAAGATTTCACTATAAATATGACACATGTGCGTTTCTGGTTTCAAGAATAAAAAAAATATCAAGATATTTAGGGCCAGAAACGCACATGTGTCAATTTGTTTATGGAACTAAAATAAATGAACTTAAAAGCAAAAACTGAGCAAATTAAAAAAACTGACATTACTTTAGCTTTTTTAAATTTTTGATGGATTTTAATAAGTTTTGGATGTTTCTGAGAATGTAAACATACAAAATTATGCAAATTTTTTATGACGATCCATCAATCTGTGTGAGCTTTGTCGATGATCGAATCTTAAATGCGATTTACAAAAATTAAAAAAATGCAGTTATGCGTTTGTGGTTTAGACCGACGATATCAAGTATAGCGAAATTATCAAAAACGTATGTAATATATCGAAATTATCGAAAACATTTTCAGTATATCGAAGTCATAGAAGATATGCATCGAACTTATTGTTGTAAAACTAATTTAATTATTCTAACATCTCTGTACACCTATCTTCATTTTAAAATTCATACCACGCTTACAAAAGTAATTAATGCCGAACGTAATGATGCTTATTTTGTTGGACATATTGGCCTTTCTTTTGAATCAGTCAGGTGAGCAAAAGAAGGGTTCGCTATCAAAATGTTTAGTGATGTAAAACAGAATCACTCATTATTTCATGCAACGGTTGTCCAGTTCATAAGATATGGGTTTCATAGAAGTTCAACCATTTCAAACACATGTCGCGAAACTAATGTCATCGCCGGAACCATTTTGATCAGCCAATTTCTCAATTTCAATTTTTTCTGTTCGGAAGTGTTTATCAATTATAAAATGCTCAATCGGATCTCCTCGGCGTTTGTCTAAAGAAAGTACCTCGGACATGATAGGCAGACCGACATTTTCTTTTCGTCGCTCGCGAGCTGCTTTCCATTTTGGGAATCCGGCGGTGGACACAACTTGATTCTCTTTAAATGGGAACCGATGTTTATTTTATAAATACACGATAAATAGGTTTGAAGGTCTGTAATTGGGAGGATAATTCTTGAAAACGGGTACCTAGAGTTTAAAAAGTAGTTACGGAACCGCACAACTAAAATGTGTAACTCTACACTTATGTACGAGGTGCATATCTCAGTTACGGAAATTCCCGAGTAGTTACCATTGTAAAATGCTACGTATCATTTTGTTATTATAGTGGAAAGTATCGTTATACTAATTTAGTGGTATATAAACCAAATAAGTCAGGTAAAGGGAGACTATCAGAATGAAGTTTTGAAGTTTGTATTAACAAGTTAAGTCCTATATGCATTGTCGGTATACCCGCTGCTGTGCACAATCCAAAAAAGCCGCCATCTTGGATAAAAAAGGTATTTACTAGGTAACTCTGGTATAAAAGTTACCTTGGACAAGAAAATCGAAGCGAGAGGAAAATTCCCTGGTGCACAGCAGCTCATTTAGTATTTTCCGATCTTTTTGTCCAGAAAATTGACTTGTTGGCATATCGATGCACATTTTTATCCATAAATTGTGATACAGATGTTTAAAATCGGGCATTTGGTACATATAACAACGTATTTTCTAGCATAACGATTTTCTGAGTTATTTGGTGGACAGCAGCGTAGAAATAAGAAGGATGGACAGCAGCGAAAACGGGTGCACAACAGGAGCTTTTTTGCGTACTTGAGACTGTTCCCGCATAACCAATTAGTTAAATTCATGCAACTCTTAATGCTCTGAAATGCAAATATTAATAATTGCTTCCCTGATGAAGTATTTATTCATTTACTGATAGAAAGATTTAAAGGCATTATCACGTGACACGGGCTGTATCAAAGAACCATCATCAGCATTTTTTAACTAAATCTGTGTTTACTTTTCGTTAAAGGGGTTTATACAGGCTTTCAGAATTACTTGTTTATATGAACCGAATTTCTGGAATTTTCTAGTGATAAAGAATCAAAGGCTGATTTTTGTGCACTTTTAGAAAGATGAACACATGAGACTACTGTGGAGCCGCAGACTCGCGGAAATGACACTTGACTAGACATATAGCGGTGGTGCACGAACGCTCCATGGTTTCAGAGACCGGACACAGCCAAGAAAATGCAGGTTAATAAAAAACATCATAACATCTGTAATCTTCTATTCTTTTCCTTGTGATAGATCAGTTGTATAAGACCAATATCTGTAAGAAACATATATAAACTAATGATGTCTGTTCATAAAATAACAATTAATGCAGTGTATACGTTAACAACGTGTATTAGTTATAAATAATCAATAACTATGATGCTTTACAATCGTTATCAACGTTGTATCCATAATAAAACATAACTTTAAACCTACAAATCTTTTGACAGGTAACCATCGTGGTGACGTAAAACATGTTCAGTATGCGGCAACTAGTTTAGCACAGGCCTTGCTCAGTATATGAAAATGGTGCACAGGGAAAAACAGTTCGGGTGTGATACTTGCGGCAGAGAATTTGCCTACGTATGCCACCTCCGCAAACACATGGAACTGTTAAAAGCTTTTAAACGTTTCAGTTAGAAAACTCAATTATTATTTCTGTGATTTTAGTCATTATTCTGAAATAATTATGTTTATTTATTACTGTCTTTAATTTCTGTTGCTGTTCTGAAAACATTATGCTGAACAAGTATTGACTATTTATTATTTATTTCAGTATAAAAAGTATATAAAACATGGTACATATATCACAGACATTAGATTGCCAAAAATGAAAATACATAGAAATATTAAATGAATAAATGTTTTAAAATATTGTAATTAAAATAAATATCATCAATTTTTACTCTAAAATAAGAAATCAAATTTAATAAATAGTGGTAACCATGATTGTCAACTTTACATACCAAGGATGACACAAAAAAGGGGAAACCCCTTATTTCCATTGTGGTCCTTCTATATGGGATTTGACCCAGAGAGGCAAATGCAGATATATATAAATTTCTAGATAAGATAACAACAACTATTTATGAACATAATAATAAAAAAAAAAAAAATGTGGATATATTAACTAAAAAGGTATCACAATTCTTATATGAATATCACAGTAAACATTAAATACTAGTTAAAAGATGCTTTATTGTGATTTTTGAAATATGATGCTCAATATGATAATTGTCTGTGATTTTTATGGTTACTGAAAGATAATGGTCAACTGTAATAATGATTGTCTGGTAATTATTAGGATACTTTTAAGATAAATGTGATTCTTAGAAATTTGACCACTTGAGTTGTCTGTGTTTTTGATGATTCAGCATTCTAATATTTTTTACAAATTCTATTGCATAAAGCAAATAAACTTATTTGTATATGCTTTTATTTTTATTTTTCCTTTTCTACACGATACAATCGGTTAACATGGTGTAAAATTATAAACAGATACATGAACATAGTAAAGTACAAACACTTACATGCATATACATTAATGTTATAATTGTACAATAGGAAAATGCAGCTATCCAAGGGTTCAAATATTGTCATTTGAAACTACTTCTATCAAAACCCTGAGTATTCAAAGAGGCAGGTAATATAAACTATATATAATATTATGCTAATTACTGAACTACTTTTGGTGATCAGATGGGAAACATAAATCAAAGTACTGAAAGCAATGGAACGGGAACAACTGTAACAACTGCATAGCGAATGTAGAAAAGCGTTCGTAGTATTTATGTCTGCATTAAATACATGCGCGAACTATCGTTCGTTTTCCAAAACTCACCCTACATAGAAATCAACTTTTGGCTGATTTGTAGTTCCGAACAACATCAGAACCTTCAGAGCTTTGATTCATTAAGGTCGTACATGATTTCATTGTTGTGTTAAAATAATTAGCTTTTTTGTCTTTATTTATTATTTAGTTTATGATAATGATAATTTACTTATTTTTGTGTAAATATAAAAAACACATGTGGTATTTGTTAATTGTGATATTTTTCATTAAGACTGTATAGCTCGACCATGAGTTTTGAGCCGTTACGAAATTATTCAGAATAGTCCACTAAGTCAAATAGGGGATGTGGATATTCGGAACAAATCTGACTAAAACATAGTGATAAATTAAACCTGTTCAATAAATGTCTGTAATGCTGGCGCAATAGGTAGAGCGCATTAGCTCATGATGTCGTATTAAATTTAGTCCGAGTTCAATTCCAGTCGCCAGCCCTCTTTTTATGCATGCTTTTCTTGAGGGTATTTTTTCTGGTAAAGTGTCTATAATCAAAACGTTTCATATAAATCTTATCATCATAAATTATTCTGATTTGTTTAAGTAAAAAGGCTTGATAATGTAAAAAGTAAGTTTGATTATTGATTTGTTATCACAGATGGATTACATTGTCAAGCAGTTCAGCCACTTACTGGTTCCAGTGTACTGAACATGTACGAACTATCGAAAAAAAGATATTGCTGTTGACGAGCTTCCTGAACATATCATCATTGAGCTCTACAACTGAAGGGTCATCGACAGACACAGCGAGTGAAGTAGAAGATTTGTGAAATGAACTCATATTGTGCAATATGAAATTACATTGTATTTATTTAAATAAAATAAAAAGAAAGACAAAAAAGGAAGAAAATCAATGAAAAAACAAGAGAAACAATAAAAATAAAATAAACAGTGATATAAAACATGTTCATAATTATGTACTTGAAGTTTTACAATAAGTTTAAACTTACTTTTCAAAATACATAATACACCTGAAAAAAGTATGGTGCAATCAGTTTCTAAAACATTCTACCAAATTACTTGTATATTCAATAACATATATGTTCCGAATATCCACAACCCCCAGTTAATTTAGTGTATTCTTCCGTCACGGCTCAAAACTCATGGTCGAGCTATACATGATTTTATTTGTTGTTGTTGAACTAGACAGTTTTTAATGTTGACTTGAGATTAAAGGTAATGTAGACCTTAACTGTCTTCTCGTTGATAGTTGAGATGGAGAATTACCACAAGATAACGGTGTATTACGATACTCAAGTAGTGCTAAGTAGGGATCACTTCCTGGTTGCTTTGAATTTGTGAATATGGCCTTAATTGTCTTCCCGCTGATTTCTGCAAGGCCGTTCCATGAGGCACGACCTGGGGATGATGTAACATGAGCAAAATTATACTGTCTCGAGAATGACTTAAATTCTTCTGAGCTATATTGAGGACCATTATCACTATGTATCGTTTCTGATATACCATGTCTACTTAAATAACCTTTCAATCTATCAATTACTGTGATTGACCTTGTATTGTTCAGCAAACTAACTTCAAAATATTCACTGTATGCATCAACTAACAGGACATATTCCAATGAAACAAATCAGTAGCGCAGCTTTGCCATGGCCTTTCCGGAATTTTGTTCGGAACTAATGGTTCTTTAGCATTCGAACATCTATGTTCAATACAAATTGGGCATTTTTGAACAACAGATTTGATATCTGACCACATGTTAGGCCAAAATAATACTTCTCGTGCACGCTGAGTGCATTTCTCGATACCTAAATGAGTATCATGAATTTTCTCTAACATAACAGGTCGGATAGATTCTGGAATCAAAATTTTCTTCTGACACCATGTTGTAAGTTTGTAATATGAATTGCAAGAACGCAAAGAAGTAGTAAGATGTAGATGTTTATTACGCAAGTGTCTAGCTGAGAGTGAGTACAGAATAGCTACAGTATACATAAGAGATCAATAACAACAACTCATGCAAGGTAAACTATAAGGTAAAGATTAGAGACAACATTGTCTGTCATAATAAAACAGATGCATTATTGTTAAATAAATTGTAAATATGTTAGCATATTTATCTTTCTTAATTATTGTTTGTTCGGTATAATAAAATAAATATCACATCCCACCTAGGGTGATAGAACGTAACGTACACACGAGACAAGTAATGTCGACCGAGGCGTTAGTGATGTTTATATAATAGTAAAGTGGGTGAAGTTAAATCTCTGGTTTTTTACCCTGGCCTGGGTCAAATTTCATGATGTATCATAATGACAATACTGTTATTTACATGTACACGGTATCATTATTATGCCTTTGTTGTTGGTTGTCACGTTCTCACCTGCAAACGAGAATAAAATTGATGTCTGTTAACTTCCAGGACAGCCCTCGTATATGCTAAAATAGTCTGTTTGCTAGCTTCTATTGTAAACAAATAGTAGTCAGACGATGCGATGATAACTGCGCGTCAACCAGATATTTAAAACAGAGGTTCATCGGGAAATTATTATCGATTAATGTATACGAAGGGGCAGGTAATGCAGACTATATAATTATGCTAATTACTGAACTACTTTCGGCGATCTGACAGGAAACATAGTCGACATAATTAAGTTGATTATTCTAATTATTTTCATCGCGGCTCAAAAATTAGTCTTTTGTGCAGTTTGTTGAATAGAGTATAATACAAGTAACAGCTATTTTAAAATTACCAGTAAACATGCAATTGTATTCCTGACAGTATGAATTTAATGAAGTAAATGGTAGTAAAGTAAACATTATAACTTGCCTTTGTATGGAGTTACAATAAATGTTGCACAACTGAAAGACGTTTCTTGTTATCGGTCATTTATGTTCAGTTATGGATGAAATATTATACAGCTATGCTGAGCCTCTGATGTCATAAATAATAACATGCTTTCAAAAGTCTCACAAAGAAGCATTAAACGTACTTTTAAAAACGCAAACCATATTCTCAGTGAACGGAGAATAATCAATCACACCTACCCCAACCTTCTTATCTGGTTTCTTTCATTAAGATATTCATAATTTCATACTAAAATAAGACAAATCATCCACTAAATTATGCAGAATGATGTCAAAAAAGTGTTTTTCTTACCAAACATGTATTCAAATTAGTTGGACTGATAAATTGATACAGAATTATTTATGAAGAAGCAAGCAGATCCGACATAAATAGTGAAATATATATAACTGGTATATGGGTAGGAATATTTTAACCAATGTCTATACGAAACTTGTACAACATTCGACATATGCGCAACTATTCAAATATTAAAAACTTACTTGTTGAATTTTCTGTCATAAAGTCCAGCTAATCTTGTGTTGGAAAATTAATATTTTTTGCAATTTTTTAGTGAAATTGATATGTTTTGTCAGCTGCTCCGCCCAAGATCAAATCATAATAACGATGTTAACGATTGAAAAGTGTTAAAAAGTTCATAATACAAGAAATTAACCTATTAGTATCCGTATTCTTCATAGATATAGAAAAATAATGAGTTCGATGAAGAATTCAGAAAACTTATATAATTTTTGTATTTTCAGAAAATGTTTCATCTTAGTTGGTTTGTGAATACGGACCCTAGTGATGTTTTTCTTTTTCATTTTTCCCACAAAAAGAACACAAATTACCGTCTTTGATATCCATTTTGTTTAAAAGAAAATTGATTGGGAGAAATCTTATTTTAATTTTTTTCTTTGAAGCCACTGGGTATAAGAATCTTTTGTAACGACGGTATATGTTTTTTCAATTAATCTCTACATTATTAATTTCTTTATTCCATTTTAGCAGACTTGCATGTTTTTGTAATTGAGGGTTTTTTACATGAATTTATTAGCATCTTGTTCTATAACTAGTTGTTGTAAGTAACAATATATTAAAGGGTTGTGATATTCGGTATTAATGAAAACTGCATATAATTATGATTTAGACTTTTCATGTAGATCTTTTATTTAATTGAAATATATAAATTTTTTAACACAACTACACTTGATATCTTGATGTCTTTGATATCTTAGCTAATTATTTGAGAAAAAATGTTCATATAAAAAAAACAATGTTCCTACTGGGTATTGATCCTAGGACTTCTCACTCCGTAAGCGAGCAATTCTTACCGCTGCCCAACCAACCTCTTTGCTATATTGTAGTTCGTTTTTTATATAGACAAAAACCGGCTGTCAATATTACACTATAATTTTCAATAACTTTTATTTAACGCATTTCATTCCATTGTCTTAACACCAATTTTTTTTTATATGGACAGTGTGAACAGATATTACCGAATACCGCCTTCTCCTTAGAACTATTTTTTTTGGCGTTTGGTTAAGAACTTCTTCTTTGGTTGTGATAGGGGAAGCCATTAGGTGCTATTTTTAGAATTTGATTCAGTAAGCTTCGAAAACTGGCAGTAACCAAAACAAGGTTGCAAGCAACATTGATCAAAAATGATTTCGGAACAATGTATTAAATCTTATCAATCCTACATAAATAAATATAATATTGAAATATTCGAATAGATACTCAATATGCCCGTATTCTATAAGAATCTTCTCCTCTTAAATAAACAAAACATATTTTTGCCTGAATTATTTAGTAGTGGAATTAAATATGTTAAAGATGTACTTGACTGTAGAGGTAGAGGCACTGGATATTAATATATTGAATGTAACCGGTGAAAGATTAAATTTTCGAAATCATTTTGGCGTAATTAAAGCTGTGACGGCATACATTAACACTTTGAAATTTTCCTTAAGGCTGTTGAATTCCAGTTGAAAATGCAACTTTCAAGGCAGTGGTAGCTTAACAAAGGTATATTGCTGAGTGTCTACATACATTTGCAAATACATACAGCATAAGTAAAGTACGAGGGTCAGTCAATAAGTTCTGTCACATGT
Organism: Lutraria lutraria; assembly: GCA_964023205.1. Lineage (NCBI taxonomy): Eukaryota > Metazoa > Mollusca > Bivalvia > Venerida > Mactridae > Lutraria > Lutraria lutraria. The sequence continues at coordinate 38,002,142 of OZ026841.1, forward strand.
CCTTTTAAACATAGTGAATGTAATAGTCTACATTCCTTTAAAGTAACACCTTGTGTGTTCAATGGTCGACTTCCATCATTACAGCAATTTGCAAATTCCGGTTACTAAGCAACAATCGTTGATACGTTTTACGACTGTGATAACAGCACTAAGTTGTTCGCAGTCATTGTACCTACAATCACGTTACGGTTCTTTCAGTTTTGTAAAAAGATCAAAGTCTGGGGAATAAGTAGGGTTTGGCAATACCAGCCTGCTCATTGTCTCTCCGTATTGACGTCACAAAGTTCGCCTTATGGCACGCAGCGTTATCTAGTAAAATAAGCGGACGCTCCCAAAGAAACTCTGGTCACATCTTAGGCTTGAGGTATTTTTATAAAAACTCTATGTTATATACTTTATTTCAAGTGTAGTAATTAGGAACAAGATGCATAAGAATTATACCACTGCAATCATATGGTAAATCATTAACCTTTTCATGTTCCCTTGCCTTTTCCCGAGTTATGCCGATATTTAGGGTATTCATCTTCGGTACTGTTTCCTTCGGCATTAAAAAATAGAATTTTCATTTTTGATATACACTCTTTAATTTTCTTTTCAAATCATGGCTGCAGCGTATGACATCAAGTGCATTATGATGGCATCATAAATAACTTATCGCATGTGCGCTGTCCAATATAGTGTTTTTCAATTTGAATTGTAATGTTGTTTCTATGTTTGCTAAGTTTCAGATTGATTGCTTTAGTATTTAGAAGTCGTGTGACAGGACGTATTGACTGACCCTCGTAAACATGTATGATTCAATTAAAAGAAGTACAGCATTAATTAAGTATATGATTAAAGTAAATAAACTACAGCATTAGTTAAGTATATGAATGAAGTAAATAAACTACAGCATTAGTTAAGTAAATGATTAAAGTAAATAAACTACAGCATTAGTTTAGTATATGAATAAAGTAAATAAAGTACAGCATTAGTTAAGTGTATGAATAAAGTAAATAAAGTACAGCATTAGTTAAGTAAATGATTAAAGTAAATAAACTACAGCATTAGCTAAGTATATGAATAAAGTAAATAAAGTACAGCATTAGGTAAGTGTATGAACAAAGTAAATAAAGTACAGCATTAGTTAAGTGTATGAACAAAGTAAATAAAGTACAGCATTAGTTAAGTGTATGAATAAAGTAAATAAAGTACAGCATTAGTTAAGTGTATGAATAAAGTAAATAAAGTACAGCATTAGTTAAGTGTATGAATAAAGTAAATAAACTACAGCAATAGTTAAGTGTATGAATAAAGTAAATAAAGTACAGCATTAGTTAAGTGTATGAATAAAGTAAATAAAGTACAGCATTAGTTAAGTGTATGAATAAAGTAAATAAAGTACAGCAATAGTTTAGTGTATGAATAAAGTAAATAAAGTACAGCATTAGTTAAGTGTATGAATAAAGTAAATAAAGTACAGCATTAGTTAAGTGTATGAATAAAGTAAATAAACTACAGCAATAGTTAAGTGTATGAATAAAGTAAATAAAGTACAGCATTAGTTAAGTGTATGAATAAAGTAAATAAAGTACAGCATTAGTTAAGTGTATGAATAAAGTAAATAAAGTACAGCATTAGTTAAGTGTATGAATAAAGTAAATAAAGTACAGCATTAGTTAAGTGTATGAATAAAGTAAATAAAGTACAGCATTAGTTAAGTGTATGAATAAAGTAAATAAAAAAAAAACATTAGTCAAGTATATGATTAAAGTAAATAAACTACAGCTTTAGTTAGAAAATGAATAAAGTAAATGAACTACAGCATTAGTTAAGTAATGATTAAAGTAAATAAACTACAGCAATAGTTAAGTATATGAATAAAGTAAATAAAAACAGCACAAGTTAAGTATATTATTAAAGTAAATAAACTACAGCTTTAGTTAAGAAAATGAATAAAGTAAATGAACTACAGCATTAGTTAAGGAAATGATTAAAGTAAATAAACTACAGCATTTGTTAAGTATACGAATAAAGTAAATAAAAAAAACAGCACTGGTTAATTAAATGATTAAAGTAAATAAACTACAGCATTTGTTTAGTAAATGATTAAAGTAAATAAACTACAGCTTTACTTAAGAATATGAATAAAGTAAATAAACTACAGCATTAGTTAAGTACATGTATATGAATAAAGTAAATGAACTACAACATTAGTTAAGTATATGATTAAAGTAAATAAACTACAGCATTAGTTAAGTATATGATTAAAGTAAATAAAAAAAACAGCATTTAATTTAGTTACGTAAATGATTAAAGTAAATAAACTGCAGCATTAGTAAAGGAAATGATTAAAGTAAATAAACAAATTGCTACAAGAAAGGCAGACATCAAATTTACCCTTCAGATGATTTAAATTTACACTATGAGTGTTTCAATAAGGTCAAACTAGTCTAAAACGTCTATATAACGACTTCGAAAATTGTTCCGGAGTTGGCTCCCAAACCACAAAAGCTACGTTCATGAACTAAAGTTGTGAGCTTACTTAAAACCGGTGGCCACCTGATGCGCACATACTTTATATCCAGTAATGTAATAATAAAACATTCAAACTTACTGAAAACGTATCCATTTTTGCACAAAAATGTCACATTAAGTCCGCCATCTTACTAACATTCTCAAAAGCGTCGCTTAAATATCAACTTTCGATACATTACGTTGCGCCCCTGGAAAACTAATATCGCTAATAAACTAAAAATAGTATATCATATAGTGTATATAAGCTGTATAAATGATAGTGATATTTGACAATTGACAATGAAAATAACATTTATATTAACTTATAAATTGAAATGAGGTGCGCCGAATGGTGGTCTCTTCCGTCCAATGCTTGAAGAAAATTTGCTCGAAGAATAAAGGAACTTAAAAAAGAATTCTACATGGTTTGTTAGTGTTGAATATTAGTATCTGACAGTTTCCTTGGCGTAATGGCGGAAATGTCATTTTCTGATTTTTTCGTTTGTTTATATCGAGTTTTACGCCATTTTCGACTGTCAGAGTCATATAAGGCGGACAGTTCACCTAATCATCGCTCCTGTGAAGAATCAGTACCTGACTCCCATCCTCCGTAAATAACTCCTACTTTCTTGCATGGTCCGTAGTTGGGCTCGAACCCACGACCCTCAACCAATGAGAGGTTATAGTGATTCGAAATCAGTGTCCTAATGGATGATAACGAACTACGGTGGCTTTTGAGGATATCTTTATCTCTCAAAAACATGCCTTGTCGGTTACAAACCGGTCGGGAGAAGAGGGCGTTCCAAGAGAAGTTACCCTCTATTCCAGTATAAAACATAAACGAAACGGAAACTGTCTTACAAAAGGAATCAACTCCAACACAGAGCGAAATAAATAAATCAGTGTTGCTGAAGTTATTCAGCAATCAAATAATGAAACACAATAGCAGTATTATCATAAAATGTCGGAGTATGTTGTCAGAAATAATTCTAAAACTAAAAAAAAACGCATGCTTATGAACGATTGCATGACAGTTTGACGTACTGGCCCCGAAGTTATAAAACTTGAGAACAATCTCCGAGTTCAAACCTCAATTCCATTCTCAAAATATTATGGGTGACAAGAGAGAGAGCTGATTAATGATTTTATACATATTTAGATCAATTATTCTGTAAGGATGATGTAATAATATCAATATTGTCTGATCATAATTAACATAGAAACACAATTAGACAAGATTTGAGCTCGGATACCGATCTCAAGTTTTATAACCTCGGGGCCAGTACGTCAAACTGTCAGGCAATTGTCAATTGTAACCATATAAAGATAAAATGCGAAACTTTTCAAAAGATGTACATACTGTATACTGGCATTACTGCACGCTATAGTTGTGTCGGGGGCATGTAAGATGTCTAAGCGAGCGTTCAAGAACATATCGCGAAAACTAAGTACAATACATGTTATTAGTACAGAGAATCCGTCTCGGCGACTTTTAACTGATGCAATAATTATAATACAATATAATCTAGTATTCTTATGCTTTCGTAAAATTTTCATTAAAAATACAGAAAACAAAATTATCAAATTAAAACCCATAAAACCTGAAAATCTGTATTACAGTACAACCTCTCCAGAGTGGCCCTTTCTTGAACAACAACCTCCCTTCAACGACAGCATGATTTTCTAACTTTGCGATTTAACTTTTGATTCAACCTCTCCAGAGCAACAACAACATAATTTTGCTACTTCCAATTTAGGTGTTGATTTTGAGAGCTTGCACTGTACTTAATTATGTTTATTTATTCCATTCTAGAGTTTGCCATGACCTTCAAATAAGTTTAATATCCAGTGGCTTTTTTGTGCAAAGAATATTTATGGTTTTTATTGCTTTATTTGATGTTAATCAATGCAATGCTTATCACATGAATTATGTCCCATATAACAGTATGGTTCCTTAATAGATGTCATCAAAAACATGTGTCACCAAAGTTTTATGGTTATGCATTGTTTTTACAGCTGACATGTGTGACACATTTACAGACTAATGTTCAAAAATCCATTTTGATGTTAATGGCATATTTGTTATGATTGCAAAAAGGAATAATATAAACATTTCGAAAACCTGTTCACCCTATTAAAAAAAACAATTTTGGGAGCTATATATTTACGTCATCATGCACAGGATCCTTCTCCATAATCATGTAAAACATTTTATTTTATTGTTAGTAGCGATACTTCTCCCACAACATTTTAGAAACAATATCATGTATTTAGAATAGTTTTTTTCGAACGGATCTTTCCAATAATTAATATATATATGATAAACTTTCTTTATTGGTAGCAACCATCGCCTTACTGTATTTTATTATTTAAAACATTAAATTGACTAACAATTTCGTACATTTATACCTCGTTTCAGTTTGTTCATAATATGATCTATATTGCTCTTATTGTCATGTAAAGCATGAATTGAGTAAATAAAAACTTGAAGTTTAAAGTTTGAAGATAGGTCTCAGGTTTAGAGGATTGGCTCATTTCTAGGTTACAAATGTAGATATTGATCATAAATACGTTTAACAACCATTTCTAACTGGAGCTTTGTTATTGAGTCTGCGTTCCATAATAACGCAAACCCAAGTTCTTCTAATAAATGTTTCACAATTAGAGCCCATTTATAAATTATTCGACCTTCATTATCCCTCACATTAAACAATTTATACATTAAGGTTTCTTCATTGTTAACTAATTTGACCAATACTTTAAAATTCTATTTTTTCTTTTAATATGCTAACGAATTCTTCCCAACTCGTCGTAAATAGCGACATTATTAGTTGTAAATTACACTCAACATTTTTTACAATTTGGGTTGAAGCATCATTAATTATATGCTTGTACTAATACCGTTCTTATATACTAAATCAAAGGCCTTTTTTAAATTAACAAATGCTAACTATAGTTTTCTTTTTAAAACAGAGAGTACTTTCTTAATAATCTAAGTTAATGTAAATAAACAATAAATTCTGAGCCAGAATTGATTTTCAGACAGTTTATCATTATCATTTCCCAAATACGTAGGATAATAGAAAAATATTTTTGAGAATATACCAGTTAGAGCGATGCCCCTGTAGTTGTAAATGTCATTTTAGCTCTCTTTTTGGAACGATACTATGTAACCTTTTGTCCATACTTCAGGGTACAAACAGTTTGAGGACTTGTGATTAAAGAGTTTAAAGGGATAGTAAATTTTTGCAATCAAGTAATAAATCAGGCACTAATTTATCTATATCATCTATTTTATCCCTCTTTAGACATGATATGGCTTTATCTATATCAATTACGCAGATTTCAGGATCTAACTGCTCAGATTGCATAAATTCATTACCTTCACCAGACAAATATGATTCAACATATTTATTCAACTCTGAAATTTTCGTTACCAGAATAAAGATGTTTAAAACGTTAAAAAAATCCTGCTTAGTAATGTTGTTTTGATTTTACCTTAGTTTCATATTTTTAATCTCAGACCAAATATTTATGTGGATTTTCTTATACAGATAATAATTATGTAGAATGTTATTACCATGTACAAATGCATATCCATTGTGCATTGCATTACATTATCAACACCACAACGCTGACCACAATCGGCCTTACTTTTGAGTATATGTGTTATGTATTTTATTGACTATACTTCAGAAAATACTGGCGTTCCATAGTAAGACATTAAATTGGTATATTAATTGAACCTATATACGGAAATATTGTTAGTATACAGTAGTAAGTCCCTGAAAGAGGATACAATTTTATTGGAAAGTTGCTGTGGAGTAATAATCGTCGTAAGTGATGTATCATCCGAAACATTATCATGCATGAAGGAAGTAAGTATTTTATAGACATAATTGCTTTTTTAAGTACATGTACTTATTTATTTTTCATTAGGACAAAACTATATAACATTAATGAAGTGTATTTTATAAGTGATATATCATTTGAAAAAGTATCATGCATAAAACAAGTAAGTGTTTTACAGGGCATTATTATTTGTTCTTTTTTTTCATTAGGACAAAACTATATAACATTTATAAAGTGTATTTTAATTAAATAAAGTGTATTTTGTATTTCTAAAAACATTTATTGAACAAGTTGATGAAATTTGTATTTTCTGATTTGTGTATTAAAATCCAAACAGCAGCTTTGGATTTTGTTTTTTTATGTTTACTGATATATTTCAAGAGACGTAATGAGGATTGAACCCGAATTGCCTCCAATACAGTCCATTACAGTAACACATAGTTTCATTGCTCGGTTGGAATAGAAACTTCTGTTACAAGTTAACATACAACTTTTTGGATAGGCTTCGTGTCTTTATTTATGCCCTCTGTTGTTGGTGTTGTTGTTGTTATTGTTTCGATCTCTCGAGGTCTCTCTCTCTGGAGTAGGGGACATTATTTTTTCTCCGCTGACTGAGTGTATGGTTCGCGCTTTTAAAATACGATTTTTTCTAATCTTTGTGTATTTTGCTTGTTCTCGCATACGGTTATATTTAATCCTTACCAATTTGTTGGCCTCTGGTGATTTTGTGGTTTCCATGGCAGCGTTATTATTATAAAGTGAAACTGATTGAGACATAACTGATTCAAAACGTTCTAATATTGGATAATCTTATTGAGCTCGTTAGACATTTGCATAATCTTGTAAGTGCAGATCGAGAAGGTAATTAATTAATTGGCTATTTCATTTGTCAACGGTTTAGTATACATTGCCGTATCTTGCCGTCTTTGACAACGTGACCTACTTGCGATATGCTCAGTATACCTTGAATATATGTAATTGCTTCAAGAAACTGCACCTGATGCCTTCCATAACTTCTACAATGGATATTTCGTTGTCAATCTAATAACAAGCACATTTAAGGCAGTATATGCAGATCAGAGTTTGGAACAACAAGAAAGGAAGATTTCAATACGAAATGGGACATTATTTACCACGAAATACTATTCATTGTAAATTAACGAAATAAAACTATTCCCACATGAACTCACAATTCATGAGATCACAATATCTCAGACTGGTGCTGGAGAGAAGAATATTTCTTATATGATTGAATGCACCCAATTAGATAATTATGAAAATATATTCACCACCATAACACTGAATTGCGCTTACATAGCATTGTTACACACAAAAAGACATGACTGTTGAAATTCGACTGAGCTTATTAGTAAATAATATGAAAAAGTACAGTTAAGTAAAGTATGTGAGTAAAGTATAACATAAGTTAAGTATGTGAGTACATATAAAGTACTGCAATAATTCAGTGTAGAAAGTAAATTACTGCATTAGTAAAGTATAGTGTGAAGTAAAGTACTGTAATAGTAAAGTGTAGAGTAAAGTAAAGTACTGTTATAGTAAAGTATAGAGTAAAGTACTGCAATAGTTAAGAATAGAGTAACGTTAAGTGTTGAAATAGTAAAGTATAGAGTAAGGTAAAGTACTGCAATAGTAAAGTATAGAGTAAGGTAAAGTACTGCAATAGTAAAGTATAGAGTAAAGTACGGCAATAGTAAAGTATAGTATAAAGTAAAGTACTGCAATGGTAAAGTATTGAGTAAAGTAAAGTACTGCAACTGTAAAGTATAGGGTAAAGTAAAGTACTGCAATAGTAAAGTATAGAGTAAAGTAAAGTACTGCAATAGTAAAGTATAGAGTAAAGTAAGGTACTGCAATAGTAAAGTATAGTGTAAGCAAAGTACTGCAATAGTAAAGTATAGAGTAAAGTACTGCAATAGTAAAGTATAGTGTAAAGTAATGTACTGCAATAGTAAAGTGTAGTGTAAAGTAAAGTACTGCAATAGTAAAATATAACATAGAGTAAAGTACTGCAATAGCAAAGTATAGAGTAAAGTAAAGTAATGTAATAGTAAAGTATAGAGTAAAATAAAGTACCGTAATAGTAAAGTTTAGAGTAAAGTACTGCAATAGTTAAGTATAGAGTAACGTTAAGTGGTGAAATAGTAAACTATAGAGTACGGTAAAGTACTGCAATAGTAAAGTATAAAGTAAAGTAAAGAACTGCAATAGTAAAGTATAGTGTGAAGTAAAGTACTGCAATAGTAAAGTATAGCGTAAAGTACTGCAATAGTAAAATATAGAGTAAGGTAAAGTACTGCAATAGTAAAGTATAGTGTAAAGTAAAGTACTGCAATGGTAAAGTATTGAGTAAAGTAAAGTACTGCAATAGTAAAGTATAGTGTAAAGTAAGTAAAGAACTGCAATAGTGAAGTATAGAGTAAAGTACTGCAATAGTAAAATATTGAGTAGGGTAAAGTACTGCAATAGTAAAGTATAGAGTAAAGTAAAGTACTGCAATAGTAAAGTATAGTGTAAAGTAAAGTACTGCAATAGTAAAGTATAATGTAAACTTCTTCAATAGTAAAGTATAGAGTAAAGTAAAGTACTGCAATAGTAAAGTATAGTGTAAAGTAAAGTACTGTAATAGTGAAGTATAGAGTAAAGTATTGCAATAGTAAAGTATAGAGTAAGGTAAAGTACTGCACTAGTAAAGTATAGAGTAAAGTAAAGTACTGCAATAGTAAAATATAGTGTAAAGTAATGTACTGCAATAGTAAAGTATAGTGTAAAGTTCTGCAATAGTAAAGTATAGAGTAAAGTAAAGTCCTGCAATAGTAAACTATAGTTTAAGGTAAAGTCCTACAATAGTGAACTATTGAGTAAAGTAAAGTACTGCAATAGTAAAGTATAGTGTAAAGTAAAGTACTGCAATAGTAAAGCATAGTGTAAAGTACTGCAATAGTAAAGTACATGTATATAAATAAAGTTAAGTACTGCAGTAGAAAAGCATGTTAGTAAAGTACTGTAACATAATACGGTTACAGGTTAATTAGTTATCTTAATTAATTGTCGTAAGTCTTTTCAGTATCTAAAGAACCAAATTCTAAAATATGTCCATATGTAACGTATATGCGTAAATTGTACTAATGGTTTTAGTTGGCTTCAACACAAACCACTTTGTCAAGAACGAAAGTCGGTCATCTACATTTTCACAGATGTTGTTTGTTGAAATTCAATATATTCTGAAGTGTCCAGAAATCTTTGTTTAAGTACATTAAATCAGTGTTTTGCAGTTATGGAATACGCTGGGTGGTGGAAATGAATGACAAGTGTATCATGAAATGACAAAGCAAGTGATGTAACAAAATTATTGATTGGTCAGAAAGCATTTTTTAAGCTAAGTAATGTTGAATTTGATTGGTCAAATCAAGTACAGAATTCTAATTTCTACCAGGTTTGCGGTTCATTGTGACTTGTGTAGTTTCGGCAATAGTGTATTTCATGATCCTATACATGATTGATGGCAGAAGCGCGTATGAACTGATAAAAGTGAGTATAATAATAATTTGTTAAATTCACATTGGAAATTGTTGTATGGAAGGATAACACAAAATAGTAGATTCCTTAATAGATTATAGTTTGATCTTAAGTTCAGATGTAATGTAAATGTAAATACTGTATAGAATGATAACACGGAGTAATAGGTTCCTTAATAGATTATAGTTTGATTTAAAGTTCATATGTAATGCAAGTGCAAATAGTTAATATATCTTGCTTGCTCATACATGTCACTTAACACCTATACACTTAACATCCATGATCATGAAAAATAATAACTTGTCCCTGGGTGACAATATCTATTGAAGTCTATTTGGTTTATTTAAATTTATTGAATCTGATGTTGGTATTTGCCCGATTTAATAAGATAACTGATATGTGCAAATAAGGCATATAATATAATCTTTTTTTCATGTATATAGCAGAAAGATGAAGACGCACGAAACGCACCCAAAAGATATATGAACACTCAGCGAACAGATTCAACACCAAACGAGCGACCGGATACAACACTATATGACAGGTTGAACAACGTCACTAACGTAGGTCGTTCTTATAAGATACTTTGGTACAATCTACCAATTGATGTTAGGAATGTTCAAGGAACGATAAACGTAGGTTTTTCACAATGTAAGTTCAGTAACTGTGAACTGTCTTATAATAAGAGCGACAGTAAAGTGAGTGATGCTATAATATTTGATGGACGTACAATGAATGGGCGACCTCCCGAACGTCCAGTTGGTCAAGTTTGGATTTTCGCTGCACATGAGGCTCCGATAAGTTATAATGATCCAAATAATGGTCAATGGAAAAACGAACCCTGGCGACATTCGTATAATTGGACAATGACGTATAATATGTTCAATACAGACTTATGGCGTTATAAAAAGAAAACCATTTCCTGAAAAAAGAAATTATACATATATTGCATCGAAAAAAAATGATAGTGTACTTATGGTAAGCTCACATTGCAATACGCGTTCAAAACGGCACGAATATGTTGACGAATTAAGAAAATATATTCCTGTCACTGTATTAGGTAAATGCGGCATTCCTTGGAGTTGTGGCCGACGTTTCGTACATGATGATTGTTTTGACTTACTAAATACAACCTATAAGTTTTATTTAGCATTTGAAAATGCTCTGTGCACTCAATATTTCACAGAGAAAATGTTTGCAAATTTTAATTATGACATCATACAGGTTGTGCGAGGTGGAAACAAAACTGAAGAACCAACTATCTTCCCGAACAGAACGTTTATTTCTGCTCAGAGTTTTCAATCTGCAAAGGATCTAGGAATGTATTTAAAGAAATTAAGTGAATCAACGGAAGCCTATGCTGAGATGTTAGAGAGGAAGAGCATGTTTTATTCACCCGGATATAAGGAAGGTTATCAGAGGGCGATGTGTAATCTTTGCGAAAGGATGAACTTCCAAAATCTATATCAGAAAATGATCCCCGATATTGTAAAATGGGCATTCGAAAGCAAACCGTGTATCAAATTATAAACGTATGTACAAACAACAGATATGATACAAACATGTCGGGTTTGTGTATTGAAAACAAACATCATCTACATTGGCCATACAAGTATCAGAACAAATGCTTAAACATTTGTAAAGCGGCATTAGAAACAATCAATTAGATCAAATTACATGTACACGTACGAGGGTTGTCCTTTAAGTATGTAGACTTTTCTCATAACCCAAATATTTTCCAATATTTTGAAACCTAATTTCTGTGACGTATAATTGAAATCTTGCTTGAGGAGTGGTGCAAATTTGATTGAAGTCACCGCCCGAACAAACACATTCCCTTTGTCGGGAAATCCATCTACTTCAGATGTCTATGTTGAATCTGTAATCGAAAGAAAACACAATCTTCATTGTTTCTGGCACCAAATATTGCGTGCTTTCAAATCTCATACCACGTAGATTTTCTATGAGACTTTGAAGCAAGAGGGATGTGTTGAAGCGTATTGATGTGTTAAAACGTATTGCTTAATTCCTTTATATTTTCATAACAAAAGTACTAATATCTATGAATTAACATTCAACTTTAGCATTAATTTATAATTAGGCTACCTTGCTGTAATCTGTTTCATCTACTGTCTGTCCGTCTGGTACTAGTAGCATGCCTCGGCGTCGATAAGAAACAAAGACATATATTTTCCGCCGGACTTGAATACTCCAGCCTTCTTCAGAGGTGAGGTTCTCTGTGTTTATCACACGGACGATTCATCCCTTGTTTTAGAATCTGGTGAATATATGGTTATGATATTCCCAATTGCGATGAAAAGGAGCGAATGATGAATGGCCGATCATCTGTTAGCAATTTTCTAACACCCTGCTAAAACGTCGACTTTGATTTCGCTGGTAGTCTTGAGCGCGTTTCATCTTCTACAGGTTCACGACATGTCTTTATATTGTTTATATCATTTAAGCACTAACAATTGACAACATTCCTTCAAAGTTCAGGCATCTTTTATAATACTGTAGGTTTGTTGGTGTGTTTTCCTAAGGCCTCACAGAACTGGATCGTTGTACCCAACTTCACGTCTCCTTTTGATGTCATCTTTTTTACGTTTGTGTTTTGTAACGGCGTCATCAAACTTGTTATTTCTCACTCAAAAAGAAAGCGTTGCCGTTGTTTTTTATATGAAATGACGTCTTGACATCGGGTTTTAGGCAGACGTAATTTTGCACGCAATTGATTATTATTATCTGTTTTATTTAGCATTTTATATCAGCACATACTATTCAAATGACTCGTGCGCCGCATGGCGCTACTAGTTGTCATGGAAACATTAATATGTGCACTTCAAAGCGAAACATCGTCTAAAATTGCAAAACCACGGAGTAGAATATTAATTGTAGATTGTCAATGCAAAATATCATTCAGTTATCATAAAGGACTTCGAAGTTGTGAGAAAAGTCTACATACTTAATGGACAACCCTCCTACGTATGTAAATCTAGTGTAAATTCATTAGTTTTGCCAAAACTATCTGAATTAACTAATGTCATCCATGTGACATTGACGCCAAAATAGTCATCTATATGAGCAAAAGATTATCTATTGTTATTTTGATCTGTTAATTTTTATTTGTACATGTATATATACATGATCAATACGGATTAAATTACGGGGAAGTAAGTTTTATGAGTTCAGTTATCTATATTCGAAATGTTAACAAAATACGTTTACAAACCCTAATCCATCAAACTAGATAATATTATATAGGACCTGGTGTTGGATTAGAAATATCTCTAAGTGTTGTTGATGACGACCATAGTGATATTCGCATCGCCAACATGGACAACACACAATGTATTGAAAAACCTAAAACAATATTCACCATGTAAGACGCTAGATACGTAAAATCTTTGGTTTTGTCGTGCCAACAGCTGTAGGTAATTCGGCAAGATTCCAGCTTTAATGGTAGAGGAACTAACAGCGGCAAGGGGCTAGTGAGAACTGGTCAGAGACCATAACCACTGGACAACACGCGCGCACACAGTCATGTATTCTATACAAACCGAGGTTTTCCATCATAAATGTATTTCATTTTGTATGCAAATTAGATCGTGAACAAACCGAGGTAGTTCTCGGAATGTAACCTAGGTCCCCTAAATCTCCATTTTTGGAGAAGGAATTGACTGGCAATGACTTATGCACAACAATTGACCTTTAACCCTAAACCTAAAACCTTGTTAAATCTTGTAAATGGTACCCTTAAAATTGTCACATATTTTCACGAACAAAATTACGCATCACAACGCTTGCTATACAAACGCGCACACACAAACACGAGCAGAGCAAATCGGCGCTGTATACTAAAAATCTTCAAGAAAATGTTTCTAGGCGCGCATATGTGTTTAAATTGAATCTGCAAATGAGATCACGCAGCGAGAGTCTATAACGATAGTTTGCAAAGAACCACGTGTATGCCCTGTTTTAGCATAGAACCACGTGTATTTCTTGTTTTAGCATAGAACCACGTGTATTCCTTGTTTTAGCATAGAAACACGTGTATTCCTTGTTTTAGCATAGAACCATATGTATTTCTCAGAGATATTTCAAAGACTTCGTTAAATCGCTTGTGTTTTCTCAAACATGCCAACGAAGAATGAGTAATAGAAAATGGTCAACGTTTACGCTAATAAAAGTTTTAAAGAAATTCGTTAACGTCAATATTCATTTTAAGCTCATATATTCAGATTCAACAAGTTATACATACGTCTGACATGGTAAAAGGTTAATTAACAGGGCATTTCAATGTGTAAAGTACGAATCGTGAAGAATGCACATTTTATTACTTAATACTAGTAGGTAGAAACAGAAGCTATGGCGTGTATTATCTGACTATTCATTGTTTACCATGAACACCTATCTATTGACATTACAATTAGAAATATATCATTATCATAAATATGTTCTCATACGTAACATCAAATACAGCATACCATTCTGAGCAAGAAGGTTTCTTATGTCAAATGACCTATTCCACGAAGGGATGAGTAATTTTATTATGTACGTTTATCCAATTTCATTTAAAAAATAACGAACTTATCCATAAATATCCATTATATCGATCTTATCGAAACCATATCAAGTATATCAAATTTTTCGAAATATAACTAGTATATCGAACTTATCGAAAAACTTATCTAGTATGTAGATTTTTTTTCGAAAAATACATGTACCTAGGTTGTCGAACTCATCGAAAACATGCATGTATCTTTTTCAATTACCAAAACAGTAATCCATTTATTTCATTGTTCTAACATAATACAAATAATTATATTTCAATAAATGTATAATAACATTTGAGAGTATGGATCTATAATATGTAGTATGACATTATAATAATCATTGTGAATGAAGATTTATAACATATCGTGATAACAGTTGAACTAAAACTATGGTTGGATATAATTTTGATCATTAATATTCATTTTCAACGAATAACTGCAGCAAAAGAATCAATTATATAATATTATATAACCGTTAATTTTTTTTTTAAAAAAACACTTATGATTAAAGATCATCTTTTCTTAGCAATTAAACAAAAGTTCGACTCATTAATCCGAGTGATAACCAGAAAATATTAACATATACGTCTAAGAACAACATCCATGATATATTTTTTACTCTGAAGCAAGAATAATAAAAATAGTATGATCTTTGGGTTTCAGTCGAAAGTTAAAACGACGATCCTTAACGCCTATTTTTTTACAGAAGTGTGCAAGAGTTTTATATTCAGCAGCAAAAATACTTAAAATGTCAATAGGGTTTTTCTAGTTTTCACTTAAAAAGTAGGCCTTACTAATGCTGTATCATATTAATGCGAGTATTTGATTCACATACAAGTATTTGTCATAAATGATTTTATGATATCCTATAACAATAAAGTGTATATGACGTAGGTTTAAATTAATACCGCACATTTTAAACATGTTTTGAGTTTCCGTCCATAGTTTGTTAGTTACAGGGCATTCAGTAAATATATGACTATAGGTTTCCGTTACATTACAATCAAAGCAATTTTTTGTAGTGCTTATGTTCCATTTGATTCGTATTTCATTTGATGTAAATATATTTTGTATCAATCTATATTTAAATTGTTTTACTCCATTGTCTGGCATTGCATTAACATCAATAAAATGCTGTCCCGTTATTATTCATATTAAGTAATATTTCCCAATAACGGTGAGTATATAATTTTATGAACTTCTTTGAAACTAAGTGCATGTAGATAAGATTGCTAGTAACGTACATTTTCTAACCGTATGTTATTCATTTGATGTACATCTGATGCGTGAACATTTGATTATTTTGACTCTTTCTTTAGAAATAAGATTTTCCAAGATTTTAGTATCGCTTTTAATAATTTGGCACATTCCGCAATCAATTATAAATATGAATCATTTTGTGCCGAATTATTTCAGTGGTTAAAATACCATTTTTGGACTTGTTTTTTTTTATCAAAATCAAGTCCTTAGTGATCGGTGAGCAAGCTTATGTCGCTGGACTCCATAACAGCTTAAAAGAATGCCGCATAAAGGAAATAGTACGCGAAATAAATGGTGTGATCATATTGATGTATCTGGAATATTTCCTCAATTAAATGTGTCGGATCTAGATATATTTCAGATAATTTTATTGTAACTACATGGAAAGAGTCATTTATCTAAATAAGTGTTTGTCGGTAAATACATGAGATATTCAAATGCGTATCGCCTGTCCAATAAAATATCGAGCCTTTTCTCCTATTAATGTTGCTCGGTTTTATATAAAGTGGTAAAACAGTGATTCGATTTGAGTCTTTACACGTACATGATTAAGTGCTGTTAAAGAATGTTTAAGGTATGTAAATTTTGGCAAAAGAAATTATTTTATTGCTTGAATTTTAGTGTATGTGTAGCTTTCTTTCCTGCCAATTTTTAACAGTAAGTGTACATGTTTCTATTATACCATTCCAATTAAGTTAATTACAATGTTCTTGATCAGTTCCAAAGTAGACTCCCAGAGCTTTCACCAGTTTATTTTTCCACTTGATACCCCCAGGACACAAGCATTATTATATCTGTGTACATGTATTAGATCCTATCCATAATCATTCAGCTTTATTTTTTATTTAGTTGTAGCCCAGAAAAGTTTGCATGCATATATCTAGTATATCAATCTTATTAAAAAAGAGTAGTATATCGATCTTTAATATCGAAAACATAATCAATTTTATCTAGTACATCGAAATTATCGAAAACATATCAAGTAAAACGAAATTATCAAAAACGTATATTAAATATCGAAATTATCGAAAACATTTCCAGTATATCTAACTCATAGAAGACGTGCATCGATCTTATCATAAACATATCTAGTATATCGATCTTATGATAAACATATCTCGTATATCGAACTTATCATAAATATATCTATAATATATCGATCTTATCATAAATTTGTGAAGTATATCGATCTTACCATAAATTATCTTATCATAAATTTGTGAAGTATATCGATCTTATCATAAATTATCTTATCATAAGTTTGTGAAGTATATCGATCTTATCATAAATTTGTGAAGTATACCGATCTTATCATAAATTTGTGAAGTATATCGATCTTATCATAAATTTGTGAAGTATATCGATCTTATCATACATTTGTGAAGTATATCGATCTTATCATAACTTTGTGAAGTATATCGATCTTATCATAAATTTGTGAAGTATATCGATCTTATCATAAATTTGTGAAGTATATCGATCTTATCATAACTTTGTGAAGTATATCGATCTTATCATAAATTTGTGAAGTATATCGATCTTGTCGATAATATATCAATATAATTTTCTCATTTTAAGATATTGAATAACGTTCGTAAAACATACGCCAAACAGTGCAAATAAAGCCAAATATTGTTGTAAAACTAATTTAATTATTCTAACATCTAATAAATGCTCTGTACACCTATTTTCATTTTAAATTCATACCACGCTTACAAAGGGAATTAATGCCGAACGTAATGATGCTTGTTTTGTTGGACATATTGGCCTTTCTTTTGAATCAGTCATGCGATCAAAAGAAGGGTTCGCTATCATTTTTTTAGTTATGTAAAACAGAATCACTCATTAGTTCATGCATCGGTTGTCCAGTTCATAAGATATGGGTTCAAAAAGTCATAGAAGTTCAAACATTTCAAAAACATGCCGCGAAACTAATGTCATCACCGGAACCATTTTGATCAGCCAATTTCTCCATTTCAATTTTTTTCTGTTCGGAAAGGTTTATCAATTATAAAATGCTCAATCGGATCTCCTCGGCGTTTGTCTAAAGAAAGTACCTCGGACATAATAGGCATACCGACATTTTGTTTTCGTCGCTCGCGAGCTGCTTTCCATTTTGGGAATCCGGCGGTGGACACCTTGATTCTCTTTAAATGGGAACCGATGTTTATTTTATAAATACACCGAACGATAAGTAGGTTTGAAGGTCTGTAATTGGGAGAATAATTCTTGAAAACGGGTACCTAGAGTTTGAAAAGTAGTTACCGGAACCGCGTAACCAAAATGTGTAACCCTACACTTATGTACGAGGTGTATATCTCAGCCTAAGTTACGGAAATTCCCGAGTAGTTACCATTATAAAATGCTACGTATCATTTTGTTATTTTAATGGAAAGTATCGTTATACTAAATTTGTGCATGGTATACAAACCAAATAAGTCAGGAAAGGGGAGACTATCGGAATGAAGTTTTGAAGTTTGTATTAACAAGTTAAGTCCTATATGGGCATGTAACAAAATAACGAACATACATGTATAAAAATGACAATGAAAATGATATGAAGAATAAAAAAAGGAAAAATTATGACTTACATTGTATTTCTTTGTAATTTGTTAGTGGTGTTGTACATTAGTGACTGACAGTTTCGTTGACAAGAGTTACTGGCGAAAAATGTCCTTTTCTGAACAAAGAGCACCAAAAACAGTGACTTCCAGTTCTTCCAAATTTATGCATAGGCAAGCTTTCTGATGAAGCCAAGTAAGTTATTGTTCTAATAGATCAGGTTGATTACAACATAAAATTATTTTAAATCCAGCACGAACAACATAAGTATATGTCTGGTTTGAGAAAATCATGTACGATTATTGAAATTGATGATAAAACAAATAAAACGATCGCATCCATTTTTGCTTATTGCAATTTAAATGTCTTATTTATGGAGGAATCAACTCCAACACCAAGTGAAACGAATAACTAATTGAGTGTTACTGAAATTATTTAGCAACTTGATCATGAAACACACTAGCAGAACTATCATGAGAACCAAAAATAAGTTATGAACATTTGCAAACAAACATGTTGTCTCATGGGTAACTCACATTACCTTCAACCATTCGATTCGAATACAAATAAAAAACTAGCTTTTGATGAACGGAGATGAAAAAAAATTATAATACTATTATATTTCTTCCAAATCTCATTTATTCTTCTTAAAAACGGCAAAATACAAAAATATACTTTTGTTCATATATCAGCATCGGAAGCGCAATTTTTAGAAAAAAGTTAAATAATTAATTTTATGTACGTGATTCATGTAGTGTTTTTCAAGAGTTCTACTGCGTAAACGAAAACTTCCCAGGCGATATTGACCAGCAAAGGTCATTTGGTAAAATTTGGTCCACTACCAACTATGGTTACGTATCTTACGGAAGTTACTAAAATAGTGATGAATCGACAGATTGCATTTTTGTATTCGCTGCCTACGACGAATACATTGTTACCTTAATTCAGGAACAGTTCAAACCGGCAGTGAAAACCTGATAGCATTCGCTTCCTGTTCAACCACTACAAAATATAGTTCGGCTACTACACGTATCGGGTAAGTTACGCAGGTTTACAGCTTTTGTCATTTTACATATATGGATTATCGATCAATGGAACTTTCACTTCTGTTATGGGGGACCGTCACATAATATTTAAAACAAATGCGCCGGCCGGATTATAGAAATAGAATCATCTATATCAAAACGTGTTTATAATTATGTAATATATGTATAGTATTGATAATCCTACAAACTACTGGCCTGACTGGCTGTATTCTGCGCAATTTCTTAAAGTTACAAGCGCATAAAAAGTTCAATCAGCAGTGAATACCTCGGTGCTTTCAGCGCTTTGATTCAACTATCAGTCGTTCTATCGAAGACTCAAACCTTTGCTATAAAAATATTCTATTTAATGTTCTCCTTCAAGAGCGGGCTGGAGACATTTACCTTCTAGGGTACTGCTGTTAGAACTCCCAACCGTACCCACTAGTTGTAATAGGAAAAGGAAAATAATGTTCCCGATGCGGGGCTCGAACCCGCGACCCTGCTTGCAAGTCAGGTGCTCTAAATTCCTCCTAAAAGGTCACGGAGCCCAGCATCGGGTACATTATTTTCCTCCTCCTATTACATTTGGTGCTGTGACAAGGTCTCGAACCTGGACTTTCATGGTTAATAAATTACTTTGAATAAAAAGAAAGGAAGAATTTAGCAGTACAGTATATAGTACTGGGTATACTTGTAATTGTACTTGTATCTGTATTAGGCTGTAATATCAATTAACAGTCTGATTAGCTCAGTTTGTAGAGCATCTCACTTGCCAACAGGAGTTCGTAGGTTCGAGCCCCGCATCAGGTACATTATTTTCCTCCGCTTATTATATAGTTAACTCGTGATGAACTTGAGCAATACATAGTTCCAACAACTACAATATTTACCTCCCTTGTTTTGAATTGTTGGCCATTTTGAAAGTCAAATTTCTTATGTGTTTAATAGAGAAAAAAAGAGTAGCTATTAAACAACTCAGTTTACAAAATATAACTTATTCATGAAGTCGGAACAACCATAACCATATCAGGTTTAAGAAAATGTAGTTGTCACATATGAATATCCTATATTTAGAATTATTAGAACAAAAATATAAATATCTTCTACTAATTCTAGTCAAAATAGCCTTTTAAGATGACCGCCAAGGGAGGTAAATATTGTAGATGTGGGAACTATGTATACCAGCGGAGCCCTGTAACCTGGTACCACCACGGAAGCTCCGGGGAAGGTCTTGTCTGGAAGGTAGTTGGGCCTATATTTCTTCATTTATTTTAACTTACTTATTATACTTCTTTTTTTACATATTATTATTTTTCCTGTTTTAATCTTTTTCGTTCACCGTCATGTTAGTGTCAGCTTGACGTACTGAAGTAGAAGTAGACATTACAATCATGTTGAATGAATGGCGAGAGCAACGAACAACAACTCTGCTAGATTAACACCGGACAGCGTCTTTCTGGTCCTTTTCGCTCTTTGTTTTTAGTCACGTTAGTGTAGATATTACGTTACCGTCTCCGGATTCTGGGTCGTACTATATAAACTATGTGAATGCAATATTTTTATATTATTACGTTATTTCAGCTACGAAATTTTGTTGTTTTATATGCAATCAGTGAAATAGGTAACGGCCATCATGGCTACAGCGTTACTGAGCAGTGTCCGCTTCGTTTCTAGACGTGAGTATTATATAATAGCCGGACATACCGGCCTGTGAACTCGGGTCATCTGTTGTATATATATCAGTAATATCCAATGTCTGCATTCAAGCGTTTATTAATAAATTCGAGCAATTTTGCTGTCTCACCAGTGAATTTTGCTGCAAGTTTTTGTGGCTATTCAGTGAAATACGTGTTGAATTTGAAATGTTTTTTCTTCCCCTTCTAGAACATGACTTTGAACATTTATGGAAGGGTCACTAAATGAGTAAATCAAGAGTTCAGACACTAAATGACTGACCAAATCCAGATCTATTCTATTGTCTAACTTAAAGAACTGGTTAGGCAGTGATCTCGTGTAGTAAACTTCAACTTCAGTGATAATTCTTCACAAATTCCATATTGGACATGCATCACATCCTTCAGCATTGTCACTGTTATTTTTATTGCTGCATAGATCAGCTTGTGTATATAATTTGCTCTATCCTAAGGATGGAGAATGACAGTCTATTCATCCCCCTGACATTGTTTCTCCCAAGACGTTTCACTCCCTCAGACATTTCACTGATAATATCCTGGTTTAGACCGGCCCTGATGTTTAAATATACCGTTCATTCTGTTATATCCCTTGTATGCCTATTACCACTATATGCCTATTACTGCTAGTGCCCGTATAATAACAATGACTGGCAAATGCGTGTCGCCTCCACTTCCATTTCCGCCAAGCATTTGTTTACATTGCATGCCGCGACTTTCATTGATGATTTATGTCATTTCGACAGTCAAGTCAATTTATCTTTCATACATTCATTTGAATTCAATTCGTCCGTTGGTATTGCTAATATTTATAGCTTATTAAGTTATATGTAGTACAGTAGTTGTTAACTTGTTAGCGAGTCTAATACTGTCTGTACAAAATTAATGTAGGTGTTAATCCCATCACCACTGATAAATTGGTTTCACTGTCAATCAATAAATGTGATAATGATACCTTTAATTATTTTTATAGATCTGGGTCGAAGAATCTCTCCAATTTGTGGATGTCAACATTATTTCACTATTGAAAGGTAATTTTGGTAAACTTCTTTCTTTTAAAAGTTGAATTTATACTTATTTTGTACATGTATTTAAATTATCTTAATGCATAGAAATTGGTTGGTAGATTCTGATCAAATTTAGTGACAAATGGGGTAGGCAGTTTGGTGTATTGATGTTATAATTATCTTATTTCTGTCTGTGTTAGATGAAACACAATAAGAAATTTCTTGTATAAGTCAGAAAGTCCAGTATTATACTGTTCTATTTTTATTTACATCAAAGACATGTATGTATAGGTCTTTGTTTACATGTATAACAGATTTATCAGTGTATGTTAACCATAAATCTATTTCTCTTTTGACTAAGTTTATTATCAATTATTCCATTTACAAATAATTGTTGTCAGTAAATCCAGAATCTTCAAGCTTTTAATTAAGAACTAAATAATTATCACTTAATAATGAGATGATAAAGTAAAAAAAAATTAATCAGTCATAGATTTTTGATTTTTTACAATTCTCTTTCAGAAATGATGGTGACAATGTTCACCTCTGTGATAGTAGGACAAAGTATAGCAGCAATGATTGTGCTTCATACAATACCAAGCATGGACATAAAATATTTACTCAACTATCTATACCCGGTGCTCCAGTCTCTAGTCGTATAAGTTTCCCTAGAGTCTCATATCTTAATGTTAACCATTCTTCACAGTTTCTACATTCCAGTGCTAAGCAAAAAAATCTATGTTTATATCAGGACTTGTTAATTAAGCGATCTTTTCATGAAACTGCTGTTGTTTGTAAAGAAGATACCGTTATAGAGAAATCGTTGAAGAATATAAAAAGAGAAGCTTTGAAAGAAAAGGTTAAGTTGAAAGCCCCTGTCCCAGTGACAACTAACAGACTTCAGCTAGCTGTTTCCAGTGTCAAGAACTGGATTGTGAAGGCTGTAACCTTTCTGCGTGAAAATGGAATAGTTGGAACTCTGAAGGCATTATGGCGCCTTCTGCTGTTCTATAAGGATGGAACTATTTTATTGTTGAAAGATATTCGACTTTGTGTACCTTTGTTAATAAAATACATGCGTTATGGTAACTCATCTTTAACACGAAGAGAGTATAGACTGGTGGGTATATTTTACTTTAGCTAGTAATCATTTCTGTATTGTCCTAATTTATTTACTTCTCTTTAAATTTTAGACTTGATTCAAGCCTGTGTGAACTGGAGCCTTAAAAATGACAAGTTTAGTTATTAAGCCTGATCAACTTATGACCTTTAAACAGGTTTAAACTGTGAAAATCTCACTCTTATAGATAAAATTAATGATTTTTTGCAAAAGTTGTTCTTGGCCACTAAATTTCATGGAAATGAAGAACAAAGAATTACTTTTATATGAATTTAGATACATTGTAATGATTTATATAGCCTAAATGAATGAATATTTTTTAGACTGGTTAGCTTTCTTGTATTATGTACTATGCTTCTATTTCAGCTCACCCAAACATTACGAGACCTGTTACTTATGATTCCATATCTACCAGCCGTTCTTATACCTTTCTTAGAGTTTCTTATTCCTCCAATGGTTGCATTGACTGGCATTGCTCCTTCAGCATTTATACGGAAAGAGAAGAAGGTAGGTTACTTGTAGTGATTGTAGGATGGGTCCCCACGGTACCGGTGTACTAATAGAAAATGTCATTTAAATGAAGAAATTGCTACTAATATACACAAAATATTAAACATACTCATTCACTCACATCTTATATTTACTTCATGATCAGTGAAAACTTTCTGACTATCGAAATGTCGATGTTTCAAGCGTCAATATTAGTACATGTTTGAAAGATCGTCGCGGGAGACAACTCCATGCAACCGGTGTACACGTAAACAAATGACTAAATATTTATTGCATCATTTGATTTTTCCCGCCGAAATTGATTACATTTGTTTATCATTTGTTGATGACGTCATTAACTGTCAGATTTGTGTAATATTTCATTGCAAAAGAGACTAATATATAAAATGGAGAGTAAGGGTAGGATTTAGTTAGTAACTGACTGCAAATAGAGCGAAATTGAGGTAAAATAAATGAACATCAGAGTTCGTTCTATGTTAGCAAATTATACAGAATTTTTTGTACGCATTGAAGTGATAAAATTTTTGAAAAGTTACCTGTAAATATTCAGTCTGCTAGATGGCGTTATAATGGAAATATCGCGAGATTCGTGTTTACACCGGTATCATGGGGCCACCGGTATCATGGAGTCTGACTATACTATGATAAATTCTGTTCAAAGGGCCAACTTAATACATGTACATAAAAAACATACTATGGCAAAACAAACAATTTATATCAGAAAAGACACACTTTTGACACCCCCAACAAATTATTATACTCCAGCCAACAAGGTTTTAGAGGGTACATTGGAGTCACTCTGTCGGTCTTTGGTAGGTCGCATAAAATATTACAAGTTTGTGTCCAGAGCAAACTACTTCCACATTCTTCAAGCGATTGCAATGAAATTTTAAATATGCTATCACCATAAATTGTAGATGTGCAAGACACACTTTTCATTCCCAGCGATTCACTCATTCCCAGCGATTCACTCATTCCAGAGTTATGTGCCCTTGAACTTAGCCATATAGTGTACAATGGCAGTCTTATTTTGTGGAGCAAACTACTTCCACATTTTTCTCAAGGGATTGAATTGAAACTTGAAATATATTATCAATATGATATATAGATGTGCAAGACACAATTTTCATGCCCAGTGATCTCCTCATTGCAGAGTTATGTCCCCTTAGTTGTTGTATAATGTTTAAACTAAGTTTTGATTTACACATTCAGGAACGTAAACTAAAAATGAAAGCGCAAATGAAAATCGAATCAGCCAAGTTACTGATGGAAAGTTTACAGAATATGCCACTACAAGTAAAATCTGAAACCAATGAGCAGGCATCTACTGTTAAATTATTCTCTGAATTCATGGACAAGGTATGTTACCCAGCTATCTTGCACTGTATGTATGTCTGTCTGTATGTCAATCTCTATATGTATGTATGTTAGTTACTTGTTTCTGGTTTAAAGTTGAGGTATAATTAAGGTAGTGTAAGAATAAGTGTAACAAAAAGCCACCAGCAGAGGTCATGATTTAGTAATATAGATGTAGTACATTGATCTTGCCACTGACTTTGTAACCAAGTACAGTGTCTACTGCACATTGGTCAGTTCTTTTACCTTAATGTTACCATAGTATGTTAGTTCTGAATTAGTCTTCGGACTGCTGTGGAGTTCTGGGTATATCTGCTCACATTTTATATACCTGGGACGTATGTAAGGAATAAATCGCCTTTCAAATATGACAGTTGTTACTTATTTGATTAAAGTATTTACTAATCTTACTTCAGGTTAAAAGCACAGAGGTAATGCCTCCTATTGAAGATATTCTCAAGTTTTCACGCTTATTTGAGAATAGTCTCACATTGGATGATCTGGATATTCACCAGTTACAGGGTATATGTAAACTACTAGGTATTGGGTTTCTTAGTGATATACCCAATGCTAGAGTTTTACGTTTCCAGATTGACATGAGAATGCGAGAACTTACGGTGGATGACAAGGTTAGTGGAATAATGAATTCCTAGTTTGTTTTATAGTGCCAGTCTTAACTTCTCTATTTGTAGTAAAGTTTCTGGTGTTTTTATTTGATTGAAGTTCCATTAGAAATGTTAGTATCTGACTATAATTCTATCTGTATATTACATCAGTATTTTTCTCTGTAGTAAGAATATAAGAAACTTTCTCATGTGTAGATTTCTGACTTGCAGGATATGACATGTGCACAGGAATAATGATGGTGATAGATATATTATATATAGTTACACTTCTTGATCATTGGAGATATTTCGTTCAGATTTATGAATAAATTACTTCATTGGTTAGTCAAATTTGTAACCAGTCTCTAGAGTTATGGCCCCTGACTTAATGAAAACTTGAGGATGATCTTAACACAATTTAGTTCTTGTTCACTCCTAACAATATACATTGAACTTGTTGTTCTCATATTCGTGTATATAGCTATAGTAGATTTGTAATTTATTGAAAGTTACAATCACGATTTGTTACATTGTTGTTACATGTTTCGTCTAGTTTATACTACGAGATGGTCTAGATAGCCTCACTACTGAAGAGTTACAGTCAGCTAATCGTGCACGAGGTATGCGAGCTCTCGGCGTGTCAGAGGATAGACTTAGAATACAGCTTGATCAGTGGTTGGAATTACATCTGAAGGTAAATTATCTGTGTTGTCATATATGTAACAATACATTGAGTAATTATTCAAAACTGGTAAGTCTTAAATTAATTTGAATCACATGTTTATGTATTGATACAGTTTAAAACAGAAAATATAGTTTTTATCCTGATTAAAATGGCCAATGAATTCATGTGCATCACAATTATAAGAAACTGAATGATAGTTCAACCTTCCTTAGCCGTCACTAGCTCGGCATGCATGAATTTTTATGTGTACCTAAGTTCTACATTTATCCACATTTGCCATGAAATTGTTATGCTAGTTCTTGTTTCATGTTGCAGTGAAAATCTATGGAAGTTCAGTTTCCACGAGTACTTTCAGTGCTTTGATTATACATCGTTTTTTCCTGCTTGAATTGGCCAGTGAATTAAAATGCATTACAATTAAAATAGGAACATCTGTTTAAAACAATGAGTTTGCCATCGAAACCATGTACATCAGAGATCAATATACTTGTATACTTTCAGGAACAAGTACCAACAAGTTTATTGTTATTATCACGTGTAATGTATGTAGATGAGAACTTATCTACAGCAGAACAGTTGAAACAAACTATCTCTGCTCTGCCAGATAACCTTGTAAGTACATTTGTACCAATATTTGATCAGGTATTACAGTGTTTAGTCTAAATTCTGGATCGTTTAGCCACAACATTAGTGTTAAGTTTAGACTAAGCACCTGAAGACAAGTTATAAATTAGTTTTGTTTTACACCTGTTAATATTTCTGTTATATACATGTAATGTTGTTTTTCTGGATGATGTACCAGAACAAATTGTGTACTTTACAAGTACAGTTGAATCGCGATAGTCCGAAATGCGATAGTTCGAAATCGTTCGTCAGTCCTGGCGAATTTCCTTCTATTTTCAATATAGATTTAATACGATAGTACGAAATGCGATAGTACGAAAAATGCGAAAGTTCGAAATGAAATTGTAGTCCCCAGATACGTTTTTACATTACAATAAGATGCGAAAGTTCGAAGTGACTGTACGCTGTTTTTCACACCTATTCAATTTATTCGATAGTTAACTGATTTTATTTGTCTACCACTTTGACACGTGTCATTGTTAAAAAGAAATCATTCGGCCATAAAACTGAAAATCTGAATTATAATTAGTGTATAAACTCATAAGCGTTCAAAAGTTTGACTACAAAAGTTACAAGACTTTGTGTGTATTTTGAAATTGTTTACTGTACCGTAATCATTCGTGTAAAGGTCACATGTGCGTATCAGACACAGGTCAAATATCTGCGACAGTCCAGGGAAAATAATTTCATGTGTAAGACACATAAACATTTTTGGCAAAGATATATGACCAAAGAAATGACGATAAAATGAAAAATATCGGCGCCATTTTGTTTGTTTGTTTTGTGCTAAGTAATCCGGGAAAAGTACGGAACCGTATTGTTTTTAGATAAACTATATAATATATTTATTTCCCTTGTCTATTTAGCTATCATTTGCAAAGATTGTCTCCGACAAACAATTAAACTCAGCTTGTTCCGATATTGACAGTTTTCAGCCGCAGAAAACTCGGTTCAAACAGAAACATAATAAAAACATGTTGAAATCACGCTTTGAACAACAGGCGGGGTCATCTCAATATTCCGGCCTTTCTCTCATAAACAAAAAGTGCGATAGTTCGAATTTTTCGGACGTTCCCATAGCATTTCGAACTAGCGCGATTCAACTGTAATTACCAACTTTGTACATCAATGATCAGTAGGAAAATGGCCTAAAACACGATGTCCGTAACCAAATCACAGGTAACTTGGGCTACCGCCAAGTTTTTAAAATCACGTCTAATAAGCATATATAGTATACATTTGGTTGTACGATTAAGAATTTGTATAGCGTACAACCTCTCTAGAGTCACCTTGAGCAACAACCTCCCTTCAAAAACAGTATGATTTTTTCCATTGCATGTT
Source organism: Lutraria lutraria (assembly GCA_964023205.1). NCBI lineage: Eukaryota > Metazoa > Mollusca > Bivalvia > Venerida > Mactridae > Lutraria > Lutraria lutraria. Next base: position 38,030,369 of record OZ026841.1, read on the forward strand.
TAAACTATTAATTTAACCTCTCAGAAGCAACAACCTTTTAACTACAACATAATCTTGCTTCTCCCAAAGGGTGTTGCTTTGGAGAGGTTGCACTGTACATATTTCTTTGTTTATGATGATAAGTTGATACTGTGTTAAATGATTCTATAATGAATTAATTTGCTGTTTACAGGTTGACAAGGCTAAAGTTACAACTGCTGAATCCAGTGGTGAACAAATAGATAAGAAGACAAAGATTAAACTATTGGACGAGGAAGCAAAGGCCATTAAACTGGAAAAGGAAGCTGCTGTAAGTTATGTTGAAAGGCATAATGAATACTTAAAATGTCCTTCCCATAATGATCGTCCTTTTTTGAGGAAAACGAAACTATAGATACCTTCAAATTATACACAATGCGCCCAGTACCATTAGCTTAATAGATCGAAAAAATACTTATTTATAACACATCTGTGGGCATTTTGTCTGCAAGTATTTGCTATTCAGACTCCTGCCCAAAATGTTAAACTACTTAGTCTTAAGTCTGTGAAAATTACTAGCTTTAAGCCTTGGCATACACATTCTTAAATTAATTGAAATTAAGTCTGTTCAATCTTAAAACTGTTCATGTTTATCCTTCCTTTTCTGATGAGCAGGAGGAGGAAAAGCGAATTGATGAGCAGAAAAAAGAAGAGGAAAGAAAGGCAGAAGAAGAAGAAAGGAAGAAACGAGAGTTGGCTGAGGTCGCTTTACAGATGATGGATCAACAAGTTATCAAGGAAGAAATGGCACAGAGATATCAAGCTAAAATGGAACAGTCTGCTGACGAGAAATCAGCTGAGAAAGAAGCAGTTGTGGAAAAACCAGTTAGTACAGATGTAAAGATTGAAACAGAGCCTGTAGAACCAAAGGAAACTGACATAGCTGAAGCTATTGTTGATAAACCTTCCGAAGGTACCTGATGATTCAAGTTTAGACTGATACTTGATACACACTTCTGTTTAAAAGTTTTCATATTTCCAGTGAATTGCTCAAGATGATTAAGATGTTTCATTCTTTATGTCAATTAACAAACAGGTTTTATTAGACAGGATGTCCCATTGTCTGGCTGCTCATTATATCCCCGCGAACGAAGTTTGAGAGGGGGGTATATTGGAGTCACTCTGTTGTTTCATTCCGATTTTGTATCTTACTTGGGTTGTTTGTTGAAATCCTTTTTTTTTATGACCTAATTGTAATATATTTTTCCATACAGGAATACAAGCTTGTTCCTTGTACACATTACTCTACATAAGTGGCTACATATTGTACTACTTGTAGTAATTCTCTGATCTAGCTTGGGCATAGTTTGATTACTTAGTGCGTGGTAGATATTGATGATGTAACTGGATGTGGCATGTCTCAATCTGCCCAAGTACATATATGCTTTCTTTAAAACAGATCAGATTATCTTCAGTACTCTTTCTGGCAGGGCTTTTTTCACAGGTAGGGGAAGGGGCCTTGTCCTGAAATTTTGGGGAAAATAACATGACATTTTTTTTGCAAAAAAGAGGAAAAACTTTATGTAAATTGAATTTTAGGGGAAAGCAGCATGAAAGTAAAGAATTTTCATGAGGGGAAGACGCCTGTTAACAGCCCCAGCTAAAGAAGGAAAAAAGCCCTATCTGGTTTAATCTTTTTTCAGCATCACTTGCAGTAAATTTAACATCATACAATTAGATTTAACAACCTAACAAACAGGACTCATACTAACTTGACCTCAGTTCTCACACACTGTAAAAAGCAATATTTACAAAATCTTATACATTTGTAATTGTATTTTATCTAGAACTTAAGGATACTGCTGAAGAACTCTCCGATGACGAAGGGATTACTGTCAAAGATCTCTCCGATATTGAGAAAGCTATTGAGGATAAGGCTCTTCATTACAAAGATGAGATGGCTGAAGTTGCTGAAGATTTAGATGAATATAAAGAGGTTGGTTTAGTCTCAAATAATCAAGTTTGCTTTATTAGTCTTAGATTCAATGATACCTAAAGTGAAATCAATGTATTTCATTTCATAGAGGATTTTTTTTAGCTTTTTTTACCGCTTTGTTTATCGGTAACACCAGTTGTCATGAATTCGGTATAAAACGTATTTGAAACATTGTCTCTTCTTAATAGTCACATAGTCCTCATAAGATTTTAAATTTATTGTCAAGCATGCCTCTGGGGCATACACATTTTTTGAATGCAGCTTTTTGTTAAATAAGCATTTTGATTGACTTTGTATGATTGATATTACTTTATAATCATTGTAGGATGTTGAAGATATTAAGACTATCATCCATGATTGTGATCTAGAGAAGCAGATCGAAGAAACTCGAAATGCTAAACTTCTTCTTAAGCGTATGGATAAGGTTGTTAAGGACTTTGATAAAACCATAACAAAGCTACAAGATGAGAAGAGGGATATAGAACAGAGCATTGACAAACAAGAGGAAAATATACTGAAAGCTGACGAAGATGAAAGTCGCGAAGAAATTCTTGAAATTATTTCAGAGAAGAAGTATGTATATACTTGTGTTTTAGCATTGCATTTAGTGTTTTGTTTATATACTTATTAGACATGTGCAATGAAATTTTGAATCTTGTGAAAAATAAATTCTTTATGTATTTTAATTAATTTTTATGTCCCTGTATCGATAGATCGGGGGCATATTGTTTTAGGTCTCCTGTCTGTTTGTCTGTCTGTTTGTACCAAACTTTAACCTTGCCTATAATATCAAAACACTTGCACCTACATTCATCAAACTTCATAAGTAGGTTCCTCGTGACAACTTTACAGGACCTGTGCATTTTCAGGTCAGTAGGTCAAAGGTCAAGGGATCATTATGTTTAAAAAATGCCTACATTTTTTTTAGGATACTACTCCTACATTTTTCATGGGATTTTGACAAAACTTTCACAGACTTGTTGTTACCAAGAACCCCCGCGTATATATTCCGGGTTTTGTGATTCGATCATTTTTGACGGAATTATGGCCCTTTGTTTGTTTTGTGTGATTGTAACAGCGAAATACTCTTTGTTTCCTTCTTTTCTCAAGGGATTTTAATAATACTTTCATGGAACTAGTGTTATCAAGATACCCAATGCATGCTGTAAAGGTTTTATGATTCAATATTTTTTTACGGAATTATGGCCTTTTGTTTATTTTGTGCATAATTATGTAATATATACAGAAATACTCTTTTGTTCACAACTTCTCCTATATTTGTCAAGGGATTTGACCAAACTTTGATAGAACTATTGCCACCAAGTTCCCCATCACATATTGTCAGCGTTTTGTGATTCTATCATTTTTAGCTGATTTATGGCCCTTTGTTTGTCTGTACCAAACTTCAACCTTGCCTATTAAATAAAAAAAGGATACCGTCTACAATCATCAAACTTCATATCTTGGTTCATCATAACAATCTCTACAGGACCTGTGCATTTTCAAGTTAAAGGTCACCTGGATGGGGCATTGTGTTTTTAAAACACATCTTGTTAGGACTGCAATTATAATTTGCTCAATTGATTTTGTTTCAAAAATACTTTATTTTGTTGATAGATTATTTCAATTGATTGATCACTTCAGCTGTACTGATGCATTTAATTGAATAATTTGTTTAAGATTAACTTCATCTGTATATTTGATGGATTATTGTCTTTGTATTTAAAGTACAACGTAATATGTATCACATTTTTAATTGACTTATTTGTTATTTTAGGAGCAACTTAATCAGTATCAATGATGTGTTAATCTCATTGAAAAAAATGCAACTGGTTCCTGATGATATTCGAATGCAGAAAGTTTTAGAAGTACTAGATACAGATCATGATGGGTTGATTGATATAAATCATGTTCTAAAGGTAAGTGCTGAGGTAAAATTAATCGAGTGACTTGATGTAATGAAGTGTTGTGATTGGAGACAGAAGGGCTAATTCCAGCATTCAGCTGTTGGATTATTTCAGTAGTCATCCTATAGATTCTCCATCTACACTTCCTGGGTTCATTTTTTGTGTCAGGCCAGTTACTTTCTCCTATTATTTATTTAAAAGGAGAAAGTAACTGGCCTGACACAAGAAATGAACCTAAAAAAATCATTGAGATTTTGAATATGTTTTATATCTTATCTGACTTAGTTTGTGATTTAACTCATTTCTTGGTTGTACGAGAGAAGGGTTATGAAATTGTACACTGCTATCAAACATGTTGGGGCATTTGCCATGTGATCATGTCTTCTTCTATGGCCGTGTAAATGTCCTGAATCAGGTGAGCTTTTAGGATCGTTTAATGTCCGTCGTACGTCCACAATTAGTTTGTTTACACTCTAGCAACCGCAGCTCTAAACGAATCGTGATTAAACTTGCTCACAATGTATATGGCCACAATGTCTCGGCTAAGTTATGGGCAAAATCGGACAATAACTTCTAGAGTTATGGGCCCTTGAATTACAAAATTTGCTATATTTGAGTTTGTTTACACTCTAGCACCTTCATTTATTCACCGACCCTAATAATATTTTCAGTAAATGAGTATATCCAAAAGATCTTGGACAAGTTCGATTATGGGCGGAATCGGACCAGAACTTCAAGAGTTATGGGTCCTTGACTTTGACTCACATGGTTCTAGACAAGGCCACTCTTCACTTCAAAGTACTGTTATATAGTGTCATCTTTTATTTGCTTGTTTTAGGTTACTGAAGCAGTAGGCCGTGAAAATCTTAAACTGAACAAGGGACAAGTGACATCCATGATGAATTTGGTACAGAAAGAAAATGAAATTGAATTAGCAGAGAAACTGAAAGAAAAGGAAGAAAAAGAATTTGTAAAGAAAGAATGAAGAAATAGAAGTTTACATGATTGAATTAAAATAAGTTTTTCTGTGTTAATTTTCCAAATACGTCTTCAAAACTGGCTGCAAGATACAGATTTTGTTTGCCCACCAGACGTGCATTTTGTGATATTTATTCTATATTTACCTCACAATAAGCACAAAGTGCTCATGGTGAGCTTTTGTGATCAGTCTTTGTCTGTGTGAGAGTTGTCAACTTGTGAACACAATAGAAGCCACCTTTATAGTTGGATCTTCATAAATTTGGATCAGATTGTATTATTGATAAAATCTTGGACAAGTTCGAACAAGGTCATCTAGGTCACCGGTCTAATCATATGAAAAACTTGATAACAACAGACATCATGACACTGGCTCAAAACAATTCTTTCATCAGCAAGCAATGATTCTCATGTGAGCAGTATAGGGCCATCTAGGCCCTCTTGTTTAGTTGTGAACACTTGTGAGTTACGAAATCACAGGTATTTATGCAAATCTCCATAGAAACAGTATAAATTGCTATGTAAACTGGATAGATTGTTGTGATTACAGATATTGTACCCACTTATAGTTATTTAGAATGGTGATTCATTATATCTTCTGTTTTGTTTCAATGTGTTCCTGCATTATGAAGTACTGGTAAAATGTCCATCCTATTTATGTTTGATTAACTTCCTTGTGTTTATGGTTGTATGAAATCAATTGATTTGATGTAAATTGTCCGATCTTTTCCAAATATACATTTTAATTGTCTGCATGTTTTAGCCACTCAATAAAGAAATTGTGGATTGGCTGATTGTTGAGAAAATGTTTTTATGTAAAAACAACTAATTGTTCATATTTTGTTGTTTTTGTATTTTGCTAAAGAATGGTTTATGTATTCAGCATGTTATATCATTATTGTTCTATCCTCTGTATTTTAGATGATGTCATTAAACTAAAGCCACTTAATACTAGTTCTGTATTTACTAAACCATTCAAGCATATCATGGAATGTGCTTACTAAGATGGAGATATAAAATCTTAAAGTCCCATAAGCATATAAATGTATTGGTCCTAATAGTTTCTGTTTGTTCTATAACAGAGGAATCCGGTGTGTTATCCACCAGTGTATACTTTATAGGAAGAAAAACTGTTTCCGAAACCACTATCGTATTTTTTTCAATATCATTGAAATAAATACTATTTACAGAACACCTGTTTTCCCGCAGTCATGCTAAGCACACATAGTAAAGTGACGTCACACGCCCTACATTTTTCAAGTTTGCAAAAATCACAGTGAAATGAGTGTTTTCAGATGAAAAAGGGCTTTTTTCATCGGCCATAATTATCTTGGGATGATATCAGCAATTAAATGTTTTTGCATATATTTTTCTACAGCAAAAAGCTAATGGGGCTTTAATGCATATTCTACTTATTTATATCCCAATTGCATTAGACATTCAACAATCAGTTTGAAAGATCTGACACAAATAAAGGCTGGAAACCAGTACCATTAAATCTGTTCGACTATTCTATCTGGTGAATTAGGCTCGGTACCTGACTTCAGCAATTTAAACAGCTGTAGTGATTAATAAGGCACTTCTGATCTCGGTAAATGCATACTAAGGGTAAATTTCTTCGTGCTGTAAAACACCAATAAGGATAAAATATGTTTGTTTCTGGTTATATCTGAAAAATATCAAAAAGAATCATTTCGTATAAGTTTTAAACACAGATCGAACTGGCTATTGTAAGTATAGTGTTATTACATGCATTTAAATAAATCTCACGATTAGCACTGAAATAGATGTTATTACTAAGGGCATCAGTAAACTGCTCTTATTTTACAACGGCTTATATATATCCTTAGCATAATATAATGCCATACTATACAGGTCCGTTTTCTAATTAATTTTGAAAAGTGTCTACATAAACAGGTTCCCGTGCACTGCAACATAGAACAGGAACCAGTCTACCTAGTACATTCATATAATACGGAAATCGTACGGCATATTTTGATTTTTATGTTATTTGTAACATCAATAACTGGTTCATTTTCCATGCTCCCGTGACGTACTGAAGCGGGCACCAGAGCTGGTTTATGTAGTTTCGTACCGGCTGGTGCAACATGAAGCAGGAACCAGTTTTGGGTGATAAATTCCGTATGGTCCGTTCTTCTCAAAATTTATTCAGTGTCTTGTTATAAAGATATCATATCCCTCCCACTATCTACTTTCTCATTCTCATCGAATATGTACACGAAGTCTGATCAGTATTGATTTATTTTCCAAAACTCGTATAGATCTATTCTCTATTGTATTAAACTCTAAAGAATAAAGAGTACGGAAATTGACTTTTATTCTAACCTTTAGGAACCAGCCAGATCGCGGGGAACCGGCATGACTTTGCCGAGGAGAAAACGTGAATGTGTTTACAACAGTTATAAAACTCAGTTTTATCATGAAATAAACATGCCTTCCATTTTTAATGAATTGTAATGCTTGTTGATTAGTATCTGAATTATATATTGTTATTGATCCAAACGTGTCAAGTTTAAAAAACGATGCTACGCTTAGCACTAAATCAACATGTGCTTTCAAAGACATCACGGAACTGTCGATTATGTTGCTCTATGAATTTTGATTTTAACGCGCGTCTACACTCCTCAAGTGATAAGCACAGAAATGCAACAAAGAAATTGTCATCTAGGAATGGACCTCCATTAAAAGCAGTCAAATCGAAACAAACTGAATTATTCAAGCCAATTATTCCAGATCCTCTGAAGGAAGACGGAGCTCAAGATGTAGGGGAAGAAATTGCTGGAAAGCTAACAAGATGTAAGTTTGACGGCAATATTTGTAGAGTAGTAGCTATACTTTCTTTTGCCTTTAGGTACAGGTATTGAGTCCCTCTGGAAGGGACACCCAAGAAGTGCCCAGCTAGCATTCAATATAGGGCCTATCATTGCACCTATATATGTAACTATATGTCTGCTCCAAGGACTTATATACATACATGGATTCGCAACTGCTAAAAATAGCTCCAACGATATCGTTCGGCGATCCCACAATGCATTGCTATATACTCGGCAATGTCCGACAGCTGTAATTAGGTGTTTACGAATTTGATTATACTAAAAAAACTCTGGCAATTGGGCACGGGAAATTGGTAAAGGTTGCAACAAATTCCTTAAAGATATTGAGATACATTTATAATCCACAAAGTCTTAAGTATAAGCATTGAAAAAGGCATCAGTCGAACATTTAAAATTCCAAGATGGCAGACATCTATTATAATCCTTTCGTCTCCGAGATTAAACATTCGGAATACCATGGATATTTTCGCTGTTATCATTCAGATTATCACGGATATTTTCGTATTTTCGCTTTTGTAAACAAAAGCTTGTATTCCCGTTGATTCACCTCTTATTATCGCGGGATTTGATTTCTTTAAACCGTTAATACGGAAGTTGCGAATCCATGTATGTATATAAGTCCTTGGTCTGCTCGATATCGGATCGCCATATCAGATAGCTATCTTTTCTGCAAAGTGGATGCTATATCCAGGGGATGTCTTTTTGGATGTCTGCCGTATATAGGCCCTATATTTTTTATATTCCATGTATATCATTTTTCCGATATTAGTCCTATATATTTTTTCTGATATCATGCAGATATTGACTTCCTATAAATTCTGAATATTGATATCCAAGTATCATCTTGATATTTGTTTACTTCATGTATATATACAATGCAATGTACATGAATGTTGTATCTGATGAACAATTGACTACTTTACCCTATACAACCATGCGGTATAAAAATAATGGAGAAAACAATACGTTCCAACCAAACAACATTCATTTCATGTATTGTGGAAAAAATGAGCATTAATTATTCAAAACATAAAAAATGAAACATTACATGATTACAAAATCATCATAACGATGCTTTCAGTGTGTACACCTATAGTAGAGCTATAATGAAAAATTGAAATTTTGTTGAATCTAATTAATGTTGTACAGTAAACATGTAATGTATTGATGTTCAACAACTAAATCAAACTTAAAGCCAGTTAGTTAAAGACATAAAATATATTCAGGTTTACAATATACATATTACCTTAAAGAGTAAAAGAAAGATAATTTTAAAAAATAGACTTTACTGTAACGTCGACCAAATTACAAGCAGCAATCATCAATATATATGTTCTTATGAACCAGAACAAATACAAAACAGTTACACAGTTATAACTCCTGTCAACTTTGACAACATGTTTATTTACTTCATTCTCACAATGGTGGAGTGAATTTGGCCATTTTTGCTCCAAAAGCTTGAAGAAGCACCAAAGATTCTGCATGTTGGCACTCAAGCTCAATCAATAATTCCACTGTCTTGAATCAATAGGAAGTGACCTTGAATTTCTGAAACTAGGCCAGTGTAGACCCGTCTGATCATTTCAACTTGTTAAACTTACTGCTCAAGTATGGATAAAAATAAGGTGACTATTGTTAATACATATATTAATATGTGAGCCACAGCAACTGAAAATTATACTTAAAGGGGCATGCCCTGGAACTGAAGCGTCTCGAATATAAATCAAATTGGTATCATTTGAATGCCTAAATCAATTAATGAAAGTCCTGTAAAATATTTATGAAATGTCCCGCTATTTGACTCAAAATACACATTTCAAGATTTACCAAACCTGCCGATTACGCCTTAGAAAATATTCGTCATTTTCATAACTCGACCCTTTCGGGATCTGTCAAAAGCGGAAAAAATGTCAACAAACTGTGAAATGGTAAGTATTGCTCATGTCATGTTCATTGTTTGCGCCATAAAGCTTATCTATCGATCAATTATAGGTAAATATCATTGTTTTGCTGCTTGAAAGGCAGCGCGCACGCTAAGTTAAATTCTCAGACGAATCGGAAATATCGTTGTCGTCAATAAAAGGCTTGTAAGCCTTTTATTTAAACCGACATACAAATACCCACGCGTGCGTTATAGGGCCATTTTTGAAGGCACATTCTTCTTTGACTTTTCGGTAATAATTATTTTTACAAGTGATAAACGCATTTTTGGTGTACGAAAAAAAAGACACAGCAGTTCCTGGGCATGCCCCTTTAATTAGCATTTGATAAATTTTAATAGAATAAAAATGATTACAAGAAGTTTCACTAAAGACTAAATAGCTCCATATCTTTATAAAAAGCGTGTATCATAATTTTAAGACAATGTACTTACATTCTAATACCAGAAAATTCTTTGTGCAATATGTGTCTTGAAATAACATCCTGTCCAATATGATGTCATAACTTGATATATGACATCACTTGTTCTACTTTGATAAATTTTGTTGATGTTGAATAGCAAGTGGATATCCAAAGGATATCAAGACACTGACGTAATCTATGAATTATTTCTGATAATTGAGCGACATCATCTTAGTATGTTCAAATGTATATATGTAGTTTACTACATCAGACTGATATTGATCAAATGTTTGGAAACTGATATCAAAATTCTTATATATACATCATATGTGGACATGTCGTCACAAATGGTCTAATTAGTTGGACTACAAGTAGTGGTATTTTGAAAGATTTCGATAAATTCATAAGACTTTTTAGTTCAAGAACAAAACACAAAGTTACATCTTAACTATATATTCTTATGTAGTAATTGTATACTATTTGTATGAATGAATCAGCTGTGATATTAACTGACCTAATTGACTCAGTTGGTTGAAGATCTGCGGGCTTCAATGCCTTTCTACATGGAATTGGATCAATGCAAGAAGAATGAACGTTTTATACATACTTAACATGCATTATACATCCCTTGTCAGGGTAATTTACAAAATTCTCAGGGTATAGCAATAATATGATGAATAATCACGATTATCTGCTATAAAAGATATACATTGTAAATATCAAGTGAGTTCTTTTATAACTCTGGTGTATTAAACGTATGAATTCATTAAGATGAAGAACATTCAAAAGTGTACTAAATTCCGATTGTTCAATTAGGATTTGCAAAGATCTCATTAAGGATGTATGAACTCTAAAATCTATACTTATTTTGGTTTTATTTACAGCTGACAAGAATAATGTATTAAAAATGATATTGCAAGATCAATCAATAGAAATGTTAGCAGCTCAACATGATCTTGATGGTATGTTTTTATTCTTTTGTTGTTACAAGACATTTCTGAATAATTCTTGTACATATTTTATAGAAAAAGTTTTTTATGTAAAAATATTTAATTATAATATAATTGATATTATTTTCATAAGATTGGGATTTTTTTAAGGAAAGTTTTGTTTGCTTTTCACATCAATGAATGGAAAGTAAGATTATTTACTAGATTTCATACAGATAGTTTTTATGAAAGATCTCATTCACACTTAATTAAACTAAATTTTACTCTTTCCAGGTAATCTATTTCAAACAGCAATGCGTAGCTTCCGACACTTTTGTTTAAACTCGGATTATCTACCAGTTGATATTCATGTTGTTTTTAAGGATATATTACAGAATGTTGGTAAGTTCATGATACTTGATCAATCCCAGTAGGTTCACGTAGATTTGAAAGTCTTGTTTAATTGAACTAGTTTGGAATTAACTTCGGTTCTTTATATTTCATAATGGACACCACAAACTATTAAAAGGCTTTTTTTATCTTAGTAATGACGATTATGCATACTCGATTTTTCAAATTGATTCATGATTAACCGAGTACTTAGATACTCGCCACAGCCCTATAAGAATCAGTGTTTTACTGTATTGATATAATAGACTTACCAAACTTCAGAAAAAGACCAGTTGTGCAGTTTAATTTATTTAATTTATTCTATTTCTGTCTCACTGTGATTAACGCCATTTTTCGACAATATTTCTGTTATAGATATCGATATTGTTTTACTGTATTGATATGACAGAGCAAACAAACCTCCGGGGGGGGGGGAGACTAGGTGTTCATAGAAATTACTTTAATTGTATTTCAGGTCATGTGACTGACTTGTTTCCATTCTTCCTCAACCATGCTAAGACTGTCTATCCACATTTGAATTGTATGGAGGACTTGAAGAAAATCAGTGATCTAACTGATCCTAGCCAGTGGTATGTAAATCTGTTACTGTATGCAATACATTAAAAAATCACTCTTTGATTCTGCAGAACTCATTCTTTTATTGGAAACTGAATGATAGTTCTGCTTTCAATGGCTGTCTCTCATGTGGCGCTCAAAGTTATGATTTTCAACATGCAACTGTTAAACTAGTTCCCTTTCCATACTGCAGAATAAGTCTATGTAAGTTTAGTTTCCATGAGTACTTTCAGTTCTTTGATTTTTCATTTACTCTTAGCTTAATTCTGGTCCCTTATGACTCTAAATGATTTTCATGTCACAAAATTGTACCTGATATGTTTGTTTGAGATGTGTTTTAAACTAAAAGTAACATTTTACCTAGGTTCTGATTACAGGACAATTTGCATAGTTTGGTAGTAATAATAATAATGATGATAATAAGGACTTTATTTATTGTATGTTAATAAATCAGTGATTTGATATAGGCCCTGTTATTTGTAAGAGGGCAGTCGTATTGGCCTAAGGCCGAGGGCCAAATACGACTGTCCCGAGGACAAATAACAGGGCCTATATCAAATCACTGATTTATTGACAATTTTATTAAATAACTTTATTATCTGAATCAGTTTCATTTTAAATGTTTTGAAACCACATGAATAGCAAATTGCTTATACAAGATGGACGTCATTTCAGCTAAAATCTATATCACCTTTTGGCCCTCAGATTGCTTAAAATGCGGGCCAATATCTATATCACTTTTCGGCCCCGGGCCGGAAAGTGATATAGATATTGGCCTGCTTATTGGAAATGCCACTGCATTATTACGCCAGGCAGTAAACAAGTTACAAGGATGATAATAAATAGTTATTTAATAATGTAGATTACACATTTGGTGCAAGACCAGTTTTTGATATGGTCCACATGGACATGAAATATCAACATTTGTACACAAAATACATAGTCATACAATAGTTAAACAAAACAACATAAAATAATTGAAGACACTTGATCATAATTTGACTGACTTGTGTAAAGTGGAACATGAATTTAATATTTAGATTAGACTAGTAGTCAGGATATTCATTTATATGAATTATTGTGAAGAAGTTTATGTTGAATGTAAGAACTTGATCATATTTATAATCAGGGTTCTCTATAACAACCGGTCATTGGTCGATTTACTGCTTAGAAACTAGTTTGGGCTGGTTAGAAATCTCAAAATTTCAAAAATATAGCTGGAAAAATGCAGCAGACACCCTATTGCAGACCTGTTAGCCTAGCTTTTGGAACTGTTGACCACAAACTTACTGAGAATCCTGATCATACTAGTTAGATACAACCAGATACCAGACTCGTTTGTCAAGTTCTCTCATGGACCATTTGAAATTTTTATGAAATCTTAATTATTTGTATTCTAGGTATCCCCTGGCAAGGTCGTTACCAAGAAAGGTGATCTTCCATGCTGGTCCCACTAATAGTGGTAAAACTTACCATGCTTTGAAGAGTTTTATGGAGTCTGACTCTGGTGTATATTGTGGACCTCTTAGATTACTTGCCATGGAAGTGTTTGATAAGTGCAATGATGCTGTAAGTTTGTTACACTGTCTTGTTAGCAGGACTCAATACAAACACTGGTCCGCTGACCCGGGCCTAGTGGATTTGGTGCAGGACCATTAACTCATGGAATTTGAATGGTCCAACGGACCAGTGAAATTCTAGGAGGAATATCAATATTTTACTGTATATATAAACAAATAACATATTAAAATGTGGAAGGACAACCTGAAATTCTATTGGACCAGCAAGTTTCAAAAGCTGGTGGTCCTCTGGTCCACCACAGAAGATAAGTTAGTGTCGAGCCCTGGTTAGCTACCTATATTTCATTGTTATACTATAATGTTGTTCACACAAATCAGTACTTTCGTGTGACATATCAATTAGACAATTTTACCATAACTATTGGACTAACATTTCACCTTCAGTTGTACTAACATTTAAGTTCTTGTTAGAGTGTTGAGAAATTTCTTGTGATCTCATATTTTTCAGATATATTTGGACTAAAATAGAAAAGGTACAAACTTCAGACTGTTAGGAAATCTCTTTAAATGTTTGTACTGAATTTAATACTAGCAACATAGAATAATATCTTTGTATTGTCTCCAATGTTTCTGAGTTTCTAAATATTCAGGATGTTGCTTGTGATTTGGTTACTGGAGAGACAAGAAAGTATGCAAATACAGACGAATCACCCTCTGACCATGTTGCCTGTACTGTAGAAATGATGAATGTTAATCAAGAATGTAAGTTTAGAGATTATTTTGATATTTATTTTTCTATGTTTTTTTTTTTTTTTTTTTGACAAATGTCTGGTTTTATTTTATACCTTGTTTCTGTAGCATTTTGTTATTGGAATACAAACTTGGTAATTAACCTAACCAGTGTTTCTTGTATACTGTCTGAGTTCTAGCCTTCCTCTTGGAAACTAACTGCCAACTGCTACTCATTGAATGATCAGCATCTGACTCAAACCCATAACCGACCATGTCTCTTTATGTGAGAAAGTAGGCAGTTGCTTAAAGAGGATGGGAGTCTACCGTTTATACTCGCCTATCAGATGAGTTTTTAAGTACCCAGTTTTTCCTTTTAAGTCACCCTCCCATCTTATACGAGGGTACACAGTAACATGCATTTTTTTAGCCAGACACGAGGAGCAAATTTGTTGGGCAATTTTGGACTTCCTTTCAAGTTATAGTTTTTCACACTTACCTACTGTTTGTAAAACATCAATTCCGAACAATCCTAAACTATTATCAGTCTGTTGTAATTCAGATATAAAGCTAGATCATGAACAGGCATGATCTTTATTAAACTGCTAGCCAACATCACACAAATATCAGAGGGACACTGACGGCAGTGTGTCTTTGATCTTTAAAATTCACCGCGCAGTGTTGGCAGACTTATATTTGTGGGGGGAGTACAAAGTTTTAATGTCTGTGGTACGCACAGGGGTGTCAATATTCCGGATTATTAATGAAAAAATATCTCGAGGAATGGCGAAGTTAAGTTTAATTTAATCTGTCCTGAAAGATATTCTTTAATGCAAAAGGCGTTAAATTTGAAAAAAATGTGCTTGAAGCAATAAAGGTCAGCCACATACGATTTTCAGGAATTTTAATTTTGCTTTATTGACAACCCTGTGTGCCCTAAATAAACTCCAGAATCTTCACACATGACAGCTAAATTAGGTCAAAGTGTGTGCAACTTTAAATCAGACAATTGAAGTTTTGATTTTTTATCTGTCACTGTTGGTTGCTAAGATATATAGGATTACTGGTGGACAATAAAGGTTCAACTGACACTTTGTTAATTACATAAAATTGACACTTACAACTAGCATTTTCACAGGTAGATATATAATTTGATATACAAGTTAAATATGACGGAATTCACAATTGAACTTGGAACTATTTTTGGATGGTCCAGCTGATTTTTAGTTTATTGTCTGTTAATTTTTATACCCGTCGTATACACAGGTCACGGCAAAAAGGCCAATTTTTTAGGTCAAAGTTGGGGGGGTCTTCTTATGTGCGGATCACCTTATAGGCGAACTTAAACGGTAGTACTGGTTCTTCCCAGGAATGATGATTAGGTGAACTTTCCGCCTCGTACGACTCTGACTGTTGGAAAGGGCCATATATCCTCGAATAAACAAATAAACCAGAATTGAGCTCGGGGACTGTTCTCTAGTTTTATATACTCAGATGCAGATCATTCAATGTGTAGCAGTAAGATGAAATTCAGAATTCAAGACTTGACTCTATGGTCAAGTGGTTAAGGTTACTGACTTTAACACTAGCCTCTCACTGACCACGGAGGCAAGTCTTCAATTCTGAATTTCAATCTCATATATTATAATTGAAAAATAAGAGCTGATTAATGAATAATAACATGTTCAGAATGATTATACTGTCAGATAAATGTATCAATAATATCATCATTGTCTGATCATAATTATCTTAGAAACTTTAAAATAGGAGGTTTGAGCTTGGAGGCCGATCTTTGTTTTTATAACCTCTGGGCCTGGTCTTAAACACAGTATCTTGATCCAAAATCATACATGCCCCGGAATTTGAACTTTGAGATCTATACATTTATCTACCTTTCTCAGGCTTAAATTAAAATTAAGTTTGTTTGCCCTTTACCGACCGACCCGAAAAAATCATGCCTACTCAAAACATTTTATTGCAAAATCTGGGTGAACTTTATTTTTATACTTTGGAAAATAAACATGTACTCAGTGCTTTCGATAAACATTTAAAGTAGGTATCATTTGAAGTAATGAATGAAAACAATAATGTTTGTTAAGGCACTGAGTACATGTTTATGGTTGATTATAGTACACAATAAATGGTTGTATGGTTGCAGAATACATAGAATTAGTAAAGAATGCTTCTAGATAGAAGCGTAATTTCATGCTAGGTAAAAGTCAAATTCAGAAATAAAATGATTTTCCTACCTACGGACCCTCTTTTAAAATTCAGGGTCGGTAAAGGGCATACAAACATATTTTTAATTTAGGCCTCACTACTGTTGTCAGAACTAAATGGTCTGGTTCGTTTGTTGATAAGACGGCAAATTTTGGAGCTGTTGAAGTAAACAAAAGGAGAGAGAAATAATAAAAAGGTCCAAATTAAGTGACAAAAATTGCACATCATGAAGACCAGTTCTGGAAAAATGCAGGAACAAAGACTGAATGCTTAATTATGTAAATATTTCTGTCTGTGTTTTGTGTAAATTTGAATTTTGTAAAACATTGGTAAAGTGTCTGTTGAATAAAACAATCATGTGGTTGTATTTATAGACGATGTTGCAGTAATTGATGAGATACAGATGATATCAGACTTACAGAGAGGTTGGTCGTGGACGCGAGCCTTACTAGGTATCGCTGCTAAAGAAGTCCATGTTTGTGGTGAGGAAACGGCTATAGATCTTGTGAAGGAATTACTGGAAACAACTGGGGATCAATTTGAGGTCAGTATTACAGGTTAGAATCTTGGATAAAATCAATATCAGTCATGATTTGTTTTCTGCCGATTTGCAGTACTTAGGCCATCATTAAAAAATTGTTTGTTTGTAGTGCTCAGACCCTAATTTCCAGAGGTGCAGGGATAATTTTACATGTGCGCTTTTTACGCATTAAAATGTCCAAAAGCGCACCTTATTAAAACACCTGCGCTTAAAAAACGCATTATCGTATTTTCATCAGTAATGCCGTATCGCGTAATAAATCTTTTGCTTACTTTGATTTGCTTTCCGCTGCTTATTTGAGACTGGATTAATAAATGCATTTCAAGCGGTACCCGATAATGGATGAAAATCGATAAACCAGTCGGTGGCTCTTGGCAGTCTATTTTTAATAACAGACTCGCTCAAAACGTCGAAGCGTTCAACAGTTTATTCATGAACAAAAATTCAAAATCGTTCAGATGTTTATCGTCGAAATGATGGGGCTTAGCACTGACCGTCAACTAAGACAACAGCCACTACCAACTAAGTGGTCAAAAATGTTAAAAAACGCGATTTTAAACATAAATGGCTGACTGATAAATGTTTTTAAAAGATGGCTTGTCTTTGACGAAAAGCCTCGGTCATTAGTGTTCCTTATAAAAAAACATTTTGTCTTCGGTTGTTCAAATATCTGCACATCGACGCTAGAAAGACATGTAATCTATTGATCATATAGTTAACTTGTAAGCAGCCCCATTTCATTGTCCATCTGATTAGATTGTTCGTGATGACTAGATACTTTTTGGACATGGCCCCTTCTTGCATAATAATTTATTAATAGGCGAAAGTCCCAAATGGCCACTTACTGACACAAACTAGATTGAACACTGCCCTAAATACATATATCATTATAATATATGTAATAATTCCTAGTTAAAGAATGGTAAGATTTTGTCCAATGGTTTAAATTGAAAACAAAATCGTAATGCAATGCAAATTAACAATTATACCATTCAGAATAAGTTATTATTTGTGTTACAACTTTCGGAATGAAAATGCGCTTTTTGAGTTTGAGTTTTTAGAGGTTAATGCATGCTCTACATAACAGGGAAATTTCAATAGTGTGTTGGGCCAGAGTGGCACATCTGCTGATGCAGAAATTAAATGTTAATGAGCAATTTACACCGTGTTGACATTTTTCATATTTAACCTCCGAACACAGATAAAACTCATTGTTTCAAAACATGTGCACTTTTATAACTCATTGTTTCAAAATGTAAAATTATCTCTGGAGGTGGGTAGATAGATAGATATTTTTTTTTTCTGAAATTGCATTGATAAAATAATTGGCAATTTGAAGTACACAATATTTTCATGTAGTCTGCTCTGCATTAAACATGTAATAAGAGAGAACAAAACATGATGAACAACAGTTTGTGTTGGATAAAGGCCATGTATTCTGGTATGGTTTAAAAACAGGTGTGTTTTTAGGATCGTTGAATGTCTGGCGTCCGGCCACAATTAGTTTGTTTACACTCTAGCAACCGCAGCTCTTTACGAATCTTGATTAAACTTGCTCACAATGTATATGGCCACAATGTCTCGGCTAAGTTTGATTATGGGCAAAATCTGATAATAACTTCTAGAGTTATGGGCCCTTGAATTACAAAATTTGCTATATTTAGCTTGTTTACACTCTAGCGCCTTCATTTATTCACAAATCCTGATCATATTTTCAGTAAATGTGTATAACCAAAAGATCTTGGACAAGTTCGATTATGGGCGGAATCGGACAACATCTTCAAGAGTTATGGGCCCTTGACTTTGAAAATTTGCTATATTATAGCTTGTTTACACTCTAGCCCCTACATTTATTCACCGATCCTAATAATATTTTCAGTAAATGTGTATAACCAAAAGATCTTGGACAAGTTTGATTATGGACGGAATCGGACCCAAACTTCAAGAGTTATGGGCCCTTGATTTTGAAAATTTGCTATATTTTAGCTTGTTTACACACTAGCGCCTTCATTTATACACCGATCCTAATAATATTTTCAGTAAATGAGTATAACCAAAAGGTCTTGGACAAGTTCGATTATGGGCGGAATCGGACCACATCTTCAAGAGTTATGGACCCTTGACTTAGCAAATTTGCTATATTTTAGCTTGTTTACACTCTAGCGCCTTCATTTATTCACCGATCCTAATCATATTTACAATGCATGTGCATGACCTTATGGTTTTG
Organism: Lutraria lutraria; assembly: GCA_964023205.1. Lineage (NCBI taxonomy): Eukaryota > Metazoa > Mollusca > Bivalvia > Venerida > Mactridae > Lutraria > Lutraria lutraria. Next base: position 38,049,538 of record OZ026841.1, read on the forward strand.
GACAAGTTAAGTTATGGGTGGAATCGGACCACAACTTCAAGAGTTATGGACCCTTGGATTAGAAAATTTGCTACGTTTTAGCTTGTTTAACAGTATTATACCTTCATTGTTGGTTTTGATCTCAAAATTTACGTAAAAATAAGTTTTACGAGATGGAAACTATATTTACCTGGTCATTGATTATTGGCCTTTGTTCTCAGGTGAGCGATAAAGGGCCAATGTGGCCCTCTTGTTAACTTAACAGGTGCAAACAGATAACAAACAAAGAATTCTTTAGTTTCAGCCTTATGATAAACTTAAGCATGACTTATTGTTTTTTTATGAATTTTAGGTAAAAAGATATGAAAGATTAACAAGTTTGACTTACCTGGACGATGCTGTGGGTGCGTATAAGATTTGAACTCCTCTCCCCAAAAATATTTGCATTAAAATGGAAAAGTATGGTTCAATGCAACCCAATATTGTCTGGGGCTGGTTTCAGATTGGACCAACTTCTTCAAGACATAGCAATTAAATGATAAAATAACGGATATTACATCATGATAATTTTAAGAAAACTTAACCTAAAATGACAGGAATGCATACATTAACAAAATGTAGATATGGCAATTAATATAATTATTACCAGTTAGAAATAATTCATACAATGATAAATATATTAATTTAAATTTATTTATTTTGCAGGCAGTTTTGATGATGTTAGACCTGGAGACTGCATTGTGTGTTTCTCTAAGAGAGATATCTTTAAAGTCTATGATATCCTTATGTTAAAGGGACATAAATGTGCTGTGATTTATGGCGATTTGCCTCCAGGTAATCAACTTTTAATTCTGATGATACAGTGATTCTCTTAAAACATGGTTTGGATGACATTTTGTTTTTGTTGCCTGGTTTTGTTACCTAGAATATAAGTCTGTGAACAAAGGCCATGCTTAGGAAAGACGAGATAAGATCTTTATTTACAGGTGGCCTTTGGTTAGAGGTTATTTGTTTTAAATAATCAATAACAATTTCTAATAGAATGACTGTTATTTGGAGGTGATCACTAAGTCAGGTTTTACTGTAATTTGTCAATATGCAAGTAAACTAAACTTCTCTCTTATTTGTGTAAAAATGCCTCTTTGTTCCTATTTGTTTGTTGTTTGTTTGTTCTTTCGTTTGTTTGTTTGTTTGTTCTTTCATTCGTTTGTTTGTTCTTTCGTTCGTTTGTTTGTTTGTTTTATCGAGATTTATGCCCCTTTTCAACAGTCAGAGTCATATGAGGGGGAGACATTTCACCTAATCATAAGAACCAGTACTACTAGACTTCCATCCTTCGTAAGCAACTGCCTACTTTCTCACATAAATGAGGTATGGTCAGTAGCGGGGCTTGAACCAGTGACCTTCTATCAGTGAGAGGTTTCAGTGATTTGAAGTCAGCAACCTTAATCACATGACCACAGAGGCAGGTCCACTTTTTCTATATTTCATTCCTTAAAAGTTAAGAGTGAAAATAAAGATTATTGCCTTGTCACAATTATTTGATGTGTTTCAGGTACGAAGATAATGCAGTCACGGAAGTTTAATGATCCTGATGATGAATGTAATGTATTGATTGCTACAGATGCTGTCGGCATGGGTCTCAACTTGTAAGTATTGAATATCTACAGGATTATTATACATTCCTCTTCTTCAACATGTCCATCATTTTTTGCCCGTTTTCTTCATATTGTCAAACCTGTGAACAAAGGTCACCCTGTAGTAAGACAAATGTGACCTATATATTAACAGGTGGCCTTTTATTGGAGGTCATTGTATTCTAAATAATCATTGAGGATTTTTAGTTATACACCAGACATTCATCGATCCTAAAAGCTCACCTGATTGTCAATGATATTCATCATAAGACTGATTAGAATTTCTTGTCTCACCTGTACAGAGGTTTTCATTTATTTGAACTTAATGGATTGTTTCTGTTTTCAGAGCTATTAAAAGAGTCGTATTTTACTCAGTCACGAAGCGTAATCTACGTGAAGACAATGTAATTTCAATGGATTATCTTTCCACCTCGCAAGCTCAGCAGATTGCTGGAAGAGCTGGTAGATTTAGAACACAGTACGAACACGGACAAGTGACAACATTCTGGGCAAAAGATTTATTAGTTTTAAAGCGTATAGTAAACACTGAAAAGCATCCATTGAAGGTATACATACTGTACTTTTATCGATTATTTCCAATTCTACTCTTTCTTATGTCAGTCAAGCGGTATTGTTTTTGAGGGCTAATGGGAATATAATGCATTTTGTGCAGTGCATGTGTAAAAATGGAAAGATTAATTGAACAAAATTTAGTTCACAAGGCTGTCCTTAAAAAACTGTGTGTTTGCTGTGACCCTACCCAGAGAATGTTCAGTGGATAGGTAGGTAGATAGGTAGTAGATAGGTAGGTAGATAGGTAGGTAGTAGATAGGTAGGTTTTACATTTTAATATTTATATTGAAACCAAAATACAAGTCAGAATTCTGTTGTTTTTTATTTAAGAAAAAATTACCAGAGGCCAAAAAAACTTGGGTATGGGCCTTTTTTGGTGAGTAAACCTAAAACAAAACATTTATAATGGTTAGCCCTAAACAGATGAAGCTAACCTAATGTTCCTCTCTTACAGAAAGCTGGTATGAATCCAACTGCAGAAATGATTGAAATGTTTTCCTACCATCTACCTAAAGCATCATTGTCCAATCTTTTGGTAAGTCCATATTTTCCCAGTTATCTTAAATATCCAGTTCACAGGGACAGTTGGAACCTCTAAGGTAAAATTCTGTGTTTTGAGCTAATAGTATCATATCCTAAATACTTCACTTAGTTTATGTGTCTACTTGATGCTACAAACGAGGTAAATTTCAAAAGAAAAAGAATTGCCCTATTATTATTAAAAAAAAATTTAAATATTGAAAAGTATCAATGTCTGAAGACATTGCATATCTGCAGTGTGAAATATTAGTGGGTTTTTGAATATCTTATCACCACCAAAATGGCACACATAAAACCATTAACATTTCACTGTATACAGTAGGTAACATGTATTAACACTGATTTCATTACTTTTACAGGATATATTTGTTCATGTATGCAAGATGGATGACCTGTATTTTATGTGCAATTTGATGCAGTTTAAAGAATTAGCTGAGTTGATAGAGCATGTACCTTTACATTTACGTACACGATATACACTCTGCTCCTCTCCACTCAAAGTACGGAAAGGATTTGCTCAAGTCATGTTTGTTAAGGTTTGTACCATAAAATTATTTGAAAATTCAACCAAACTCCTTGACCTGTTGCATGGCATTCATCAATGATACTTTTGATTAATCATGGTAAAGATCATCAGTACCACAGAACAAGGAGTCCCACCTCGGTGGTCGAGGGGTTATGGTCACTGACTTCAAATCACTGATAGAGGGTTGTGGGTACGAGTCCAGCTACAGACCATGTCTCTTTATGTGAGAAAGTAGGCAGTTGCTTACAGATGATGGGAGTCTAGTACTGTTTCTTCCCTGGAATGATGGTTAGATGAACTGTCCTCCTCATATGACTCTGACTGTTGAAAGGATGCATAAAATCCGATGAAACAAACAGAACAAGAAAATAAATTAATGATGAGTAAGGAACGGGATGAAGTTTGGATGACTCTTATCTGATTGTCTCTTCATATGATTCATGGCACCCTCAGGTCAGCAGTGGTTTGACTTACAGAGTAAGGTTTGACCCTCAGGTCAGCAGTGGTTTGACTTCCAGAGTAAGGTTCAGGTGTGGCATCCAGAGTAACTTCAGGTTTGACCTTCAGGTCAGCAGTGTGGTTTGTCAGAATAATACCGTGTTAATTATACCCCCAGATATGAAATATATGTATTGGATTCACGCTTGATGGTCGGTTGGTCTGTTGACACAATTTTGTCCGGACAATTTCTCAGCAACTACTTACAGGATTTCAATGAAATTTCACAGATGTTGTTATTTTTTTTAGTTATAGCCCTTCGTTTTTTATACAGTATATACAATAGGCAAATTTTGTACGGACAATTTCTCAGCAAACTACATGCAGGAATTCAGTGAAACTACTTAGAAGTGATAAGTTGTTTGCCAAGTTGTGCATGTCCACAATAGGTTTGTCCAAGTAAATTTTAATGAGTTATGACCCTTTGTTATTTTTTATATAATGAATATCAAGAAATTGGTCAGGATATTTCTAAGCAACAATTTGCAGGTATTAAAAATGAAAATGCGTTATTACATTACCCTTTGTAAAATGTAACAATAACTGTCAAGGTGGCATCTGGGGGTATTCATCACCTTTAGTGATAGTTCTAGTTGAATTTGCCATGTTGGTACAGTAACCATTATTTAACTAGTTAACAAGTTCACCAATCGACAAATCAGTTTGAATCCAGTCTCCTCAAGGATTTGAACCTTTGATCTCCCACTTCAAAGGCAGACACCCTAACCACTTGTTCACAGTTGCAGTTATATATTTGATACAATAGACATTTCAGCACTGATAAGGCCTGTTGACTGTTCTTTGTATGAAAACTTTGTTCGGAACTATTTCTGTTTATTTACATTTTGCTTATAGTGTAACTTCTGAAATCCAGACACCTATGAGACCGGCCAAAATGTCCGGATTTTGAAAGTTTCCGGAATTCAGAAGTCTAAAATTATCTGAACAAGTACAGATGTGTTAAATGCCAGAGTTTTTAATGGTGAAAATAGGGACAACATTATTATTAACGTATAATACAGTATGGTGTTATTATAACTAAGACACAATGCAAAAATAAAAGCTTAATAAGATTTATTAATCAAAATCTAATATTTTCTCGAAAGGAAGATACATGTACCGACAATACAATTTTATTAAAAAAAATAAACCAGTCAAAAATTGTTAATGAGTGTAAAAATTTGGAAATCTATTTTAGTAAAAGTGGTTCATTTTACAAATGCAAACTGACATATTGTGATTCTAACACATGTCAAAATAACACCACTGATTGGTAAACAATTGAAAAAGAGAACAATGACATTTTGCCTCAGGGTTTTTGGACTAATTAAGGATGACACTTTCTGCACTGTCCGGATTTTGGAAGTAAAATTGCACTTACATGAACCAAAATGTATGAAAATATCGTTCGGAATTCAGAAGTTCCAGAATTCAGAATTCTAATTTACATTGAAATAGAGGGAGAAATAGAGGGACTAAGAAAATCGTCCAGATTTCAGAAGTTTCCGAATTTCAGAGGGTTTGGATTTCAGAAGTTACACTGTATATACATAGGTGATATATATAATTTGATATTTCTTATTTTACAGATTGCTCGTCAGGTTTGTCTTGGAATGCCTTTAACTTATGAATGGTTGTGTAGAATCCTCGGGGCTCCATTCAGTATTCCTAAATCTGTAGCACAATTGGAGCAAATTGAAGGTGCATTTGATGTTGTGGACATATATTTATGGCTGAGGTAGGCTCGATACCCTGAACATTTGATATATAACGGTTTTATTCTTGTTTTCAATTTATTTTCTAATGTTAATAATCTGTTTCTCTTTACTTCAATGTCCACTTTATAGCTGAATCTTACAATATGAATCAGGTTTAGTCAGGTATCCTATTATAGCTGAATCTTACAATATGAATCAGGTTTAGTCAGGTATCCTATTATAGCTGAATCTTACAATATGAATCAGGTTTAGTCAGGTATCCTATTATAGCTGAATCTTACAATATGAATCAGGTTTAGTCAGGTATCCTATTATAGCTGAATCTTACAATATGAATCAGGTTTAGTCAGGTATCCTATTATAGCTGAATCTTACAATATGAATCAGGTTTAGTCAGGTATCCTATTATAGCTGAATCTTACAATATGAATCAGGTTTAGTCAGGTATCCTATTTTTATTGTACATCCCCCTCAGTGTTACTTGTACAGTTGTTGCCTTTTACGGTTTTACCCATTTTCATTTGCACCATTTCATCCTACCTTAATTTGATCTTGACTAGATTTTCACTATATATGTAATACAAACTTAACTATCAATTTTTTACACATTGCCCTCATTTAGAGTCAAGCATGCCACCAGGGGCATATATACATGTTTATTGATAGCAGATTCTCGTTGTAAAAGTACAAGAAATACGTTATTTACAGAAAACTTGATGAATGATTTTCTTACTGTAAATCACTTTATATTTGCGTGATTTTTATTTCGCATTTTTGCCTACCCTGAATATATTCACGTATTTATGAATTCGCGTCTGAAGGCTCTTAATTTAAATTTCGCGAAGGCTTTGAATTATAATATAAATAAATAGATAAATAAAACGGGTTAAACAAATATCATGCATTACCTGCAAAAATTAAATCGTCCAAACCTGATACAATCAATACAGTATTGAATATAGAAAAGTGACAAACTGTCTGTTAATCCCTTTTATAATCTGTTTAAATTTCCAGTTTTGTGCAAAAGATCATTATACCAAACATTGCCACCTCAGGCAATACGCACAATGCTTGTTTGTTTTATGTGTTTAAGTCACACCAATTAGTACAACTGAACAAAACAATATACATGTAGTGTACATACTGATAAGTGGTAGTTTATTTATCAGTCTATAATGAAATTTTCTGACAATGATCTTCCGATAGCACTTACGTTATATTAATAAATTTACGCGGATTTATGAATTCGCGTAGCCTTCCATTCGCGAATAATAGCGAAAATAAAAACATCGCGAATAATACCGGATTTACAGTATATGCTTGTGAACACTTTAAGTACATTAGACCAGTGTATCAATTATATAATAACCTTGGCTTGTTTTTGTAATCTGACACTTGAAACACAAAGATTAACCCTTTTCCTCTCTTACTTATCTGAATTAAAGTTCACAAATATATGTAACATTATTTAACTGAAATTAGGTAAGAATTTCAATATGCAATTCAAAGATGAAGCCTGTCTGGTTAGCAAGTTTGAAACCTGGGTGAGGTTTACACTGCCCGTGACAAATTTCACTGAAGATATTACTTCCTATTTTAAATTGTCCTTCACCCCTGCATTATGTGGGGTTTGTTTACACTCTAGCATCCGCAGCTCTTAACGAATCATGATTAAACTTGCTCACAATGTATATGGCCACAATGTCTCGGCTAAGTTCGAATATGGGCAAAATCGGACTATAACTTCTGGAGTTATGGGCCCTTGAATTACAAAACTTGCTATATTTAGCTTGTTTACACTCTAGCGCCTTCATTTATTCACCAATCCTAATCATATTTTCAGTAAATGTGTGTAACCGAAAGATCTTGGACACGCTTAATTATGGGCGGAATCGGACCTGAATTTCAAGACTTATGGGCCCTTGACTTAGACAATTTGCTATATTTGAGTTTGTTTACACTCTAGCGCATTCATTTATTCACCAATCCTATTCACATATTTTCAGTAAATGTGTATAACCAAAAGATCTTGGACAAGTTCGATAATGGGCGGAATTGGACCAGAACTTCAAGAGTTATGGGCCCTTGACTTTGAAAATTTGCTATATTTTAGCTTTTTTACACTCTAGCGCCTTCATTTATTCATCGATCCTAATAATATTTTCAGTAAATGAGTATAACCAAAAGATCTTGGACAAGTTCGATAATGGGCGTAATCAGACCACATCTCCAAGAGTTATGGGCCCTTGAATTAGAAAATTTGCCATATTTTAGCTTTTTTACACTCTTGCGCCTTCATTTATTCACCGATCCTTATCATATTTACAATGAATGTGTATGACCTTATGGTCATTGACTAGTTGAGTTATGGGTGGAATCGGACCTCAACTTCAAGAGTTATGGGCGCTTGGATTAGAAAATTTGCTACGTTTTAGCTTGTTTAACAGTATTATATCTTCATTGTTGGTTTTGATCTCAAAATCTACGTAAAAATGAGTTTTACGAGATGGAAACTATGATACCTGGTCATTAATTATTGTGCCTTTGTTCTCAGGCAAGCGATAAAGGGCTATCTTGGCCCTCTTGTTTACATTTCGTTTGTTTTAAAACCCCAGAAGTTACTTTTAATGGTTTGATTTTGTCGTGTTTCAGTTATCGATATCCGGACTTGTTTGTCGATGCTGATGAAGTGAGAGACTTACGTGTAAAACTGGATACTATCATTCAAACATTCCTGAATCGAAGTCGAATTACTGGTAAAAAATACAAGAACATCATAGCCTCCCTTGATGTTTCTAAGGACTCCAAAACAGATGCATTTGAAGACGTCGACACTGATATGATTGAAAACAATCCTTTACAAAGTTATAAGCCAAAACCGAAAACAAAAAACAAAGAGAAAAATGCAGTATTATCTGAATTTGTTAATGAAATGTATGGCGTTGAAAATGAGGTTGTCCGAACAAATTTAGCATTTCAAAGTGTTGAGTCGGTCAGTAAAAATATGGTTAACCAGACTGATTCAGAGTTTCAAAATGTTGAGCTGATTGATAAAAATGGAGTAAAAAGTTTTTGGCATGTTGACAATGCAACTCATTCACCTGCAAATACTGGTGACTTGGAACATGAAGATCTTAGTTATTTGGAACAAGAAGGTCTTAAAGACATAGCTGTCAGCTTAGATGATGGTATCACTGAGCAAGATAAGGAAAGAAATACTGAAGACAAGATGAAACTTTACAGTAAGCTCACTGGTAGTTATGATGTTAAAACAATGTTTCAGGGAAAAAAGGATGTAAAGGAAAAGGACATCGATGTGTCAAAAGCTACCAAATTAGAACTCTTACTAAAAATTGCTGACTTAGAGAAAAATGAATTAAAGAAAGATAATAAGGCCACAAAACAAAAATTAATGGACAAATTCAAGTCTGGATTGAACGATGCTGAAATTGATGATCTTTTAACGCAGATATGGAATATGGGAAAAACTGTAAATATAAACAAGAAAGACAATATGAATAGAACACCTGAGTCTTCCGACAGGAAGGGAATGAATGTTGAAGAAGTAATGCAAATAAAAAATCTTCTTACAAGAATGAATAAAAAGAAGGGCAAAAGCAAAAAGGTATCAAAGGATGTTATGAATCCGCAGACATTTGCTTTTGATGATATGATGACCATCCATTCACCAGTATCAGTTCAAAGACAGTTGAAGGAAATAAATGGAGGAAATTCCAATTCTGACAAAGATTTCAGATTTTCAAAGCAGTTTGTTCAAATTAACCAGAGTGAACTTGAACAGTTAGATAGTACTGATGAACTTACTAATAAAAATCAGACATCTGTAGATCAAATAGAAGATTTATCACAACTAACCAGTGAAGTTAAGCTCTCTGAGAAGATAATTGAACTGAACATTCTATCTGAAAATTTATTAGAGGAATTAAAAGCAGAATGGGAGGAAGAAATGAACACGAAATACGAAGGATCTGCTGTTGAAATAGACAAACACTGCCCAAATAATGCAACATATGATTCAAACAGACAGAAATATGGGCATGTATTCTTTATGAACAGTAATTTATCTGATAGTACTAAGGTAAATAGCAGGACAAATTCCAACTTTGTTGATAATCAAACAGTTAATACTGATCATGTAAAACTATCCGAGAAGCTACTTAAAGAACAAGTTTTATCTTCTCAACTATTGGAAAAGTTAAAGGCTGAATGGGCAGCTCAAAGGATAGAACAGAGTAGTGTTTGTGAAGAAACTTTGAAAACTAATGACGATGAAATGTTACACCCACAAAATAGTGAACATATGAAACCTAATGACTTTGAAAGTATCGTCGATACTGCTATTGTGTATTCTAATGATTCTGAGAGAGAAATGGAAGACAATGTCTCAGTGACTGAGGATTTATTGAAACAAGGAATTCTATCAGAGAGTGTTTTAGAGAAGTTAAAATCTGAGTGGAGGAAAGAAATAAAACTGAAAGAGAAAGATGTTGACTCTGACACTGATGAATCAAAGTCTTGATGATTAATTTGTCTATTATTAATTAATTATAATAGGGCTAGATGTTTATTGTATGTTGTATAGACTATTTGACTCTATGATCAACAACTGTTTTGTATCTATTACTGTTTTGAGATAGAATCAGTCACTGTTTTGATATCAATAACTGTTTAGTGTCAATCACTGTTAATATATCAATAACTGTTTTATATCAATTACTGTTTTGATATCAATAACCATTTTGAGATCAAATTATTACTGTTTTGATATCAATTACTCTTTTTTTAAAGATCAATTACTGGTATAGATCAATTACCTTTTTGAGATCAAAAACTGTTTTTAATCAGTAACTGATTTGAGTTTAATCAATGAAGTTTTGTTTTAACTTACAATTATAGTCTGTTCATGAATTGTTTTTATTACTACCAAATTTGCATGCAAGTTTTCAAACTTCTCTATTCATGCCTATCACTACAACAAATCCTGTGAAAATTTCATCAATTTATAGTTAAAAACATGTTTATTTCTATGCTTAAATAAATGGGGTCAAACCTTTGGCTTAAAGTATAGTATTGAAAGTTTCCTGAATTAATAAAAAAAAATATGTTTTTAATTGTTTCCTCTTGGACATATTTCAAGTTAGTTATTTGTTACCTGAAATTAAAGTGTTCATAATTTTATTGATCAGATACTTTGGTTGTTTCTTCGATCTTGTTTCAAAACTGAAAAGGCCTAAAAAAATAGGTTTGTTTCCGGTTACCCGACCGACCCTGTATTTTGGCTGCCGACTCAAAAGTTTTTATTGTCAAAAAAAATTGGCATTATGAATTTTTTTGTCCAAATTTTTGGTTGAGGCTATTAACTGAAATTATGTACAAGGCAATCTTCGCACACACTGAGTACAGAAGGTTTGTCAAATATGTACGTTGATTGTTTAATATTGTTTACAAAATACAAATCGCTGAATTTTTTGCGCACCTGCCGAAACCGTCTGCACAGTTCAGACGCTCTTTATCATACAGTATCTATCATTGCATGTGCCTAGATGTTAACTGATAATTAATCTGACATCTTAAATCCATCGCATCTTGATTAATGGCGTATGGCATATATGTAGTCTTTATGGCAAGTACATACGATGGTGATACTAAATATAGCTTTTTATTACGTCACGGATGTGTACCATGCTCGTGGACACCAAATGCACTAGATCCCGTATTCCCAGTTCGGCGTATATTCGCGGCTTACAATAACGGAAACCAATCTTTTATATTCCGGAATCCCAGAAAGATTTTTTCTTTCGAAATCATGTGACATACTTTGAAAACTTCCACAAAATACTTAAAATGTGTTGACACACTTTTAGCTCACCAGAGCACAAAGTGCTCATGGTGAGCTATTGTGATCGCGTGATGTCCGTCGTCCGTGTGTGTGTGCGTGCGTCAACAATTGCTATAAACAACATCTCCTTATTAACCAGTTGGCCAATTTCAACGAAACTTTACATGGATGTTCCTTGCATGGAGCTCTACCAAAGTTAGTAAAAAAAATTAATTTCATTAAAAACTCTAAACGTCTTCTTGTCCAAAACCACAGGGCCTAGAGCTTGAATATTTGGTGTGTAGCATAGTCGAGTGGACCTCTACCAAGTTTCCAAATTATTGCGCTAGGTCCAAAATTGGCCCCACCCCAGGGGTCACTTGATTTTACATAGACTTATATAGGAAATTTTGAAAAATCTTCTTGTTAGAAACTACAATGCCTAGAGCTTAGATATTTGGTGTGTAGCATTGTCTAGTGGACCTCTTCCAAGTTTGTTGAAATTTTTGTCCAAGGGTCAAAATTGGCCCGCCCCAGGGGTCACTTGATTTTATATAGACTTGTATAGGAAATTTTTTTTAAATCTTCTTGTCAGAAACTACAGAGCCTAGAGCTTGGATATTTGGTGTGTAGCATTGTCTAGTGGACTTCTACCAAGTTTGTTCAAATTACTGCCTTAGTGTCAAAATTGGCCCCGTCCCAGGGGTCACTATATTAAAAAAATCTTCTTGTCCAAAACCACAAAACCTAGAGCTAAGATATTTGGTATGTAGCATTGTCTAGTGGACCTCTACCAAGTCTGTTAAAAGAATGGCCCAGGGTGAAAATTAGCCCCGCACCGGGGTTCACATGTTATATATAGGCTTATATAGGAAAACAAAAAAATCTTCTTGGCCAAAACCTGAAGGCCTAGAGCTTACACATTTTTGTATGTAGAATTGTCTGGTGGACATCTACCAAGTTGGTTTAAATTATTGCTGTAGGGGCAAAATTGGCCCCACCCCAGGGTTACTTAATTTTACAAAGGCTCATGATAATTTTCTCTAAGATTCTTTTTATCTGGTGAGCGATATAGGGCCATCATGGCCCTCTTGTTCAATTATTCCAACACAGAAGAATTCATACTAATTTTAGACTGTGCAAGACCGCACTGAATAAATCACAGCTTGATAATTGGCTACAATCGTCAGGGCATTATGTTTTAACCAATCAGACGACAGGATTTATTTGTCACAGACTATGTGTCATACAATATTTTGTTGTTTTCAGTGTGTAAATATATAGCATATAGCTGCTCGTGGAAAAGCAAGAAAACATGTTTATATGTTGAAGTAAGCACTGTTCATGTTCAGATACGGAGTTTTGTTATAAAAATCAACCAGATCTATATAGTACTAGACATGGGTCTAAATTTATGTTGATTTACCGTGTTCTGTGGATTTTCGTCAAATGAAAAGTTCTGAGATTTTCTTTAAAATACAAATAAGACAGAGATAATTTTGATATGCCTTCTGTGAAGTCTTTGAAGAATTAAAACATTGTAAAACCAGTAATCGATAATGCTGTATTTATAATGCAATGTCTTTAGTTTGTAAATGTAAAGGCAATCTGTATCAAACATCTGCTTCAGATTTATATCTGAATTAAATTGAGTACTATGTTGTCTTACATTTCACACTTTAACTGTCACTTCTGATACCTAACAAATAATGACATACCCTTTGATTTCGATAGTCAATTTAAGTGTTGTGGTAATTAAAAAAAAAAAAACCTACCTACAGACCTATATTTTTTTGGGTATGTTACCAGAAACTAACCTCTCATTTTTTATGCCCCGCCATATAGTGTTTACCCTGTCTGTTGGTGTGTATGTGTGTTTGTGTGTGTGTGTGACGGAATTTTCGTGTCCGGCTCATAACTTTGTCATGCATGATTGGATTTTGAAATAATTTGGCACAAAAGTTCATCATAACAAGACAATGTGTCATGTGCATAAATGTGTCGCTTGCTCAAAGGTCAAGGTCACCGTGGACACTTAAAGCATTATATGTATATGTTCATGTCCGGCTTATAACTGTCATACATGATTGGATTTTGAAATGAATTGGCACAAATGTTTATCATAACAAGACGATGTGTCATGCGAAACGACTGTGTCCTTCGCTCAAAGGTCAAGGTCACAGTTTACATTAAAGCATTATATGTATATGTTCATGTCCGGCTTATAACTCTGTCTTGCATGATTGGATTTTGAAATAAATTGGCACAAATGTTCATCAAATCAAGACGACGTGTCATCAGCAAAAACTGTGTCTCTTAAAGGTCAAGGTCACAGTCGACACTTAAAGCAATGTGTGTATATGTTCGTGTCCAGCTTATAACTCTGTCATCCATGATTGGATTTTGAAATAAATTGGCACAAATGTTCATCAAATCAAGACAACGTGTCTGAGCAACAACTGTGTCACTTATTCAAAGGTCAAGGTCACAGTCGACACTTAAAGCATTGTATGTATATGTATGTGTCTGGCTTATAACTCTGTCATGCATGATTGGATTTTTAAAAATAAACTGGCACAAATGTTCATCATATCAAGACGACGTATCATGAGCAACAACTGTGTCGCTTATTCAAAGGTCAAGGTCACAGTCGACACTTAAAGCATTGTATGTATATGTATGTGTCTGGCTTATAACTCTGTCATGCATGATTGGATTTTGTAATAAACTGGCACGTCATATCAAGACGACGTGTCCTGCGCATCAACTGCGTCACTTGCTCAAAGGTCAAGGTTACAGTGGACATTAAAATTGTGTGCATATTATTATGGATATAGTGAAAGTGTATGTTCATGTCCGGCTTATAACTTTGTCATGTATGATGGGATTTTGAAATAAATTGGCACAAATGTTCATCATATTAAGATGATGTGTCGTTTACTCAAAGGTAAAGGTCACAGTGGACACTTATATATTTACGTTCATTCCTTATATTGAAATATTGAAAGTACATGTAGTTGGGTGTTTACCACCCTTAGGTGATCTTTACTTCCCACTATGGGCAGCATTCCCAAGCAACCTGCTTTATGTTATATTCACATATTTCCCACACAACACTCATTTCTGTGTCCAGTGTGAAATGGCGGGGGCATCCATGTCCTATGGACACATTTCTAGTTAGACCTAAAGTGCATGTAGAATGTTGTACATTCTTTTCCTCCTCCTTTTACACAAGATATGTGTATTAGTAAAAGTTTGAACAAACAATGGCTTAATTAAACTCATTATTAATTTAATGAAATGTCAAATTTACAAACCACATGTGTATAATGTATAAAATGACACAATTTAAGTCTAAATAACATAAAATTACATAAATTAATTCTTAATGAGTTAATAAATATAAAATGGCATACATTTATACATGAACTTACATAAAATAGCATGGTTTTACACCTTATTCTAAATTGATTAATTAATTAGATGGTTATTCTTTGAATTATTTAAAATGACAAAATCTATTTTTTCAGTAGTCTTCTTAAAATCTTTCCGCTGGCAGTTTTTGGTATTTGTTCTACAAATTCAACTCCTCCCCGTAACTTCTTGTGTGGAGCTACATTATCTGGAGAAGAGAGATAATTAGATTATAGAAAATTGATTGTTTACAAGAGGACCGCAATGACTTAAGTTACCAGAGCATGAACCAAACAACAAACTTAAGAAAGGACATTCTAAACTAGACTGAGTCTCTCCAACATTGAAAGCTGGGGGCTTATAGGCTTACCCTTGTCTCTCCGTATGTCTGTCCTTGTGTCGCTCATTGATGCAGAGTTATGAAATTATACAGCAATGTTTATCAGCACTATTATGAAGTTGTGCATACAGGGCTTTAACTCTGTCAAAGGTTGAAGACACTGGATTTATCTGCCCTTGAATTTGTATTATGGTATAACATGGAAATGCAAGGAAATTTGTAATAAGTCTTCGATGTGCAAGACACACATTCCATGCCCAGTGATTCGCACATTCCCGAGTTATGTGCTCTTGAACTTTGACATATTATAAGTGTATAATGGCATCCTTAGTGTCAAAGTGGTGGCTGTGGTATTAGTCACGTCTGTGACAAAGCTCTATTTAACTCTGGTAGCCACCACAGAAGATCGACCCAATAGTTTGGTGAAGATCCTCAGATTGATTCATGAGATGAAGTTTGAAGTATATTTTCTAGTTTTATATGCTCTAGTGACGCCTAATTTAGGTCAGAAGCAATCAATGATACCAGCCTGATACAGGATCATACAAGGTCATTAGTTTCAGTGAAGTGAATTGTTGTTCATAGACAAAGGACCATCCATCTATCCTAATAGCTCACCCTGTTCCTTGGTTCTTATCACTAAAGTAATAGTTTGCACATGACTTGCTTAAACCATGGTTTTATCTCTTAAACTATGGATTTAAGTCTGTTAAAGCCAGCAATTAAAAGACTTGTATACCACTTTACTGTTTAGGAACTAAACAGCATTTCACTGGTGAGTATGTGAGAGTTCAGCTGTATTACTATACTACAATCATAACTACTAGAACATTCCTATCACTGAGAAATATACTTGGTACATAAGTGTAGGGTTATAAATGTTGGTTAGGTGGTTTGTGGTCATCACTTTTTCAACACTAGGCACTTGTTTTCAAGAATCATTCTCAGAATGACAGACTTTCAAACATGTTTATCGTTGGCGATTGATAAAATGGGCATAATGTTCTCATTGAAAGAGAAACAGGTTTCCATTGTTGGATTCCCAGGGTCAGTCATGATGGATATAGCCCGTGAACAACAACATGGCGCGGCCAGCCTATTATGCCTGAGGCATTTTCTTCAGACAAACGCTGAGGAGTTTTGATTGACAATACTAAATATCTACAAATACATCATTGATCTCTTATTCTGCTACAATAGATGATGAAAATTACCTTGAACATATTCTACAATCTCATCAGATGTGATCTCAACATTAGGTTCCTTAACAATAAAAGCCTTCGGTATTTCTCCAACTTCCCCTGCTTGGAGCCCCACAACAGCTGCATCTTGAATAGATGGATGTGAACAAAGCAATGCCTCTAACTCAGCTGGGGCGACCTAAAGGGGAAATAAAAGGAATTTAACATTAAATCGGTAAATGCTGAAAACATAACAATATGCTTGTTGCTGGTTATTAATGCAGGCGTCACACTGTCCCGAAGTAGACACCAGATAGACACACGATTTAGGAAATGTTCAAATTCGGGTGTGATTGTGATAACATCGGGCCATTCGTGAGGGCATCTTAAGCGCCGGTTGAGTTTCTCAAGCTTCGGCACCAACTTCGTGAGCAGTGACAATCTGGCATGCCAAAAAATTACCGAAGGTCAACGCGAAGTATCATGTTCGTGTTGAATTCGTGTGTTCATTTTGCCCTTCGTATTGCCATCGTGAGGGCATCTTGTTTAATCGTGTCATCATCGTATTTTCTTTGTGTAATCATCGGTGCCATCGGACATTTTTGCCATACGAACGAAACAAGATGCCGTCCGATTGTCTTAAGAAGGCAACACGACTACGTGAAGCCCTCTCAATGCCATCGTGTAGCCATCGTATTATAGTACGATGACATCGAGATGGAACCACGGTGACGACGAAGACAGCCGAATTTGAGTTGCTCAAGCGTTTCACAAGTGTTATAGTAACGAGAATATATAACAAGAGGGCCATGATGGCCCTATAAATGCTCACCAGGAGAAAAGGTCATTTGGAGATTAACATTGTTGAAGTTTTCTATACGAGTCCAAGTAAGATCAAGTGACCCATCTGGGCCGTTTTTTAAAAGAGGTCTATTAGACAAAGCTAGATACCAAATATCTTAGCTCTAGGCCTTGTGGTTTCGGAGAAGAAGTTTTTTTTTTAAATTTTCCTATATAAGTCTATATAAATCATGTGACCCCCGGGGCGGGCCAATTTTGACCCTAGGGCAATAATTTGAACAAACTTGGTAGAGGTCCACTAGACAATGCTACATACCAAATATCTTAGCTCTAGGCCTAGTGGTTTCGGAGAAGAAGATTTTTTAAATTTTCCTATATAAAATAGAATAAACCCCAGGGCAGGGCCAATTTTGACCCTAGGGCAATAATTTGAACAAACTTGGTAGAGGTCCACTAGATAATGCTACATACCAAATATCTTAGCTCTAGGCCTTGTGGTTTCGGAGAAGAAGATTTTTTAGATTTTCCTATATAAGTCTATATAAATCAAGTGACCCCTGGGGAGGGGCCAATTTTGACCCTTGGGCAATAATTTGAACAAACTTGGTAGAGGTCCACTAGACAATGCTACATACCAAATATCTTAGCTCTAGGCCTTGTGGTTTCGGAGAAGAAGATTTTTTAAATTTTCCTATATAAAATAGAATAAACCCCAGGGCAGGGCCAATTTTGACCCTAGGGCAATAATTTGAACAAACTTGGTAGAGGTCCACTAGATAATGCTACATACCAAATATCTTAGCTCTAGGCCTTGTGGATTCGGAGAAGAAGATTTTTGAAATTTTCCTATATAAGTCTATATAAATCAAGTGACCCCCGGGGCAGGGCCAATTTTAACCCTAGGGCAATAATTTGAACAAACTTGGTAGAGGTCCACTAGACTATGCTACACACCAAATATCAAAGCTCTAGGCATTGTAGTTTTTGACGAGAAGATTTTTTTAATTTCCTATATAAGTCTATGTAAAATCAAGTTACCCCCGGGGCGGAGCCAATTTTGACCCCAGGGGAATAATTTGAACAAACTTTTTAGAGTTCCATTAGACAATGCTACATACCAAATATCTCAGCTCTAGGCCCTGTGGTTTCGGACAAGAAGATTTTTAAGTTTTTTCTATTTGTTGCCATAGCAACCAGAGTTTTCAATGAAATTTAATTTTTTGAACAACTTTGAAAGGGGACCACCCAAGGATCATTCCAGCAAAGTTTGGTTGCAATCGGCATAGCGGTGTAGGAGGAGATGTTGTTTTAAGTAAACATGGACGCCACGTAACGACGCACGGCGCACGACGCACGATGGACGCAGGGCGATCACAAAAGCTCACCTTGAGCACATTCGTGCTCTGGTGAGCTAAAAAGCCGGTCATAGAGCACCTTCCTCAGTCAGTCCTGAGCAACTCTACAGAACAGAGGCATGTGTTACTCTCCAAGCTTCAATCACATTTATCTATAATTCGCTTCCTGCAGAATGGCATACTTTGATGATGAGACAACCTTTTGATATATACCTTAGAAAACATGATGAACAACTCTGACAGGCCCAGTACCTCCTCTTAAGGAAACTTTTCTTATTTTTTTTGTCATTTCTTGCTATTAGCCTTCCTTATGTGATAGGGTTATTTTATTGTGTTATTATTACTAATTTATTAGTATTCTTATCATGACCACAAGTACATCATTTCATCATTATCATCATCAATACTAACATTCTTTCAGTCCGGAAAAGTACGGTCATATCTATCTTGATAATATATGACCCAACCTTTAGTTCCCTTTTTTAGCACGCAATCGCCAATTTTACTTTCATAGCGTACATGTATACGCACAGGATAGTAAATCTTATCTACATAGTGAAAATCAAGGTAACTTTTGCATTGTGATCTACATACCATTTATTATTGACAGTTATTGTTTGATTAACTTTTATTTCAGAATCCCTGGATTAAACCCACGTAATACATCAATGGGTTCTTCGTAAACATTTAAAGGGTGACACTCGTATTAGATAACGAATGTACTTATTTTAGGGTAGGTCGTATAGAAGAGAAGAACACATGGTACAGAAAGTCTCTCCCTCCCGGTTTCAACCTGTCTATCACCCTACAACATATGAAGTATGTGAAGCCTAGTTTTCTGCTGATGTGATCCAGTGTCCTACTACAACTGAAATATTGACCGCCATTGCTGAGTAGTTTGAGAAGAGATGACAATTTCCACACTGCTGTGGTGCTCTGGATGGCTCATGTGGTGGTCACCTGTCCTTGGAACAGTGGGTCTGTCTACATACACTACAAAGGCTTCTTCTCATTGTCCTCATGGCCCTGTTCGACGCAGAATACAAGTGTCTTTGCATTGATTTTATGCCTCTCTCTTTGGTTGGAGGCTCAGTGAAGTCTACTCAGTTGCCTCTGCTTTCCTCTTCTGAACTCTGCATTTAGTGGGCAGCCTCCTACCCCTGTTTCTCTATGCCTTGGGTGGCATGTTAATTAAATTGACTTTAATTTGACTAAAGTAAATTTGTAATTTATACCATCGGGAGGTCACATGACGCCTTCGTGACCTTGTTTGAAGGCATCGTACTCTCAATACGACGCCGTGTAGCCATCGTGTATCCTTCGTGTGTCCTTCGGGTAAACATCTAAATAAAAATTCACGTCTTCGTTCTGCCTTCGTGTGTGGTTCGGGTGCCATCGTGTGATCTTCGTAAGGCATCGTACTTGATTCGGCTGTTGATTTGGCTATTGACTAGGATGGGGGCCAATTTCGCGCGAAGTTCAAAATTCCACATTCGTGTGGACATCTGCTGTCAACTTCGGGACAGTGTGACGTCAGCATAACGATTTTCAAAAATCATCTCTCTTAATATTAATCTAATGTTCTACAGTAAAACCCTGATTATTCGAATGTCGTTGGGCCCTGAAAAATCATTCGGATAATCCATGGTTTCGAATAATCCATTTCAGAATGATGTACTTATAAATACCACATAGATGATTTTTTTCTGTGATTTTCCAGTGTGCAAGTGTAATGGCGGTAACACTCAACGTCAGAAATTACTCTGAAATACTTGATTTCAAAATAGGTTTTAAACTTGATTTTTTTATTAAAGCACAGATTACAGAATTCTCAAATTTCAATGCTCAGTCCAATAAATTTTGAAAATTATGAATAGGACCGTATATTTTTTCCTTTTACATGCAGAATATCATTTATGGCATTATTTGATATGATTAAATTACTTACCTGGAAACCTTTATACTTAATGAGTTCCTTCAGTCTATCACTGATAGTAAAATACCCATCACTATCTACAAAACCAATGTCCCCTGGAAATATTCACAGATAAAAATCATTATTATCTACACAATGTACCCTGGAAATATTCATAGATAAAAATCATCATTTTCTACAAAATCAATTCCAACTGGAAATATTCACAAACAAAAATCATTTTCTACAAAGCCATTGTTCTCTGGAAATTTTCACAGAACAAAACCAATGCTCTTTGGACATATTCACAGAAAACAAAAAAAGTTTTGTTAATGAGCACAATGGTATAAAACTCAACTTCCACCTCAGAGCTTGATCCAGTCTGAAAACTGGTTGAATCAAAGTACTGAAAGTACTCATGGAAACAGAACATACATCATTCTCTAGATAGACTTACACTACAGCATGGAACAGGAACTAGTTTAACAATTACATACTGAGTAGCTGATGTAGAAAAGCGTAGCACAAGTACTTTGGTCCGCGTGCCGAGCGAGTTATGGGTATGGTAAGCTTAGTCTGAAGTTCCTTCCCCTTTTTGGGTCAGGCAAAGCACAATAATGGATGATAGTAGACTGATAGAGATATTGTTTAATAAAATTAATGTGATTTCAACTTGTAACAAAAACTCATATAAAGTTGAACTAAAGAACTGTACACGGCTTTGACCCCCTTTTACAGATAATATTTGTAATGTTGGTAAAAAAGGAAGAAAATCAGATTAAGACAAAGAGATTAATACAAACATGAAGAATATACTGTATAAAATATCATAAACCTGTGTAGATCCATCCATCCTCAGTTATAGTTACATCAGTAGCTGCCTTATTTTTCAGATATCCCATCATAACTTGTGGCCCCTTCAACATTATCTCCCCTGTCTCACCTGCATCTAAAACACGTCCTGACACAGGGTCTACTATCTATACAAAAAAGGAGCTAGTACATATATATAGTTAGGGAACTAGTATAAACTGTATAATGACCTTGAAAACTGAAGATCGACTTTCATTGTTGAAAAATGGCCTAGGAAGTCAAACACTTGTTTGGGCAAAAACTATCAAGTTCAGGATTTGATTTTATATACTGAAGTGCAAACCATCACTTCAAGTTGGCAAGAGTGTTTCACTACAACAAAAATGTTCCAATCTGAAGGTCATTGCTTAGAGTCAATTTCAGGCAGGTACACAATTTCTAATTCCTTTTATGGAATGACGTTATGTAATTAATTGATCAAGCTTTATGAAGATGAAAACATTATTTTTTTAATCACTTCAGTGTTAACTGCCTCAAAAATCATGTTCAACTATCTTATAGAGAAATGTGATCAAGATTAAACCTTTCCTAATGTGTTTGGAATCAGATGACCAATGGTACCGTGTCTTGGTGGAAAATCATCGTGATGTGTCAAGGGGCTGCATTCTGTCATACCATAAGCTTAAATAAAAACATTTTTATCTGATAATAATATTATCATAACGGCATTCTTTGAAAAGATCATAATGTAAGTTTGAATCTGACCAACTTAGTATTTGTTGCCACAGAACACCAAGAGCAACTTGCTAAAAAATTCATATTCTACTTAGTATGTTCATAAACTCTAAGCATACAGTTCAAGTATGATATACAGTACAACCTCTCCAGAGCGATCCCCTCTTGAGCAACACCTCCCTTTAACAACACCAGGTTTTTTTCCCACTGTATATAATTTAATCTCTCTAGAGCAACAACCTCTCAACAACTACATACTTTTGCTACTTCCAAAGGGTGTTGCTTTGAAGAGGCTGCACTGTACATACTTAATCATTGTTAAGTAGTTAAAATTGTCATAGCCTCAACGTCACATTAGTAAAATGTTAATTTAAATATTAACAAAGGACATATAAGTATTCCTTCTTTGTCCATATAAGATTTTGTCTTTTAAAAATTTTTTTTGGCTCCCAGTCGAGTTTTTATATATAAATGTTGAGTTTTTAATCAGAGACAAAGATAACAGAAGCAACTTCAGTTATTACCTATGTAATAGCACATGTGACTATTTAATACTTTTCCCAAAAATTGCTGATTTTGTAGCAAGTATAACTTCTTATCTACTGATAGCACATGCATACAGTTTACATTTTCTGAAAGTTTACTATTTAAACTACTGCTGCCGAGTTTTTAAATTATCAATTTTGACTGATACAAACTGTAGTTTTATTACATCCATGTTTATACTACCTACTAATGACATCTTTTTAAAAATATCTACCGGTACCAATTTTTTTCAGGCCAACTACATTCTAGTGGATATAGCTAAAAATTAACTTAGAAAACATTAACAAAATATTATCAAAAATGATGTCATGCGTGATATCTTAAGTTGCCAATCTCTGTTATCTATGTCTCTGTTTTAATGAGGTATTTTAATGGTCCCAAATTGGTGCCAATGAGAGTAAACAGAACCAATATTGATAAATCATCTCTGTAAGTCAACAAAATGTATAAAACCTTGTGTTATTGTCACATTCAGCTTTCTCTCGGCATCCAGAGTCACAGATTCTCCAAGGGGGGCTGCACCACATACTATTTTCTTAACTGATGAAAGATTGTAGAGAGATGTGCTTGGGTCCTTAGCTAGGAATAAAACTAACGGTGGTACTAGGTGACAGTATGTTATCTATAATAGAACAAATGGTGGTACCATATACATGTATATATAATAATTGACAATGTATTTCCATATATATGTATATACATTGAACAGTATAGTACATGTATATAGTAAGTATGGTAAAAACTTAGATTTCAGAGCCATGCCAGAGAGAGGAGAGTAAAGATGCAGGAAAACCAGGCATAATTATATATTCCTTCTCTTATTTACGATAGCTTTTGCCTGATGTAAAGCATCGATAAAAGTCTCATCCAATTTTGTGTGATATTCTAAACACTGTGACTCCCTGGTTTGATAGTTGGGATAGGAACACTGAAAAAAGCATCCCCGAAATATGGGACAGCAGAGCCGAGATTCGTCAAAAGAACTTCCATTTGGTAGTCCTGTGCTAACCACTAGACCATCAATACATTCCATGCTTCCCCTTTCCTGTTAGGACTGCTGCATTATAATAGCAACTTAGTTTTGGACTACAGAGTTGCATTTTTATATAACAAAATTAACATTTGTCCAATAACCAGAGATGAGAACAGGACCAGTGTAAGGCTTCGGAGACACAATTTACAACTTACATAGCCATTACCAGAAACAAACTCCTCACACAGGTTACGTCATGCATTGCTACTATACCATATTATGTACTTATCTAGGCAAGTAACAGCTACAGTGAGTTTGTACTAGGACATCCACTCTCCACAGAATTACAGTTTGGCTGGTATAAAGTGGAAGGAAACTAGATATTTCCGACACCATATTTGTAACTTACCTTATAATCTTGTATAGATTGTAGGAATGTAGAAGGTTCAAATTTAGGATGGATGATAAGTTTAACTCCCTGTATGAGTGTCTCAAACTGTAAAACCATCATACCATAGATATGATAAAATGGTAAAAGTCCGAGCAAAACTTCTTCACCTTCACTGAATCTCATCTGACCACTAAATAATATAAACAGTTCATGAAATGTATACATTTAGTACATAGTTTTACTAAACTTTCATCATACTGGGTTGAGCAAAACAGTAAAATGAATGATGACTCAGATGAATTTTATTTATTTATTAAGACAGACTCCAAGTACACTCCAAGAAGTAAATTTACTTTATTTGGCATACTTTAATGAACTGTTTAATGAGATACTCATTCTTATAAATTAACCTAAATCAAATCTACCCCCTCAGGATGACCTTTGCCCTACTGACCTGTAATTGTACAGGTCCAGTGCAGGTTGTCATGAGGAACCAACAATAAAGCGTTTTGATTTTATAGGCATGGTTAAAGTTTGGTACAAACAAACAAACAGACGAACAGACAAACAGACTAAAAGCAATATGGGATCTATTGTTCTGGGTGCATAAAACAGTAGAAAAGTAATCCTCCCACACAAGAAGATTGTGTCCAAATATTGTGGGTATATATTAGACAATATTTTACCAATCTGAATACTGTGGAATCATTCATTTTCGTTGGGGATTTAATTTCGTGGATTTGGTGGGTCAACTCATTCACAAAATCAAATCCCCATGTAATGAATTTAAATGCAGAAATAAGGCATTTTTTGTCAAGAATTAAAATTCACGAATTTATGTCCCTATGAAATAGCCATTTTAGTAAAAACCACGAAAATTGAGTCCAACAAAAATGAATGAAAATACAGTATTTTTTGTAAGTCATAATAGATCTTAATTATACTGATATTGGTACTCTATGTTATTACTGTAATTATACTGGAATAAATCAGTTTCTTACAGTTTTCCTTGTAAGAGATTCATCACAAGGTTTGTATGGGATAACATGACCCCTTTTGGAAGCCCCGTTGTGCCGCTACTGTAAGGTAATATCAGAACCGTCTTACTGGGATTTATGTCAATATTCTCAGGAAAACTGGAACCATCATCTTGTAAGAGGTTATCTAAGGGTACACATTTATCTGTTTCACCATACAATGTGATGATTTCCTTGAAAACAAAGTTAAGATACATGAGAAGTATATTTGTATCAAGTCCTATTTGTTACAAATATTCCCCAAAAATGATTTAGTTCCCACCTGTAAAAAAATATAATTCATTCTGATCAAAGTTTTTGTTTCGATTTACTTATGTATACAAATTTTTGGATAGTTTTGGTCTGATTTACTTGAGCGTCATCAAACTATATTGGTATGTTAATGCATATGTTGTTCTTAAACCCATGCAGACAGAAGCTGTGGAAAGCAGGAATGCGACAAAGTGCTTTCCAAAAAACACTAAATGAACAATAGCCACTGTTTACTATGCATACACAAACATGATAGACCAAATAAACACTTGTGAATAGAAGGCAATAGTTGATTTCTCCGTTCTGTTCACAGATTTGACTGCAGCATACAACTTGTGTACAAGAAGCACAAACAGTGACTGGTATAACAATATATATATATATATTAACATTTAAACTGCAGTTTAAGGACTGATTACCATAATAGATAAAAAAAATCAGAAACGTTTTACCTCTTACACACATGTACATACTACAAGCTAAGTGTGTTGGCGCTGCTTAAATTTGCAAATAAGACACCAGTCCTGCTTACATATAATGAGTTATGCATTATTGCAGTCTCAAATAGAAACTATCAAACAAAAACACATGATACCCCAACAAGATCTTATTATTACTTAAGAATAAAAGGCAAAACAGATATTTTGGGTTATAAAGCCTTGAATCTCTTACTAGTTATATGCTTCAGACAAAAGAGAGAATAATAAAAAGAAGAAAACTGATTTAAACAACAAACTTAATTGTCTCCCTTTATTGAAGAAGCTTGACTAGTTACCATCATGTTTTGTGTTCCTTTTTCTCCTTTACATTGAAGAGCTTCTTGTACAATAGGCATCAGTGCATTGAGGGTAAACACCGCCTTTGCTTCACTGTGTACAATTTGGCGGGAAAGCTCATCTGTATTACGGTAAAAGAATTATTCTCTTTAATAACCCAGATACTGAAGAAACTCAAAAATATCAAACTTAACCAGACTTTGCTTGACCCTGAATTGAACAATGAGGCTCATTTGTTACAGAAAGGCTGAATCAATTTTCTTGACAATGGTACAGAACATTCAAAATGTATAGAGCTTTGAATGATCATTAGATTACTATTCTGTTAAGCAATCAGCATACTCCAAAGTTATTAGAACTTGTAAAATGGTGACGAAATCAGCCCACAATACATCTTATTTGTCTTTTTTTTCAAGACTGAATTAAAATCAGAACTGGTATGTAAATACAGATCGAGTATTGTGCAAGCTTTTGAGCTAAGCATTACCAGTTTACAGATGCATCTAAATGAAGTTTCACTGAAAGACTATAAAGACTATTTAAGTATGGAAAAGCTGAAATAGTAAGTAAATACATAGAAATAACTACTTGATGTGTAAGCTGGATTGGCAGTACTGACAGCAACTCCTAGCACTCCACAAGCCAAGAAGATAATGATATATTCAGGACAATTTGTGCAATATATAAGTACAACATCGCCTTTCTTGTAGCCCCGTTTGTTCAAAGCACTAGCTAGTTTTATAGCCAACTCCTTAATTTTGGCGCCAGTGTAAGTTCTTCCTGTCGGGAAATCAACCTGAGGTAAATAAAATAAAGAATTAAACTAGAAATGTGAAAAAAGCTGTTCTTCATGATAAACTCACAGGAATTCTTAAAATATGTCTATATTCTGCATGTTGAAATAGTTTGTAACTGTGCTTAATTAAAATTCAACAAATACAAATGTAATCTAGATTTTAGAAAATTGTAAGATGAATTATATCAAAGGTCATTTTCAACATAATGTACAGTCAATGCCAACAAAGGTCAACACTATAAAAGGTCAAAGTGGATCCATGTCAAATCAAACACTTTACCAAAAAGGTCAACAGTGTGAAAGGTCAATGCAGACGAACATATGAAATCAAACACTATGCCACAAAGGTCAACACTGTATAAGGCTGATGTCAATAAAGATTAGATTTGATATAGATATACATGTAGTTGTCAATACTAAAAGAATTGTATTTACTTATAATCATCTTTACATCAAAATCATATCGCAAGGAGCCTCACCATCATTTCTAAATCTTTGTATTTATCTAAATGGGAGAACATGAAGTCTCCAAAACTTTTATCACAATGAGCAATATCTTGATATGGACTTCTTATAAGTGTTTCTCCATTGGCTTGTTTCTGTACACATTGTCTAACAGCATCACTACTATAACTTCTGTGCATGAAGCCACCATATTGGATACTGTATCTATTAGCGACCTTGGAATTTTGGGAAAGAGACCCAACTGCAGATACTTGTTTCAAAATTCGGAACACAGAGGCAGGCTTGTATGTCGTCATTTTTAGACAAACCGAATAAGTTGCTGCTGTCATGGTGACAGCTCATCTGGAAAAAGAATACTGGTGGTACACTAGAATTCAATTAAGTTCCATCACACAATAAACTCTCAAATGCAAAAATGTCCTAAAATCTTACATAAATTTTTAAGATACAAAAACAGAATATATGCACCTATCAATATTTTGTCTGCCCGGGGGGGGGCATACATGGGACTTTAGACAGAAGACCATTTCCGACAGGCAGGAATTTGATAAACTTAATGACTCCAAGTCCCGGTAATTAGACGTTGGCCATACATGTTTTACATCCTGGGACTCAGGAATTTTGACAATGCAAAATAAAATACATTGCCCCCACCCTTGGGGCATTTGATATGTACACCAAGTAGGCTCTAGGGTGGGGATTTAGATGAATATGGTTGTCTCTAGGGTGGGGAATTAGACATAAAAAATTCATAATGTCAAATTCCCATGGGTCATCCCACTGCCCCTGGGTGGGCAAAATATTGACAGTACGTGCATTAGGCGTAAAAACGTGTTTGTTTCTGGTTATCTAAATTACCCTAAATTTCCCTGAGACCCAAGACTTTTTATTTTGGCTGAGGAACAGTACATCCTCAGTCTCACCATTTTACCTTTTTCCACATGCTTTCTATAATAATGATAAAATTCCCAACCTTACCTACCCTGTTTCAATGAGCATGTAACCAGTAAGCAGACATTTTTACACCTTAATTAAATATAGAGCAAACAGAACATAATCAATTAAGTAATAATATTATTTGATGGCCTAATTTAATACTTTCAAAAAGTTACATATAAATCCAAAAATGATTTTTCAAATAATTAGCTCTAATGATTTTTTCAAATGATTCGCTTCAAGTATAAGAAGAGCAAATCAGTTGACAATGATAAGCACAGACATTTATCCATGACAATTAAGATTAAAGCATTATACATCAAAGGTCAGTCGTTTCTACCTCTCATACATATATTGCTCATTAACCACTTAAGTGTTTCACATAAAAATATTTTCAAGTATACTTTCAAAGTTATTCAAGCTTTTAGATAAACACAACAAATTGCAAAATTTAGATAAACTTGTGTCACATATTATATACATTCCTGTGTATATCTAAATCTATATACGTCCGTATTAATTTTATATACTGACACAAAACTGTCAACAATTACATTGAGGATTAATATCATGCAGGTATAAAATTTAATGTTTCACCTATTTTAAACTACTGCATGTATACTCACAGTGCACATAGTGTGCACATGCATTAAAACTCTAACCTTAAATCAGGTTACTGAAATACATGCATGAGTACATATGAGAAAATATATCACCTGTCATCTCAGAGGCAAACTCGTAAAATTACTTCAAGCTAGTATAATTTATTTCTATAGGTCATGCAAAACTTATTGTAATGAATCAAATTCACTGATAATCCAATTTAGCAAAATACCAAAATCTACATCATAATGAATCAATTTATCGATAATACAAAAATGAATTCATATTAGTTAAACTGTTAGAAACAGACATTAATTTCGTAACACTGTCGTCTGATAATGTATTTGCAAATGTTTATTGATTACTCGTGTATAAGTTAGTATATTTTCATATGACCTTGAACTTAAGTGTGACCCCCTAGCTTTAGGTCAATGACTGTAGAATTATCTCTTCACCACAAATGATGCATGACCAACTTTATTCAGTATTAAAGAAATAAAAAATCATTATTTTTCTACTTCATGCATAAATATTTTAATCGACCTAAAACCATGCATAGGCACTCGATTCCGTGATTTTTATACGTTTACAGACGTTACTTTTCAATTTCACCCATCAAACAACGCAAATCTGTCGAAAGAAAAATCTTGTACTATGTATTGTGTGTGTATATAAGGCTGCTACATTTGTAATTCTTCATTGTGACAGATAATTAATACCAAGCATAATCATTTTATGAACATTTCTTGACGCAACTAATGAATGTTGCATTAATCTGTACAGACCCTTTAACTACATCAGAGAGAATAAATAAAGGGACATAGAGATTTAATTCTTTATCTTTTTGAACAAAATGTTATTATCACTAAATTTAAAAATTTTCTTTTGTCACGAAGTTAAAATATTGCAGAAGTATTGATTGATGACCTTTAACGTATAAAAAAATAAAATAAATGTACCTCATCTTTTGAAGTGCACCAATACAAAGAATGAACTTTGATTTGAAAGATGCTGTTTAAATTATTAATTTCTCTTTGTGTCTCTTACAAGATTATAAACTTCTTCAGTTTCCTATAAAAAATAACCCATATCCATGATTTATACATGTAAACAAGTATGTCATAATATTCAACGTTTATATACGGTGAAGGCCAGACAGTAAAATAATATGAAGTTTTAATTCTGATATTAATTTACAAATTTGAACAATAGAATTTGTAGACCATGAAATGTATTTATCTGGGACATTATATTACCACAAACAAAATAGTGTTATAGGATATAAAATAGAATTTTAATCATTTGGGGCTACAGTACTTAAGGGTTAGTCAGATTAAGGAACAATTCAGCGCAGCTGTATTAAAATAGATTTTGACCTACATTTGTAACCAATGGAATTGTTAGATACAAAATCTTCAGCTGAAATAGGAGTTTTCTCATTGGTTAAAGGCTATATTTTGTTACAAATTTTCAGGGCAGAAACTATCATTTGTTTTACTGCCTCTGAAAATAATGCAATAACAAAAGCCAAAAAAAATCAATACAAACACACATTAAATATCAAAACGTTTAAACAATGAAAAATGACACTATGTGGAATTCAGATACAGTAAACAATATATATATATATATTATATACATAATCTAATTTAATGAAAAATAGTATTTACACTTTTAGCATTAAACTCAAGATTTTTTGTCTATAGCCTTAAGTTAGTACCCTGGAGAAGGTCACATATAGTTCAATCTTTAGGAACATCCCATTTGTAAAGTGCAAACCATTTGATCTTATTCCAGTTATTTGAATACATGAGATAATCTGCTGTGTTAGTTTTCTAAGTACTAATTTTCTACTGTATACACGCCGATTAACTTTTTAAAAGATATTTCTTGTTTTGTCTAATAACATCTTTGGCTGTAACTGAAGTGACAGTAGGCCTAGACAAATAAAAAGAAACTACACCTGTTGAAATAAATAAACTTTTAATTGCAGTCTTAGATTTGTACATTTATAAATATTTTATTTAAATGTTCAAATTTTTCTATATAATGTTTCTTTGATAAAAGTTTCTATCATTCAACTTTTTTAAATTCAATTTTGTTTTGTGATTGACGCGCAGTTGGAGGAGGACCTACACTGATTATTTCGCTTGGGTAATTCAAAAGGAGTTCTTAACTAAAAAAGAAGCTTAGATACCTTAAATGCTCGTCTAAAAGCAAATGTTTTTTATACAACAAAACATTCCCAAAATCTTCTCACATAAGATGCCAATCGATGCTAGCTAGGGGTCTTTGTTTTCAGGGGTGGAGGTTGGGGGAACTCATTTTAGATTTTTTTTCGACAACGGGGAGGGGGATTAAGGTGGATTATCGTTCATAACCCCTTATACAAACCAAAAGGTTTGTCACGAAAATAAATTCTGAAAAAAAATTCCATGTAACCCACATATATATATATATACGGGTTACATGGAATTTTTTTTTCAGGATATTTTTCGTGGCAAACCCCTTTGATACAAACCACTACAGTCAAAATTATTGGGGACAAACACACATGGTTCCTACTGCCCTGATAAGATTGTATCACTCATATCACTTTTCAAATTGTATTACGGTATGTTGAAAAATAAGCGACTCAGTTTCAAATTTTCGGGCTCTAGCGCTTCTTCAGGATTCTTCAGGAGCCCGAAAATTTGAAACTGAGTCGCTTATTTTTCAACATATTAAATACAACTTTCCTATGAGAGACAAACATATGTATTACGGTATGTTATAATTGATTAACTATTCAAACATACATACTGGTAGAATAAACGTAGAAAGAAAATGAGATTTGAGCATGAAGAAAACTCAAGAACCTGCTGTGTTACACAAAATATTCTGTCATACATGTTGTTGATTTACCATTCTGTTAAGTAAATGACTGTAAATGATAGCATTTTACAATAAGCATCAAGATAATAATAATATATAACTTACTATATTTTATATCAGAATTACTTAAATCCTCCAGACACACTAAATGTCTGTCCTATTGACTTAATTATAAGACTTTACTTGTAATCATTGTGAAAATTTAAACCACTTCAAACAGACATCACAGTTACATCAAACTTCATCATGCAGCAAGATAGATTAGATTACTGAGGGGGGAGGTATGTATTGCAGACACATTATGTAGACAATATAGAAATTGAGGTAAATCGACCAGCAGACCATATACAGTTGTTGGAGGAAAATTGATAAGGAATTAGTGCAATTTGGTTAAGAAATTATTCTTATGGAAAAGAAATTTAAACAAAATTTGAACTGACAGCCGGGATGGACAGGGATAATAGTTTATGACCTTCTGCCATTTCAAATGGCAGAGGATACAAAAATCGAAATACACAATGTACAATGTATCATTTGTTTGTTTCATAAAGAAAGTCATTGATTATTCAAGCGAAGGAGTTTCAGTTTATACTAGTAAACAACAAAATAATACATTAATCTTATCTCTTTATTAGCACATTTATAGAAATTATCAAAAATACAAACCAAAACAGAAACATAAATCATAGCTGCAAGTACTTGCAAGAAAGCTGTAATTTAATGAAAAAATAAAATGGCTGCATTTTATGCTATATTTGAGGTGAATTCTCAAAACGTACAGATAAAAAGTAACAGATATAAATACATAAAAGAATAAAAAGATGGACGGCTATATGAAGACATATTTGCAAAAGAAATACAATTGTACATGATAAATTGATAATAATACAAGAGCACTGCGAGCGGTGACAATGCTTGTCAATTCACTGCCTCTGTGAGATCTATCCACCTCTGAAGTTTCATGTTGCTACCTCTTCTAGTTTCTGAGTTTTGAGCTACATTAAAGTTTTTGCATGACACAGATGATGCAATGATCACAATAGCACGACTTTTTCTTTAAAAAAAACAGACAAGCTAATAAAACTACATGGGTGTTATATCATACAGATATCTGAGCTGAGGCAGTGTTATATGTCCATGAAATCATACCATTAATATATGTGTCAATCATTAATATTTGTACTTATAACAGGCCACAATATAACTAAAATGTTTGTAAATGATAGTACATTCACACAAAATAGTAACTGTCTTGAAGACCAAATCTTCATTGCATTCTCAAAGAATCATCGTTGAAAAGATAGAGCTGATTAACATGTTCAGCTCAATTATACTGACAGACTAATTAATGCATCAATTATATCAATATTGTCTTCTCATAATTATCTAAGAAACATTCAAAGACAAGGTATGAGATTTGAGCATAGAGATCAATCTTATGTTTTATTATCTCATCACGGGGCCTGGTTTTCAGAAGTAAACTTATGTGGGAAAGGTCAAAAGCAAACATTGTTGTATAAATGTTCAGCACATTCAGAAGTTCCAGTTTTCTAAAGTATAGACAGTACAGAAATCAGAGGAAACAACTTGCTGCGCTCACTGTAGGATATATTCACAGTAGCATATGCTGTAGTGGTAAGATTTACTTAACCTTGTACAGACGGACAGACAGACAGACAAAGCAATCAGTATATGTCCCAGTATCATTATACAAAAATGAAGTTTCAAGTTTGCGGAAGAGTTTCATGAGATACACTGCAAGTAACATCATTTAATCAATTGTATATCAATGAATAAAACCATATCACTGAACAGTGAACAATATCAATCATATGAAACAATAGCACCGAAGTTTGGAATGTAAAAACATGGCACATTAACAAGGATAATACAACAAATATGTACAAATAACATCATATAAAACTGATAAGAAAAAATTGGTCAATTAAGTGTAAACACAAATTTTAATGTAGAAAGCATATTTTACTCTTATTATAATAAAACAATTAAGAGGGGTTAATGTAATATGGCAGACAATAAACTAACAGCTCATAAGATTCTTTTTCTATTTACAAATATTAACATAAAAATAGATTGAAGACTTTATGCATTATTTCTGAATCTGAAGATTTCATACAGTACCTGACACAGGTTCTAATTCTAAATTAACAAGAAGTGTTTGAGGAGCACGAATGCCCCTTGTGACCTTGGCCTTTGACCTCAAAATCAATAGGGGTCATCTACATGTGATGACCAATCTCACAATCAAATCGGAAGAGCTTAGACCAAATCGTTCTCTTTTTATTGGTCAACCGATGGACATGTGCAAAGCAATATATGAAAGGGGGCATATTAAAGAAGTAACATGTTTCAGACTGGTTCCAGAGTTCAACTACGTGCCAGACATAGCAGACTGGTCTTTATAACCAAACAAATACAAATAAATGTGTCAGATTGCTTCTAATATTTAAGTATGTACAAGGCATGTCAGAATGGACCTAGTTGTCATCAAATTAAATGTAAACCAGAAACTTCAGACTGGTTTAATGATCAATGATCAGGTGGAAGAATTACAGTTTTCATTTTTGACAGACTGAGCTTCTGAACAACTTGATCTGAACAGTTCTTAGATGGACTGGTTCCATTCTTAGTATTATCTGACATTGTGGAAACTTGAGAACCAGTTGAAGATATCTCCATGGTTGATTTTAATGAATTTCTACCACAATAAGTCACCATCGTTTCTTCTTCAAAGGATTCATCCCTAGTCTCAGGACATTCACTGGGTAAAAACTGTCCAGAGTTCTGTGGTACAACAGATAATTTGGATACACTTGATGGTGACATAGATGTCTCTTTGCTAGTGTCAGATTGTGAGAGTTTGAGCGGAGAGATACCAGCACCACTTAATGACAAGTTAGGTACCACAGCAGCTTTTATACGTCTTAGAAGTATCTTAATAAAGTCCTCGTCCTTCCTCATCTGAAAAAGAAAACCACAAGAATGTGATGTTTGTCAAACACAGATCCCAACAAAATGCTAACTGCATAGTAAGTCCTTGACCTTTGACCTACCGACCTTAAAATTGATATGAATCATCTACATGTGATGACCAACCTAACCAAGACTAAGGACCTTAGGTCAGATCTTTCTCTAGTTACTGGTTGGAAAAGGTTTTTGTTTTGAAGACTTTTTAGTCCAAACCTAACCCATGTTATTGAGTTATCGAGCTTTCACATTATTAAGTTCAAACATTGAAGCAGCTATCTAACAGTACATCTGGTAAACCAAAGTGACCTAATGAGTTTAACATACCTTAAGTAAGGAATTAATAGAATTAGCTTTCAAACAATGTAGTATCTCAGAATTTGAGCTCAATCATAATTGAAAAATCAAAATAAAGAAAAAAGGATTTTGAAAAAAAAATAAAATAAAATCACACTATATCCTATTGTCCAAGATATAAAAGTTGACAACAGTCTTCATACTCAAATCACACTTTCAGACTTATTTTGAAAATTTCATATTTTCAATTTGCCAAGTCAGAGAGAATGTTGTATGATAATAAATTAACTTTTCCTTTACATAGAATTATAAAGAAAATTTGAGTTGAATATTGATTTTTCATAATCTTGGACAAGCATGTGTGATATTTCCACTTACCTCAAATCCATGTGATCCAACCAACATGGTCATCCACTGAGGCATAAGGAAATCCTCATACAGAATCGGGACAACTCGCTTTCTATGTTCGCAGTAAAACACCTGGAAAATATATCATTCATCTCCTTTAATCAACTCCATGTAAACAATAAAACTAAATCCCTCATTAGGTATGTTATTGTAGCAGTGAGTTATTTTCCTGACAAAGCATTCTACAACACCCACAAACTGAATTATGGAACAGCTTGTATGGTATTTACAAATGTAAATGCTATTTTTGAGGACATTCATGTGATCATCAGTAAAATAGAAAAAATGAAGCAAGCAAAGTACAATTCAACAATTTTGAAAACAACAAGGAGCACCAAGTGAAGCACTTTTTGTGAACATTATTAAAATATCAATGTAATAATTGCCTAATTTGGTGTAAATAACTAGTGGGTTCACAATCCTATACTTACTGCTTAATTTCATTTTGTAAACTTAACCTGCATTTCAAGATATTGTAACTTTATCCAAACCACCATAAAAAATTGGTATCTTTCAGTTTATTTAGAGGAATCTGTGTCATATATTGTACTAAACATAATAGAGTTAATTAACTCCACCCTCCGATGTCAATCATCAAACTATAATGTACTCTAGGATCATGCAGTGTCTCTCTGCTACGTATACATGTAGCTAGTCGTGTATTAAACTTGATATAGAATGGATGCGTTGTTGTTTAAAGAACCCAAATAGCACAATATTACATCTTACTTGTTGCTGACAGACTCGGGAACCAGAGAAGTTTTCTGACAATATAAATAACACCACACTGGCATCATCAGCTTTCTCTTGAAATAATTGAATATTCTGTAATATACTGTCGTCATGGCAACCAACACTAACAGAACAACCTTTATTCAACACAGAATATGTGATATCTGAAAATTAAAAAACACACACAAATGTTAGTAATTATAATAAGTATTATTTCCCGCCAATATGTATTACTTTATGTACCGTACATAATCTCTTATAAAACGCACTCGCTTATAAGACACACATGTAAAATGGTCTGGCAACCTGAGGTATTTCACATAAACCCTTCTACAAGAAGCAGACAAATTTTCCAAAACGAAACAGAAATGTCAAAGATTGAGCAAGTTTGTCTTCAGACATGAACTAATTAAAATCAACATGAAGAAAATGCGTCTCATAGTCAGAGGTGGAAACAATGTCAGAGTGAAAAACTATTTTTTGTTTGTACTTGGCTAAAAGATTATGCAATGATTATCTTTCCAAATCAATATCTGTTCAACAGATATCAATTCAAATGATGAAAATGTTCATAAAATATTGTTAGTTAAGTTATATTCAAACAACTATGAAATGGGTGGATCTTATGATAAAGGCCACACCTCTAATTAACCTGCCAATCTTTTTAGTGAAAACAAAAACAAATGTGTGTGAACTGAATGAGTTAATATAACACAGTCACTTGGAAACTTTTCAAGCTGTAACGGAGGAGGTTGACCCAAAGGCATACACCTGGGTAGAACCACTAACCTTCCGTAAGCTAGCTGGACAGCTTCCTCATATATGATTTTTGTCTGGTGGGATTTGAACTCACAGTGGTCAGTAACCATAACCACTCAATCATGGAGGTTCTATCAAAGTCAGTAAATCTAGAACTTGAATAAAACAAGAACCTACCATCTTGACTATTAGCAAGTCCATCAATATGATCCACATGTTCTCTATCTAACTCTGTTGTACTCCAAACTTCATAATCTTCTTTCTCTAGCATCTGTTGTAACTCCAAACCCTATAAACAATGTACTATATGATAATTATACATTCATATACACACATTAATACACATCATTTCTCTATCTTATTTTTATATATTATGTTATGTTGGTAATAAAATGTTCTATGGCATTTCATTGATATTTCATGAAGAGTAGTTTTCTAGATGTCATCAAAGCTTATCTAGCTTGACCTAGTGACCTACTTTTCATGCAAAGATGGCCTTATTCTTAACTTGGCCATTAATTTCATTGAGAGAGTTCAACATTGTGCAATTGTGGTAGCAAGTTCAGTGCTTATAATTGAAGATTAGAACAAAATCCTGCAAAGTTCACAGCCTGGAGATACAGTCATATTTGTGTTAGCAGTCACCTCTAAATTAAAGCCACCCTGTGAACAAAGCTATTCCTTAAAAACTGTCATTATTTATTATCAAGTACAAATTGACCTCCGCATACATGCCACCTGTAAATAAAGGCCACATTTTGTCTTTTACCATGGTGGCCTTTGTTTACAAGTTTGACTGTACATGAAACATAAAACTTACATAAGCCTCCTGTAATGGATGTACACAGATCATCACTAAAGGTTTACCATCTCTGTTGGATGTTACAGCTAACATTTTATCTTCTGTGACAAGAGCACAGCTCTTCACAATGGTGGACTGAAATACAATAATATCAATTTAACAGCTCTTCAAAGTAGAGGACAGAAAACAAAATATCAATTTTAACAACACATCGAAATGATGGCACTAAATTATAATATCCTAACAGCATAACCTGTACAACAATATGACATTAAGAAATTGTTACCACCATATTGCATTGAAGAAAAATCATAGTTGGTAAATGAATGAGTTGTAGTAAAAGTATAATATGTGAGATGTACTTCTCCACCTGCAAATGTGGTAATAACATGATTAATTTCATCTAGAAAATCCAATGAAGATTGTCACTATAACATAATGATTGTGAGTTATGCACAACCATCAGTAGAACAAACTGTTGCCTAGTAACAAGAAATCTCACCCTTTTAATCAGTGATGGTACGGACATGACTCCAAGACCTCGGATCCTCTCAGATATTTTCCTTGCTACAAGATTAATGTCTTCATCATTCCATACTAAAGTATTAGCAGGCTTATGCTGACCTGTAAGTGAGGTAGATATATACATATCATATAGGATTGTTAAACTCTGGACCAGACTCCGCAATCATTTTGAAATTATTTGTCAAAAATATTAATTAATTGTCTATATAATGGTACATGATCAGATATATTCATACAAAAGCATTTTCTCGGTACATTCAGTGATGCTATATTACATTATGTACATTATAATAAAAAACACAGAAATAACTTTCTACGATGATTTATTGAGATGTTGATATTGATCTAAAATTGTGTAGCTTTGGAGACAGAAGTTTGTTTTAAGAAACCATTTTTTCATAACTTTATTCAAATTTGCTCAGACCATAACCAGAAGACAGTGTTGCTGACTAAATGTCTTATCATACTTGTCTCAGAATCCACTGGTATCCATGGAATATATTGCGTGGTAGCAAACTGTATAGCTAAACATCTTGGCGGCCAATCATGCAGAAAATTTACTGGTAGAATATATTTCCCTAAAACATCTGCCAACTTCACCTGGAATATGTACAACAGTATTTTAAAGCATAATGAAACCACATGAAGCCAACGAGGATGTATGTAATTTAGTAGGACAAACACATGACATAGGTCTTTTTCGAAGGACAAACACAAAATGCTTTTCACTCTAGTAAGACAAACACAGGGTTAAAATTAATGATAAAAGATTTTGATGATAAAAATTGTATTGATATGGTTGCATTTAAATTGATGGTCATTCTCTATAATGTATTGAAACAAGTATCATATCATTTCAGGCCAAGAAACAAAGAAGTGTGTTAATAATTACTCAACTGTCCCTATTTATTTGGTGCGGATTCATAAGTTTCTAACGGTAAAATTGGAAGTACAAATATTTTTGGAATGAATAATATCATGTATCCTCACTGAATGTATGTTTAGGATAAAAACAGAAATGAAATGTTTTCCTGCTAATCTAACCTCTATTGTTCTGATTAAGTAACACTAAGCATGACTCTTTTTTTCCAGCCCTTATAAATCTACTTGGATATTACCTCTCTATTAGTCCACTGAGTCTCACCATATTTTGTGGTTACCAAGGGAACAAACACCTCACATCCACTAACAGCAAAGTTGAGAGAATCCTGCCAGTCTACACCTGTCTGTATTTCATGTACATCCTGAATAATACAAATTATAAATAACATAAGTATATATAATATAAATATATACAAGAGTGCCACAAGTGGTGCCAATGCTCATCTGTTCACTGCCTCAGTGAGATCTATCCACCTATGAAGTTTCATGTTGCTACCTCTTCTAGTTTCTGAGTTATGAGCTACATTAAAGTTTTTACACAGACACAGGTGATGCAGTGATCACAATATAGCTTGACTGTTTTTTTAATTCTACTTAGTGACCATCTAACAGAAGAGTATAAATTTTTCTCTTAACCAAAACAGTATCTATATAGTGTTATATTGTTTTAAATACCATATTAGAACAAAAAAACCAACCTTCATAGGCATGTGATTATAAATTTTTAAGTCTTTAAAAATATGATAATTATAGCCTGCAAAATTTGACAAATTAAACCCTACCCAACTTAAGTAATTAGCTCAATAAAATCACGCACAAAATATAATAGACGGTACATACCAGATAAACACTGAGACCGTGAGATATAAGTTGTTGTTTGAGACGTAGGGCGTGGTTAGCGGCTTCAGATCTTACGTAACTAATCAGAATCTGCTTCGCAGCTGATCCTCCGTCTATACTATCTGTGTTTAGTTGTCTACATACATCTTTACCAGATGAAAAAGATAGTTCCTTAGAACTGAAATAGAATGGAACATTATACACTGAAGACACATAGGTGAAAAATAGTAAAGTAAAGGATACAGGTCACTAAAATGCGTACAACTTAACTGGTTTACTAATTTAAATTATGGGATTAGGGTCAGAAAAAAATCTTAAAGCTCATTGTTAGCATATGAGAAGCCACAACAAACTATCAACATCAATTTTTTTGGCTTTTAAAGAAAGACTTTGAAAATTGTAACACCCAAAATGTAGAGCAACACCTTGTGGGAGCTGCAAATATTGACTGTTGTTTAGGGGTTGTTGCTCTACAGAGGTTAAATTTATAGTAAATATCAGCTCAGGGAAATTTTGAAGGTGTTGTTATAGAAAGGTTGTTGCTCTACAGAGGGCCGCTCTGGAGAGGTTGTACTGTAGCTGGAGCGGTTATAGAAAATGACAAAAGTGTCTCATAAATGTCATAGATAGTTCATCTATAATAATTAATATGATTCATTGTGATGAAAGTTTTTCTTATTTGAATCACTGTCAAGAATGCTACATGGGGAAAAAACTGTACAAGAGTTATATAAGGTTATATGATCATGACTTTAGTAGGGTTCAAACTAAAGATTTCTGAGTTAAATGGCAGACACCATTACACCACTAAACAAACTCCCCTTGGCAACAGATACCGGTAAATACCTTCTGAGTTTTTTCACAGGACGCTCTTTAGGAGGAGTGAACTGTTCAGATGAGAGTTGTCTTTTAGATTGTACATCAATACAAACACAGTGACCAATCAAAATGTCTGAAACTGTCATGTGATCTTCCTGGTACCTGCTTATTGGCCAAGAGTTTCCATCCAAGAATTGAAAAGAATTTGAAGTATTCTCAGAGCTCAAGATCTAAAATATGGACACAAATACGACTAATAATCTGTCTTTAACTGTACAATGGAGCTTTACACCCCCTTCCATTACATGACACTGTGTGAAACATCAACATAAGACGTCAGATTGTAAAATTTGAGATCAAATAGTTTTGAAGTTTTTATGTTAATTTTCAAGTTTATTCTATCAGCCTTTTCAAACTTCAAATACATCTAATAAT
This sequence comes from Lutraria lutraria, assembly GCA_964023205.1. Taxonomy (NCBI): domain Eukaryota; kingdom Metazoa; phylum Mollusca; class Bivalvia; order Venerida; family Mactridae; genus Lutraria; species Lutraria lutraria. The sequence goes on from OZ026841.1 coordinate 38,090,538, forward strand.
TCATTCATGAAATATACAATTAATGAAGTGAGCAAGAGGAGTCACAGTAGCTAGCTAGCTAAAACTGATTGGTGAACAAAGAATATAACTTAACATCCATGATAACACTTGTAATCTGATCAACTCTTAATTATGTTCAACATACTACATTTACATCGATTTAATTAAAATTCATGCAGTGACAATCATTATTGTGAAAATTAATCTACCTGTAGACTGTGAGGATAGGATAGAATTACAAAATGTATGAGTGATGCAAATTAAGTAGATTAGGTTACAGACCACCAAAATAGAACATGATTAGGTTACAGAGCACTAATAGTAAAAATGTTTCATTACATGTACAAACAATGTTACAGCAATGTTCATCTATTGTGAAAAATTGTAACATAATTCCAAATCCCATTTCAAAATTTCACGAGCAAATAGTTTTGACATCAATCCACAAAATCCTTAAAAAAAAAGTTTCTATCTACTAAGCAATTTGCTAATAAATGTAGTTTGAGTTATTTTCATCCTACTGTCAGAGCTATTTCTAACAATTTCATCATTTGATTTTTCAGAAAAAAAACTGTAGTTTCCATGAATGTACCAAACATCACAAAGAAGTGATTTGCACAGCAAACAAAGAATGTTCAAATAACCTGCCTTACCTGTTTTAAAATGAGATTTTTCAATGACAGAAGTTTTGCATTGTATTCTACATGTACAAATCCTATCATGTGACCATGGCGATTCTTTATACCACATTTTGGTCCATCTATAACAACAAAGAAAAAAATCCACAAATAAAATCTACACTGCAGGTGGGAAACAAAATAATTAATGATGGTGTAAAAAATATCCATAAAGAAACCTTAGCTTGATGGAATTTTGAACACATGACACCAAGACAGTCTTACACTCTTATCAATGAACTTTCTAGACAGGTATGTATTCAAATGTCTGATAAAGATTGACTCACTTCAATTTTCTTTGCAGTAAAAACATGATGATAATTTATAACGTAATTTAATTGGGCAGCCCCATTTCATTAAGTTTCCTGTAAGAGGCCAAACTTTGATTGAAGGAGGCTTTCCATGCTCATTTCCAATGTCGTAAATGATATATTTGGGATTTCTAGCTGGCTAAGCAGTCAATTTGGCCTCTTGCCATCTTGCCACCGTTTTTTGATGACACTCTTTAATATGAGAAACAATATGAGAAACTATGAGAATTACCATGTTTAACTTTGATAAGAATCTCATTATTGTTCACCAATATCTGTGAGGCTGGTAACTGGATTTCTTGTTCTTCTGTTAATAACCATCTAGAAAAAATATGTGATTGTGTGTACAGTGAACAATGGATTGCATTTATATCAAGTGTTGTTCTTTCTTATACAGTCAAATAGATTTATTAAAACATTGGGAAAGTATGGCATACAATATCAAATAGAAAATATACAGAAATAAAACAATGCTGCAGACTTTCTTAAACATCAAAACATGCCAAATAGGAGAGCACCATGGAAAGCGCATATATTCAAAATCAGTGGGACTGAATCAGATGTAATTCAACAAAATATTCATAATTCTCATACTATTGAGATGATGGGTATGCCTTTTCTTGTTTTTTCCTATACTTGTCCTTGACACGATTTTCCCCTTCCTAAGGGTCCCGTCACCTTTCCCCTAAAGGTGCAAAAAACACTGACTAAACTGAATTCATAATAATTCATTTCAGAATAATACCTTTGTTCTGTGCAGAAACTGAACCTCTCGGGACAAGCCAAGATGTCTTTTTTGACAATATTTTTCAAGTTTTTCAGAGTTAGATCCTTTATTTCTCCTTGAGGGATTAGAACCACTCCGATGTTAGTTGTCTCTTGTCCCTCAACATCAGGAACAAGGTGAACTCCAATAATATCCATTAGTGCACTGTAAAAATAGGGTGACAAGATGTAACTTTTAAAACAAGAATATAAAAGTATATGAAGTATGTTAGTACTGGTAATAATCTAAATGTCAAAATTTTAAATACATTAATTAACACTCTACATGTATAACATTTTGATGTCATCTTTTCTTGAACAAAGGATGCAGTAAAATCAATAATCTTCCCAAATTTCAAGTAATCAATGGAAACCAAACGAATGTCACACTTCAGCATATATAAGGATATAGATCCATTGCCTATAAAAAAGGTGCGTGAAATAAAATTTGTTTTGTTGAAATTCTTTTCAAGTAATATGAGAAATAATTTGGACATGCAGGTCCATAAATTGAATCTGATGGGTACTGTGAATGACCTGTTATACACGGGAGTCTTTGAGTTTGATGATGTCTCGTCCAGCTTTAGTATCGTAAAATCATTTTGTTTTTGTCTTTTATTTTAATAATTTAACCAGCGCACTCGATCTAAGTATAAATTTACTTTGATCAGCAAGATATCACAATTAAAAACATAAACTTGAACAAGCTAGCTTTTGAACTGACTATAAAATGTGGTGTGATTGGTTGGCCACTGTGCTACTAAACAGGACGTCTAAACTTCAGTCATATCCTACCAATACTTAATAATTTATACATCATTCTTAAATTATACATAAATTAATTATGAGTTGGACAACAGTCAGACAAGTAGTAACAACATTTAAACTTAACATTCATGAATTCCATGATGTCTTACACGTTTGCAGAATAGTTTGACTATGACACCCTTTTAATATAAATTTTATACAAATTATAACTGTTCAACCAGATGTCGCAGGGCGACTTTATTATATTATTATTTATCATACTTTATATATTTGGCCACTTGTACATCATCTATCATTAACATCATCGTCATTAACTTTGTTCCAGTCCGGAATGGTACGGTCATATATGTTTTTTTATATACGACCATACCATAGTTCACTGCACTCACGCACTTGCCGTTTTGCTTTCGTCGCGTGAAGACGCACGAAATATTTATTAAATGTTCAATGCATAGCGTGTTATTCCTTCTTTCAGGACCAATAAACCAGACCACATAACCAACCTACGACATTGGCGCCCAACGTGGTTTTGTGGAGAAATGGTTTCATTGAATTGTATGTGTATGCGTGTTTATCACCAGTAAGCGAACGTTATCGTTTATAACCTTGGGCTGTGACGTCACGTGGAATTCCTCAGCACGTGGGTGTTTCCCGAGGAATGTATAGATGACAGTGAAGAGTATGGTATCCGTGGGGTGAAATTTTTCATTATTATTAGTTTTGGGTGTATAAATTGTCGACAAACTTTAGTGTGCACACATTGTGTTGTGTTCTTTTGTGTAAGAGCTCTATAAACTGATAAATATTCATCGTTGGATTTATACGCGTCAATTAACTGTGTATCAACGTTGGAGCCGGAGTTTACATCAGTTGACACTTCAAAGAGCGATTAACTTTAGTTTGTGTTGATGTTTTTGTAGTATCAATTATTTTGAAATTGTATGATTTGTAGTATTTTTATGTTCACATTTTATGAATATTATTTTTTACTATTACAGGAATAATTGTTATTGTTTAGTGTGAAAATGATGAAGTAATGGTCACAGCACTGGAGTAATGGAATGATTAACAGCTTTGCTTGCACGTAACATCATCATCACTAACAGTATTGTCATCGGTAAGACTAACACATTTGCCATTAATATTAACAGACCTGTATAATATTGATACATCCCCATCCATTATTGTATTATATATTTATTGTATTAGTATATTTGAAAAAAAAAAAAAAAAAAAAAAAAAAAAAAGCATAAATCCATAGTGGATTTACTAGGTCATTCTGACATTTCATAATAGTATATCTGAGTTGAAGTACTGTAGTATAGTGGTTGTAGTCTCACATATAGTAGTTATCAGCAGTGGTGCCATTAGGGTATGCGGGGTGCAGGGATGCGAGCTGGCATTTTGATGTAATCAATTAACACTCGGGTCTACTTGGTAACTGATGCATAGTGAAATCACAATTTAGTATTATTGGCACCATTTTTTGTACAGCTTATTTTCAGCGTATTTTGTGTGGACAAAGACAGTTTTGAATTACACGTTAGATGAATTCCATGGAAAGGAAAGGTAATTAATTTATTGTGTGACTAAACCATTATCACAATCAGTCCTGATTTATTTGTTATTTTGCAGGTATTATATTACAGATGCCCCTATTTAACCTAGATTATAAATCATAATCCAATTGTTAAGTCGTAATCAGTGTGTAATTGTCAAATCCTTTTTTTGATACTCAGTACCTTGCTCTTATAGTGTCTGGTTGATTTATTGCATTGTTGGATTATTCTTTGTATTTGTATTTTATGTTCACCTATTTTAATTATAGGCATTTTTGATCAATAACACTAACGTGGTTACTCAGTTGACTCCTTGTTTATTATTAATTGGACAATTTGTAATTTGTCATATTTTTATTGGGGGACTTTTAATTGATTGTCAGGGATGGCCTCAGAACAACCGGTAGATCATTATACTGATGAGGAATTAGAACGTTACGCGGAACTTATTCAGCGGTCTGGCAGATTCCATTTGTACCGGGTGGAGTCAGAGACTCCAGCCCCCCCTAACCTCACCTACAATACTCCTGAAAAGGAATACTATGAGGCCCATAGGTTAAACAGTACTGGTAGCTATATTCCAGGAACTCCTCTGGACCATCATAGAGGGGTTAGGAACAGTAACCCACGTTCTTCTGCCAGACAGTGTTATGAGGATCCTCCCTCCGTTCCTCCCCCCCCTACTCCGCTGCCCCCGATGAGGCAGTCATCCTTGGCCTACACTGACTGTGGTTTTGGACGATCTTATGGGTACCAACCTATGAGGTTACCAAAGCTACCTACCTTTTCAGGGGAGGATAAGGATGATAGTGCCTTTGATCTGTGGCAGTATGAGGTTAAGTGTCTGTTGAGGAATGGAGTATATCCTGAGCATGTAATATTTGAGGCTGTTCGTGGGAGTCTCAAGGGAAAGGCAAGGGTGGTATTACTACATTTAGGAGAAAATGCCTCAGTCCAGAGTGTGGTACAGGAGTTAGAATGCATTTATGGTAATGTAGCTAACTGTGAGGCCTTAAAGCAGAAATTTTATTGTGCTAAACAGGAGTCATCTGAGTCAATCGCTGACTACAGTTTGCGGCTGGAGCAGCTTCTGACAAGGTCTAACCTGAAGTTTGATCAGGCGACTAAGAATGAGATGCTCTGCAGTAGACTGTGGTCAGGATTGAAGGATAAGGAGCTAAGAAATGTATCCCGTTATAAATATGAAACAATCCATGATTATGGGGTGCTGAGGAGGGAGTTGAGACAGATGGAACAGGACATGAAGGCAGCCCCTACCAGCCCTGTTGTAGCTGTTTCGACTAACTCCGAAGCCATGAGCAAAACTTTCAAGGCCAACAAAAAGGTTGAGCCTGCTGCCCAGCTGATGTCGTCTGTCGAGAGCAAGATGTTGCAAGAGATGCAACAGCTGACTCAGCAGATGGGTCAGCTGGTAGCCAAAGTTGGCTCATTAGAAAAGGATGTGCAAACTTTGAAGAGCGGCCAAGAGAAACCACGACAGGTTACTCCCGGGTCCACACAGTTTAAGAAAGCTTTAAACTAGATGTGACCTCTTGTGATGGGCAAACAAGTGGTCATACTCAGTTTAAAAGCCCAAAAATTGCCCCTTTGATTGGTAAGGCAACTGAAGTAACTTTGGAATTAGATCAGATTAAGTGTAAGGGTCTTTTGGATTCTGGAAGTATGGTGTCCTCAATTAGCGAGGCTTTTTATTTATCATTAAATCCTAGGCCTGAATTGTTTGAGTTGTCTGATTTTAGTATTAACATATCTTGTGCCAATGGCTCTTCAGTCCCTTATATTGGATATGTTGTCATGGACATTAAGATTCCTGGGGTTGAGTTAGATCCTGTTTCTGTACCATTGTTGGTGACTCCTGATACTAAGTATTCCTGTAAAGTGCCAGTTATTGTTGGTACTAATGTACTTAACTTTTTAAAATCAAACTCAAATAGTGGACACTTCCCTGAAGAGTGGTGTAATGTATTGTCTTGTCTTCCTTCAGTTAACTGTTTATCAGTTAAAAGTTTCAATGATACAAATGTCCAGATTCCTCCTTTTTCTACGAAGGTTGTGACTGGAAAAGTTAGAAACGTTGGAAGTATGTCCACTGCAGTTACTGAAAGTTTGGAAAATTCTTCTTCTCTGGCAGTATACCCGAGTTTGGTACACGTAAACTCAAATCGTTCGTTCTGCCGAGTCAATGTCAAAATGTGTAATATGTCTGCTCAGCCAGTTATTATAAAACCTAATGCCCTTGTTTGTCGCCTTCAGGATGTTAATGTTGTTAGAAGTATAGACCCGTTTGAAGGTTTGGCAACCCGGCCCTCCACTGGTGAGAAGTCCCTTGCAGATCTTGGTATTTCAGTTCCTGCTGATGTATTAACAGCAGATGAGGGTACCAAGGCCAAGGAGTTTTTTTCCAGTTGGAGACATATTTTCTCTGCCAGTCCGACAGATCTTGGTTGCACTGATATTGTTGAACATCGTATCAACTTGACAGATCCTACACCATTTAAGGATCATTATCGGCGTATACCACCTGGCATGTATGAAGAAGTCCGAGAGCATCTGAAGGACATGTTAGAGGCTGGTGCTATTAGACCTTCAAGTAGTCCGTTTTCTTCAAATGTGGTTCTTGTTAGGAAGAAAGATGGTTCATTAAGATTTTGCATTGATTATCGCAAACTTAACAGCCGTACTGTCAAGGATTCCTATGATTTACCTCGTATTGAGGAATCCATAGATAGCTTAATTGGGGCAAAGTACTTTTCTAAACTTGATTTAAGGTCGGGGTACTGGCAAGTTGCCATGAAGGAGGAAGATAAGCCCAAAACTGCTTTTTCTGTTGGTCCTTTAGGTTTTTTCGAGTGCAATCGCATGGGCTTTGGACTTACCAATGCACCTGCTACCTTCCAAAGATTGATGGAGCGTGCTATGGGTGACTTGAACCTTAGGGAATGTCTGATCTACTTGGATGATATAATTGTGTATTCTAAGTCCAAGGATGAGCATTTTGAGAGGCTCAGCTCTGTTTTTCAGCGGTTAGAGCAGGCTGGTCTGAAGTTAAAAGGTTCTAAATGTGAATTTTTCAAAACGAGCGTAAAGTACTTAGGTCATGTGGTTGGAGAAAAGGGGGTAGAAACGGATCCTGAAAAGATTGCTGTGTTGAAAAAATGGCCGGTTCCCAAATCAATTAAGGAGTTGAGGTCCTTCTTGGGATTTGCTGGCTATTACAGGCGGTTTGTAAAGGGCTTTTCTCAGTTGGCTAAGCCATTGAATGACCTACTGATAGGCCATCCCACGACCAAAGCCAGCAAATCGAAGAAGAACAAAACTCCTTGGATTTGGGGGGCGGCCCAGCAACATGCATTTGTATCGCTTATTGGCCGCCTTGTAACCCCACCTGTTTTAGCTTATGCTGATTTCAAGCGGCCATTTTTATTAAATGTAGATGCTAGTGGCGTAGGTTTGGGGGCTGTCTTGTATCAGCTCGATGATGGCAAGGAACGCGTGATAGCTTATGCAAGCCGAGGGTTAAGACCTACAGAAAGGAATTACCCGGCTCATAAGCTTGAGTTCCTTGCTTTGAAGTGGGCTGTTACAGACAAGTTTAAGGATTACCTGTACGGAAATTCTTTTCAAGTCCGTACGGATAATAACCCCCTAACCTACGTCCTGTCCACAGCTAAGTTGGACGCTACATCTCACAGATGGTTAGCTGAATTAGCCAATTTCAATTTTGAAATCGTGTACAGGAGTGGTAGGTCCAATGTTGATGCGGATGCACTCTCCCGCTTGCCCATGACTTCCGCAGTAATTTTTCCGGATGTGGTTAAGGCTATATGCATAGGCACTTTGGCTTCTCCACAGGAATTACCTGCTATAGAATGTATGTCACACTCACAGGCTGTGCTGGATATTGCTGACAGGGATGAACCTGTGGTCTCTGAATTCAGTTGTGTCGATTGGGTAGTGGAACAGAGTAGGGATCCTGTCCTGGTCCGAGTGGTTGAGTTGGTCCGAAGGGGTCACAGGCCAACGAAAAGGCTTTGTGCCCTAGAGGATAGTGAGGTTAGGAAATTTCTCAAAGAATGGAAAAATCTTTTCTTTAAAGAAGGAGTGTTGTTTAGGAAGGGTGTTCTGTCTGGTAATCCTGTAGATCAGCTTATCTTACCAGATGTTTATCGAGACATTGCATTCTCTGGTCTACATGATGAAGCTGGTCATCAGGGTAGAGACAGAACATCCAGTTTGTTAAAATCCAGGTTCTTTTGGCCTGGTATTGACGGTTATGTTGACAGTAGAGTGAGGAATTGTTCTAGGTGTTTGTGTAGGAAATCTAAGTGTTTTGTTTCAGCACCATTAGTTCCAATAATTTCTACTTACCCGTTGGAGCTTGTCTGTATGGATTTCTTGTCGTTGGAAATGTCCTCTGGCGGATTTGAAAATATTTTGGTCATAACTGACCATTTTACTCGTTTCGCTCAGGCTATCCCAACCAGAAATCAAACAGCCCGCACCACGGCAAAGGTTTTGTTTGAAAACTTCATTGTTCACTATGGATTTCCGGTTCGTCTACACAGTGACCAGGGCAGGAATTTTGAGGGAGCGGTGATATCGGAGTTGTGTAGGATTGCCAATGTTGGCAAATCACGCACAACTCCATATCATCCTCAGGGTAATGGTATGGCCGAAAGGTTCAATCAAACATTGTTAAACATGTTGGGGACTTTGGAGGAGGAACAAAAAAGTAATTGGAAAAATTACATTCCCACTCTCGTCCATGCATATAACTCGACCAGACACGAAAGTACAGGTCTGACCCCTCACTATTTAATGTTTGGTAGACATCCGAGATTGTGCATAGACGCATTTCTGGGTATTAAGCCTGATAAAAAAACCAATGAAAAACATTCTGAATATGTTGATAACTTGAAAAAACGACTTGACTTCGCATATCGAGCGGCCAGCCGGGAATCGAAACGTCAGTCCGAACGTCATAAACGTCGTTATGACCTTAGAGTCAGAAATGTCAAACTTGTCCCTGGTGACAAGGTATTAGTTCGCAATGTTGGCCTGAAAGGTAAAAACAAGTTGGCGGACCGGTGGAACAGGGACATCCATGTTGTTGTATCTCAGCCAGATTTGAGCGTTCCTGTGTTTCAAGTAAAGAAAGAACAAGGGAGGTGTGGTGTAAAAACCCTCCATAGAAATTTGTTATTGTCTATTACAGGTTTGCCGGTAGATAGGAGGCAGTTAAGGGGAATTGCTGAGGACGCGGATCAGCCGGTTCAGACTGACAAAGGGACATCTGCAGAGATAGTACCCAGTGGTCAGTCTCTACCTGACTGTGCGCCTCCTCAGCCTTCCTGTGCCTCTTCGGTGCCGGCAACCACAAATAGATATGTAATCCCCCAAAGGAGACAGTCAAGTCTGAATCCTACTGCTATTGAGTTTGCACCCAGGACTCAAAGAGTTAAACGTAAACCAGAATGGTTAAATACCAATGACTGGGTTACAAGTTAGTATATTCCTCATGTTGACTAAGTAAATCAGTGGATACTGTGACGTTGGTGTAGTAATTAGCGCTTGCATTTATATTATTTATTATAGCTTTTGCTCAGCATAGCTATTATACACTTGGGTTTGTTAGTGCAATTCCTTAATAGATTTTGCATTAGTAATTTATCACTTCACATTCTGATTTTCAAAGCTGATATCTGAATGGTATTATATATATACAATTGTATTAGTGTGAAATTTATGTTGGATGATTTGTAGCTAATGCTCAGCATAGCTATTTTATACTTAATTTATAAGTTATCTCAATTGTAAATTTTGCGTTTATCAGATGTTCAAAACTGATATCTGAATAGGATTTTATTATGCTATTGTATCTAGTACTTTGATTCAGTTTCTGTGGATATTGTGTTCTGATGGAACTACAATATACAGGTTGAATAAGTATTAGTATTGTTTTTATAGTGTTGTAATATTAAGATGTGAGTAATTGTATTACATGATGGTCTGCTAGCGCGCATCTTTGTAATTGTGTCCTTCTGGCATTGCTGTTGATTAAGTAGTTGTATTTATAGAAATATGCTGTAGCATTGTAGTTAGTTCTTGAAATGTCGGGACGGCATTTTTCGGTGAGGGGGAGAATGTCGCAGGGCGACTTTATTATATTATTATTTATCATACTTTATATATTTGGCCACTTGTACATCATCTATCATTAACATCATCGTCATTAACTTTGTTCCAGTCCGGAATGGTACGGTCATATATGTTTTTTTATATACGACCATACCATAGTTCACTGCACTCACGCACTTGCCGTTTTGCTTTCGTCGCGTGAAGACGCACGAAATATTTATTAAATGTTCAATGCATAGCGTGTTATTCCTTCTTTCAGGACCAATAAACCAGACCACATAACCAACCTACGACACAGAGAAAATGAGAACATTAACCATGATATAATCGTGTTCACGTTTACAGTGAATGACAACTGCTTCAATTAATTCAGTTCATATCATAAAATCATTATCAAATGTCTCTGGATCTAAACTATGTAACTGTGTAACAGAATGTCAACATTGAAAATCGTGTTTACCTTTGTTTTTCCCACCTGTCTGCATGCTGTTTACACTCCTACAGACGCTTGTTACGTTACTCAGAAAACGTCTACTGACTCAGCGTTTCACATTTCTGATGACGTACTTCACAAGGGAAGTGAAAACTAGAAAAAGAGAGATAAACGAACAACGGATTTGGTAAAATATTGGACAGATCTAGTCGTTCGCGATTTTGTTAGCATACTGTTTTATATACATTATTTCTCTTTTTTATTTATGTATTGTTTGATTCTGTCGTTCGCTTAGTCTGTTGACCAGTGTCATACAGTCATAGACTATCATAGAGAAACTGACACTTCTTCATAGTCTGTAAAGTAACAGTAAATATGATACATCATACTATTACTAAATATTCTAATTGTCTCCATCAGGTTAAACTATTGCTGTAAGTCTTCTAATGCAAGAAGTCTTTTCTGATCAGATCTGTAGAAAAATCATGATATTCCTTTGTGCTAACTCACTAGCCTGAATCTCAGGGCATCTAAAAAAAACTTGAGAAATCAGATAACAAACTTAAAAAAAATTGTGTATTTGGGCTAGTCGTAAATTGTCCATTTTCAGTAGCCCACTTATCGTTCGTGCTTGTGCTTTAAAAAACTTAGTACAAACACTGGATAATACTTGTGTAATAATTGTATTACTTTGAATTTGATTGTTAATGAATATAATGTTATAGTCACAATCAAGACTTACTGCTTTCACTTTCAAACTTTCAATCCAACAGAGTTTTGTTTCCAATCTAACTTTATCACTCCTTCATGGATTTCGAATTTACTTGACCGAAATGTTCATGTAGTCAAGATCGAGATGATGTGCCGTGCACTAGACCCAGGTCATACTTAAAACTAAAAGGTCAAAACTGAAGTCTCATCCACTGGCTTAAGTATTTGCTGAGATACAATTATAATCACATTACATTTCTTATTGTGTGTCTATTTTCTTGAACTTATCTAGAAAAAATCAGAGTTTTCTCTGCTTGAAAATGAAACTGAAAGGCCTACATAATTATGCTCTTACAGTGCCGTAGAAATAATACTAGGAACTTTAAAGTTTCAGACTCAAGGCTCAAGCTGGCTTATTTCATTGATGATCGATACTTGACGAGTGAACAGTCAACATTTGTAGATCTGGTAATTGATGATTTAAAAGATTTTCATGATAACTCTTCAAGTGAGGTGTAAGTATACTTTTGTTGCATCTTGTTTTACCATCTGGAGCTATTAATGATTTAATTTCAGAATAGGATGTAATAAATTATAGTCCTTTTGCTAGTAACTGAGATGACGTAGTTGTGTACACTTAAACTTTCTGTAATTAATCACATTTATTGAATGATTGATATTTGAGTTGCTACATGTACATTGAAATAATTTATTGCACAAGTTGGATCTAACTTACTGAAAAGTTCCTTTTGTAATAGCAGGAGGAAACAATGTTAATGATGCCTGACTAGAACCCACAACCTCCTGCTACAAGTCAGATGCTCTACCAACTGAGCTAATTTGACTGGTTAATATCTCAGCCAATTTTCTTATGCAGATACTAATTACAATACAACTGCATTCCTTCGTCCTTTTTAGCTCACATGTCACAAAGTGACAAAGTGAGCTATTAGGATCACTCTCCGTCGTGCGGTGTGCGTCGTGCGTCATCAAACTTTATGTTGTGACCACACTAGGGGCCACATTTTTGGCTCAATTTTAGCAAAACTGGGTCAGAACATTAATATCAACAAAATCTCGGATGAGTTCGATATTGGGCCATTTGGGGTCAAAAACTAGGTCATCAGGGCCAAATAAGGGAAAACCTTGTGAACACTTTAGAAATCACTGTTTTGACTGTATCTTCATGAAACTTTGTCAGAATGTTTATTTTAATAATATGTAGGTCAAGTTTGAAAAAATGGGTAATTTCTGTAGTAAAATTAGGTCACTAGGGCAAATTGCTGGAAAACCTTGTGAACACTCTAGAAGTCACTGTTTTGATTGGATGATCATGAAACCTTGTCAGAATGTTTGTCTTCATAATATCTTGGACGAGTTCGAACATGGGTCATCTTGGGTCAAAAACTAGGTCGCTAGGTCAAATCTTATGAAAAACCATGTTAACACTGTAGATTTCACAGTTATTATTGGATCTTCACCAAACTTTGTCAAATCGTTTTTTTTAATGATATAACGGTCAAGTATAAATATGGGTCATCTGGGGTCAATAACCAGGTCACCAGGTCAAATCTTAGGAAAACTTTGTTAACACTGTAGATGTCACAGTTTTAATTGGATCTTCACCAAACCTTGTCAAAATGTTGGCCTCAATGATATGTGGGTCAAGGATGAACATGGGTCAGCCAGGTCCAAAAACTGGGTCACAAGGTCAAATCTTAGGTAAAAATCTTGTAAAAGCTATAAATGTCATGGTTTTAATTGGATCTTGGCCAAACCTTGTCAGATTGTTTGTCTTAATGATATTAAGGACAAGAACAAATATGGGTCACCTAGGGTTAAAAACCAGGTCACAAGGTCAAATCTTAGGAAAACCTTATTAACACTGTAGATGTCAAATTTTGATCGTATCTTCACCAAACCTAGTCAGACTGTTTGTCTTAATGATATGTGAGACAAATTCGAACATAGGTCGTCTGGGGTCAAAAACTAGGTCACCGGTTCAAAACAATGTTTTAATGAGTGAACAGTGATTGTCATGTGAGCGATATAGGGCCATCTTGGCCCTCTTGTTTAAAGTAATTTATTGCAACAACCACAGGCTCTTTTTCTGTTTAATATAATTGATCTGTTTTGCTCATTATTTTCAGTGTCCTGCTTTTTCCACCAGTTGATAGTTTCTTAAGATTATTAATCCACAAAAGCGTTGAAGACTTTCCTGATTTACACAGTTTTTCTGTTGGTCAAGACGAAGGAAGACAGACAGTTGTCTGTTGGAAAAAAACTTACATAGAAAGGTTGGTTAATTGATAGTAATAGTTGTGTAATTCACTAATTGTTTCATCTGGATGTAAGGGTATTCCAGCATGTATGTTTTGTTTGTTTATTTCTAAAAAATTGTGTTTCAGTATTATAAGAAACTTCTACTTAACACTGTTAGCTTGAATAATGAATCTTATGCATTTGTTAAAGGGAAAACAGTCAATTAAGAAGTGTTGATTACGTCACTCCCTGGACCATGAGGGGTCGGGGAAGGGCCAGATACAGAGATCAAAATAGCCAAAGTCCTGGAAACCGGCAAGGTAAATCTTGTGTATTCAAAGGTCATATATTTCATAGAATTAAAACAAATTGATTTGACTTGCTTTGAAATTAATGTACATTTTTGTAATTTATTTTTTCTTTACTTCTTTCCTATCTAGTTAAAAATTTTCTTTCTGCAACATGTTTGGTAATGTCATTACATGTTTTATGAGCAATGTTTTATCCTTGTTCCTAAGGTTCTAATGATAGATGGAACCATGACAGTTATCAATCAGAATCAATTCCACCTGTACAACCAAGGTATTCACATGGGGATTCACACTCAAGTAATATTGATAGACCAATTGTGTCTGGTAAACAAGTGCACACATCACAAGAAAGATACAGTTCAGACATAATTGTTGACGGTTCAAGGACTCAGTCACCTGTCAATAGATCGTCAGATCGTGTGAGAAAACCTGATAGGTATTGTTTAGCCTGCAGTTATGTTTACCTTTTTCTTACTAGAGATGCATAGATAGGAATCTTTTAAAACTGAAAATTGAAAAAAAATGCTGGTGTGAAAATACACAAATTAATACAACTACAAATTAATTAAAGCATGTAAATTAGTTACATGTACTTTATGAGTTGCCAATGATAATACAGAGTCCCATTAAGCACACATTGTTTTTTTAAATTTCTTTTTTGTTTAATGTCTGAATCTATTTCAATTGTTTTAGATCGAAGAATCGGCGTCCTGATGTACAGGTCTATGTTCCTAAGGCTCGCCGCCAGCATCCGGGTCATAATGACAGTCACTCAGTAGATCCTGATGAATCTCCCAGTCCTTCAAGTATTACAACAAGGAGAACCAGACAGGTGCACACAGAAATTCTTGTTTGTCATATGGAATCTAGAATAGGGTACTCTCTAGACGTCAGAAGTTGAGGGTAAAAATTGACCCTCAGCCGATAATGATTTATAGCGTCAACCAAATTCCTTCTAAAGCAAAAGTAAATTTGACCCTTTGATATAAATTATCAAGCTTCATATGCTTTATTTTGCTAATTTCAAGAGTCAAAATGCTATTTTAAGCATCAAATGAGAACCCTGTAGAATCTGATGTATTAAGCGTATATATTTTATCTCATCATTCTTTTTATTTATTACACTGAAGCTATCAAATTCTTAAATCTCAATAGGCATTTATTATGTCAAATATTTTCTGTACTCATACTTGTTGAATAAATTTTTTTATGATTGTTTCACAAACTTTTCAGAAAAAAGCTGAGATGGAGCATTATGTTCCTAAAGGGAAGCAAGCTCACCAAAGTCGGGACTCTGATAAAATACATGGCTTTGTTGATAATTCTGATTCAAACAAATCTGATGTAAAGGTTTCTAACTGCTATGAAGACAGTATTAATGTTTCTTATGTTTCTAATGAACATCCTGTGCAATCTAGAGTTGACAAAGAAGAGACACATGATTTGGGAATGAGTCAAGATGCGTGTGGAGATGAAATGGAGCATCATGACAGTGACAGTATGGATATGCGTGGTTCGAAATTTGATGACAAGGAATGTGACTTAAATGAAACAAATGGTGTAATGAAAGAATCTATGTGTTCAAATCAAGATCAGGTCACTAGAGATTTGTCTAGACAAGAAATGAAATTAAATTCTGATAATATAGAGCAAGATTTTAAAAATAAAAACATTGTAAGTAATTGGTTTACAAATGAGATCTCTACAAATAGTATTACTAAAAATTCTGAATCTAATACAGAAAATGAAACAAATGAAAAAGGTAATTCAGTAGAGGAAAATGTGTCACTTCATCATGACCTGGACCAAGTATTATGTGATAAGTCAGAACCCTCAGTCAATAAAAGCAAAGAGCCTAATGCAGCATGTGATAAATTGGACCCCAGAGAACTTTATCTAGATGATAAAGATGTTATAAGAGTTGAAGATGATCAGATTAGAACAAAATGTCTGGATGTGCCTCTTGATACAGCTCAGTGTGATATTCAGACTACACAACCACATGGTACTAACGCTGCTAGTAATGACAAGACTGGTCCTGTTATTGATAAATCTGCAAAAGACATGGATGCAACTGATGACATTATACTCCATGACTGTGAAGACACTAATCAAGCAGAAACAGTTGATTTTTTGTCCGATGATAAACAACCATTTGACATTGAGAGATCAGAAAGTGAAAGGCTTGATAATGATGTTAGTAATGATATTAATGCTACCTCCAATTTAGAAGAGTCAAGTAAAACTAGACAGGAAATCGTTGTGAAGGAGTCAGAGGTTGTTGGATATGAAACTGAGCACACACCTGAAACAGATGATGTTAGATGTGAAATGACTGTAGACAATGGCAATGATTTACATAAAACTGATAATGTTGAACAATTAGTTGATGAAACTGCAAATAAAAGGTCAGTTCTAGTTGACAATGTTGATTCTCATGGAGACGAAGAGGATGAATTATCTGAATCGATGGATGCTGAAATTTCTTGGTAAGTACATTTGTAAGTTTTAAATCAGAAATTTGACTGTCATTTGGACATGTTATGTAAAACCTTTCAATGATTTGTCTCGATAACGAAAAATAAGTGCTCAGCTTGTTTTCATGTGTCATAATAAACTTAATCATAACATTGATACTGGTCCATTAATACCTTGAATAATGTTAAACAGGGACGGTAAAATCTGATTTTGACTTACTTGTTCGTTTTGCCAGAAGCATTTCTCAACTTGTCCGTATGATATTTATATAGTTAATTCTGGAAATGTTCACTTGTCCGTACAAGCTGCGGGACAACCTGGGCAATACAGACAATTGATTTTGCTGCCCCTGATAAAGCTGTAGGTTTTAAATGTATAATTGTCAGTACTGATACTTGTCTGTGTTATATTGTGATTTTTGTCCTTCAGTAAAAATATGCAGATTCTGAATCTCTATTTGAATCTAGTGATGAAGATGAAGAAAGTTCCAGCCAATCAAAATGCATTACTTCCAACATTAACCAATCACAGAGTGAGGATGTAGATGAAGATTCCTGGGATGCTATGTTTGATGATGATGGTGAATGTTTAGACCCTAGTGCAATGGATGAGGTTAGTAGCATGACTTATTAAAATGTTTTATCAAATGTCACGTGTGAGACTAAAATGTTCTGTTTATTGTTGGTTTATAAGTATACCTGTTCATCAGAGTGTGGTAGCATGAACACCTAGCCAGTGTTCCTAGGTTACCAATCAGCACTGAACAGTTTCTTTGGAAACAACTGACAATTTATCCACACAAGGGATGTTAATACGTGGTTGAAGATAGATAACATTGGATTCTTTATTTTAACTGATATGCATTTGACCGAGATCAAAACCTCCAGACATTGATGTTTAACCCAACACTCAATCAACAGCTGATCAGGCAAGTCCTGTAACTATGATTTACTTTGAATGTGGATGGAAATTTCTGTCTTTTCATTATCTGTATTGAAATGTGAATACTGTAAGTATAAAGTATTAAGCCATGTGTAACATTTTTTGTTTGTTTTATATACAAATATTTCAGCTCACAAAGACAGTTGGCAAGGTTAAAATCAAGAAATCAAAGAAGATTAATTATCTTGATTATCAACCACAAGATAAATCAGATTTTGATTACACTAGTAAGACTGTTTGTTTGTTTATTAGTTTCAATTCACTTATAAAGAAAATTGGTATTTTGTGCGCATCGTGTGTCACAATATATGAAAAAGGAAGGTGATAAATGAGTATTCACTGAACTAAAAATGTAGTTATTTATAGTAGTGATTGTTATCAGTCTATGAAAATTTAATAAATTAATCAGAGGCAAAAGTCAGTAATTAATCAATTAAACTGTTCGAATAAAAAATGATCATAAATGTTAGTACTGCATAAACTTAACATCCCTAACACCAAATGAATATCACTAGATAGAACATAACATCAAAATATACGATTAAAAATGCACTGAACCAGAATTATGCTGCATTTACAAGACTAGACATTAGTTTATCAAATCAATCATTTATGTCTTTAAAGTCAAACCACTGTCAGTAAAGTGTAAGGTCTGCAGTACTATAGTCAAGTACGACTACTCCGTACAAAATAAAAAATTCCGTTGACGAAATTGGAACATCGTCACGTCAATGACCATTACTCAATGATTTGTTGATTAAAAGATTAATCAGAACATCGTTGTTTTATAGCATCTTAGTTTCAGAATATTAGTGTGACAGTTCAGTCAGGATATAGGTTTGTTGACTTGCCTTGGCTTTGGAGTGATATTAATCTAAGATGATGTTTATTTTGTACATGTGTGCTGTAAATTTTGTTTGATATGTTCATAATGTTATTGTACATTATTTTAACAAATGAATGTATTTCTCCAACTTACTTACAGATTACGAGCACATTATAGAAATTTATGATTTTCCTGCTGAATTTGTTACCAGGGACCTTATAATGGCATTCCAAAGTTTTATGTAAGTCTATGATTTCATTAGTAAAAAAATGTGATATTAACTTACAAGCAGGAACCTATAAAATTTGACAGTCTTTTAGTCCCAAGACAGCAGAAAATGATGAATGACTTGCTCAGTTTGTTTATTGGGACTCAGAGACATTTCTTATATCACACCTAACTTGTATCTGTAGAAGTCCATGGTTTTAGCTTAGTATATAGAATATTGTTGATTGAAGGGTCATTACTGAGTAAATCAAGCAAACATCAACTATATATCTTACACTTCTGGATTCATACATCATCAAGGAATGATGCTGTTATAGCAGAAGATGAAACATATGTGGTAGATTGTAGGTAACAAGGGAGCGTAGATTAGACCATGGCACATAATTGAAGTACCAGTTCAAAAAACATTAAACCAAACACAACTAGTTGTTTACAGATGATAGAACTAATTTTAATGTAAAAGAAAATTGGATGCTTTTATCTACATTACAGTAAGATAAAATTACAGTAACACTGTTGACTTATAAATATTGATGTATGACAACTTATCTTTATGTAGTGATATTATATCGCAGGTCTAGAGGTTTTGATCTCAAATGGGTGGATGATACTCATGCCTTAGGTATATTCAGTAGTGCCATCGCAGGTGAGTCAATTATTTGCTATTCTATGAATAATATTCATCTTATTGTCAGTGTCACCATCAGTTCATTGTGTAGTCATAAGTGTTTATTTATAAAACACAGTATAGAGTTAATAATTATATAGAGTATAATCTATTTAGTGAATCATATGTAGTGCAGTCTATATTCCATTTGCATTTATTGGTATTCTTAATTCAGTACATAAGTTTAAGATCTACTTACCATTTGTTTGTTAGGTAATGTGGTTGCCCAATATTGAATGATCGGGGATGTATTGTTTTTGGCCTGTCTGTCTGCTTGTCTGTTTGTTTGTACCAAACTTTAACCTTGCCTTTTTGTATCAAACTTTACCTCATTTTTATATGTTTGAAAAACAGGTGGTATTATGGGAACACCCATGACAGTGGGTGGGCGGCATCCACAATGGTGTCCACTCTCTAATTCAAACAGTTTAATCGGATCCTCATCAAACTTGATTGAAATGTTTCAAGTTCGATAACCAGCCCAATTGGCCCAGGTACTTCTGAGTTATGGACCTTGACGGGCGTATTTTGTGACCTGGCACTCTTGTTTGGTTTTACTATGCATGAATTTGTATTTGTCCTCAAAGAGAGAGCATTATTATGTTGATTCTTCTTCAGCTCAAGATGCTTTAGGCCTAAACCATCCATTGCTCAAAGTTTGTCCACTATCTCAGGCATCTAGACAATCTAAAATCAAGGCTAAACGATGTACAGGTTTGTATGTGGCTTATCAGTCTATATTTATACAAAAATGTACTTACTACATTTTGATCTGTACTGACATGGTGACATTTATTCACAAGACCTTTATTTATAAGGTAACCGTAATTAACATGTTGACCATCATTCATATGGTGACCTTAAATTCACATTTTGGCCATTATTTATATGATAACATTAATTCACAAGTTGACCATTATTCACATGGTAACCTTAATTCACATGTTGACCTTAACTCACATCACAGGCTACCGGCATGTGATAACAGCAAAATAAAGTTTAAAAAAAAAAATTTTTTTTCAGCATATATATATTATAGAGTAAAGGTATAGAACTCCTGGGCTCAGAAATCACACCGGTCATGTTCATCGAGGTCCTGTTGTAACAATTCTGAACCGATTCTTAAAAGCCTGGTCTTATTCGACGCAGAAATAATTTCTCCTTAACTACCATCCACTCTTATATCCATATATTGCTCTGAACTGGAGCAACAAGCCCTTCAACCTACAAAAAGTACTACTCGCCATCGATGTGACCTAAGTTTGTTTTCATTAGCTACAGAGTAAATTTCTTTATTCCTTTGTGATTTCATACCCACTCCGGTGTAAATCGAAAGAAAATCAAATTGTTTATCAATCACCGCCGACAAATAATTCAATTGATGGATACCTAAGGCATTACGATTCAATATTCCACGCTTTCGTCCGATTTCGCTTCTCAGCTGCCATGATCGCATAGTTTAAACGCCGTACCATTTTCGTGCCGTTCCGGGACGATACGTGTCAACGATTGGTCAAAGACGGAGGTGTGGCAACCTTCACCTTTAGCAGTCATTATGCCAAAGAGAGTTTAAATCGTCAAATAATGAATCGCAATGCCTTAGATATCCATTAATTGAATGATTCGTCGACGGTGAGTGATAACAAATTTGATTTTCTTTCGATTTACACCGGAGTGGGTATGAAATCACGAAGGAATAAAGAAATTTACTCTGTAGCTAATGAAAACAAACTTAGGTCACATCGATGGCGAGTAGTACTTTTTGTAGGTTGAAGGGCTTGTTGCTCCAGTTCAGAGCAATATATGGATATAAGAGTGGATGGTAGTTAAGGAGAAATTATTTCTGCGTCGAATAAGACCAGGCTTTTAAGAATCGGTTCAGAATTGTTACAACAGGACCTCGATGAACATGACCGGTGTGATTTCTGAGCCCAGGAGTTCTATACCTTTACTCTATAATATATATATGCTGAGAAAATTTTTTTTTTTTTAAACTTTATTTTGCTGTTATCACATGCCGGTAGCCTGTGACTCACATGAGAACATTAATTCACATGTTGGCCATTATTCATATGGTGATCTTAATTAACATGTTGACTATTATTCATATGATAACATTAATTCACATGTTGACCATTATTCATATGATAACATTAATTCACATGTTGACCATTATTCATATGATAACATTAATTCACATGTTGACCATTATTCATATGATAACATTAATTCACATGTTGACCATTATTCATATGATAACATTAATTCACATGTTGACCATTATTCATATGATAACATTAATTCACATGTTGACCATTATTCATATGATAACATTAATTCACTTGTTGACCATTATTCATATGATAACATTAATTCACATGTTGACCATTATTCATATGATAACATTAATTCACATGTTGACCATTATTCACATGGTAACCTTAATTCACATGTTGACCTTAACTCACATGAGAACATTAATTCACATGTTGGCCATTATTCATATGGTGATCTTAATTAACATGTTGACTATTATTCATATGATAACATTAATTCACATGTTGACCATTATTCATATGATAACATTAATTCACATGTTGACCATTATTCATATGATAACATTAATTCACATGTTGACCATTATTCATATGATAACATTAATTCACTTGTTGACCATTATTCATATGATAACATTAATTCACATGTTGACCATTATTCATATTATGGTAACCTTAATTCACATGTTGGCCATTATTTATATGATAACATTAATTCACATGTTGACCATTATTCATATGATAACACTAATTCACTTGTTGACCATTATTCATATAGTAACCTTAATTCACATGTTGACCATTATTAATATCATAACATTAATTCACATGTTGACCATTATTCATATTATGGTAACCTTAATTCACATGTTGGCCATTATTTATATGATAACATTAATTCACATGTTGAGCATTATTCATATGGTGACTTTTATCCCCAGTATCACCTTTATTCACATGATGGCCTTTAATCACAGGTAATTGTAGTAAAGTCATTGACTGTCATGTATACATATACAAATTTACTTTACATTAAAAGAAAAGACATGAAATCTATTATACAATGTTTATCATTTTATATGTTCTTCAGAGTTTCTACAACCATATAAACCTCGACCAGAGACTTCAGCAGCGGCAGCAAGACGATTAGTTGCTGGGGCTCTTGGTCTAGCGACCAATGTATCTCGAGAGAAACGAGAAAAAGAAAGGCAGCAATTGAAGGAAGCTAAGGGTAATCTTACATTAATGTCACTTTTATCATTCAGTTTCTTTCATTACTGTTTCTTCACTAAGCTCTTATTAATTAATGAAAAATTAAAGGCAATGTACCGTAGTGCTGCAGGTGATCGTGACTAACAACTGATTATGATAATTCATTGTACAGTTTCAGTATAATTGTATATATAATTGTATGTATGATATATAGAGTTATTAATTTGATATATGTATTATGAATATATGTATTGAGAGGTATTAGTATTTGATTAATCAGAAAAATATCATATTTTTCTTCAGTGAATGCAATAATATTATGTAGATCTACAATCATGACTAAAATAACATCTTATAATGAATTAATAGAAGTCAAATTTATTCTTATAGCAAAACGACGGAAAGATAGACAGAATCGTGAAGATATTTGGGAATTTGGAAAATGTGCGATGGACGAGGAATCCTGATGCCATTTCTAATGTGTGTGATACATTTTTTTGTGTACATTGTATACACGTCATTAACTTGTGTTTTGTCCCATAATTTTTCTGCTCTGTAGTTTTATTTGGTGCTTCATATTTTGTACAAACAGACAAACTTACTTTTACTGTATTAAATACAGTATTGCAATGATCTGTGACATTTTGTGCTGTTCACATTGTATTGAGTTTGTTTTTGGTGAAATATCAAACATCTTGACATTCTATGTATTTTTTGTTTTTTTCACTGACAGGTAATTCAAAATTGGATTGAAGGTGTATCTTGCATCACTGTAAATTTATTGTGCAAGGTTAATTTAATGTTGATTAATAGCCATTCATAGCTAATGTTAAAATGTTTATCTCCTATTCTGAGAATAAATAAAAGTTAAACTTCTAATAAATAGGCTTACAGATTGATCATGAAGTTCAAATCTCAAACTGTTGTTAATGTACTTAAAAGACGTTGACTCCTTTTAAAACCGTTGCACGAAGCAAGTTGTTCTCCCTTCTTTTCATATTAATTGGACAATACTGAATGGTAACGAAGTCAAATATGATGCAAAAGCTTGAACCATTAGTTCACTTCATTATGATATTCGTCATTTCCTTGATAACAGTTGGTTGTGATAACTTAAGGACTCAAAAGTGGTAACAGTCAGATCTCAACATGTTTGTTTTCACAGACATATTCCAATTCCTGATAATTTGCTAACTTTGAATTGTAACAATTTCTCTCAATTGTTCAATAATGGACAAACATGTATATTTTACTAGTATCCTATTCAAATTTCCAGATTATAGCCATTAGGCCAGCCTCCAAACTGATTCCATACAAGTACATGCCATTCATAACATAACCAATTACATGTAGATAAAAGATGGACACATATTTCATTTGTTCAATGTTTAATAATAAATTCTATGTACACAGTAAAATGGTTGAGTGGTATAATTGCAATTGAATGAGAAAGACATGCATATCAAATATACACAGTACATATTGATTAATGACACGAGTCCATTCAATCATTATTACATAAATCATGAGCATCTTTTCAACAGTAATAAGAATATTATCGTACATCGCAAATTTCAACACTTAAAATCCGAAATACAAGAATTGCTTAGTAACGTAACTGTATATATAGTTTTAGACTTGACTTTCATATGGACCATGTGAAGTGCAATCGAGTATAGTGTTGTAAATACTTGTGCTATATGAATGGATTAGTGTTTGCTTTTGGAAGATCAAATTAGACATTTCACAGTATTCAAGTAAGACCTTGTTAACTGCATTGTCAATCAAAACACCAGACCCCAAGTTTATGTAACATAAGATCGGTCTCTGAGCTTAAACTTCATATCTTGTCTTTCAATGTTTCTAAGTTAATTATGATCTAACAATATTGATATTTTTCATACATTTATAATTTAGTCTGACAGAATAATGGTTCTGAACATGTACTTCGATGAACATTAATTATTTCTATCTTGTCAATTAACCTACTTTGGGAATGGAATTGAGATTTGAGATCGGGCCATGTAATATGAAGTCCATCCTTCCTGGCAGTTGTAGTTTGTTGGAGTGTAAAATATTCAGTGAGAAGATACATTAACTTTAGAGTCAAACATAGTTGCATAGAGTATAGTATCTGCACTAAGGTCCCCAACAGACATTCACAAGATGTACTTGCCTGACAAGTAATGGTATATGCAGTAATACATAAAATATAAAGTCAAACATGTCTTCAAAAACTACATCTGGAAGTATGAATCTTAATTAAGATATCATTATCAACTATAGATCATTTATAATAAGCATTACCTTTATTTATTCAGTAAAGTCAAATATTCTAAAATTGTAATTTATTTTGTCATACATTTTATGCAGTGTTGAACACAGAGCTGTACTACCAGCTTTTCTTATACCTCACTGGTTTAATATTTAGAAATCACATTAATATACTATAGAATGATATATGACAGATGAGTGTGATATTTACCTGGAGTTAACAGACATAACATTTTTCATGAAGTGGCTTAATTCCTGATCAATCAATACATCATTACATACCAATATAGTTTTCCGTAACACATAGAAAGAAATGCACATAATATGGCTGCTACATTTCAAAGAATCATCACATTTAAGAAATGCATGCAAGTAACATATTTTACAGTAAATAAAAATTTATATCATATAAACAATATACTCTTAGATACTTTGCACACCGAATTCATGAAATACATGCTACATTATTTACATAAAAATCTTTTTAATTATGTGTACCAGGTTAGGGTTAACTTATAGCGCATACAGAAGTATGTTGTTAAAATAACTACTTTCTGTACACGATTCTCACTTCATTACATAATAAAATGAAACCCTAAGAAAAAAAAACATCAAAAATTATTGCAAATAATAAATTTAATAAACAATAAAATTCTAATGCAGCATATTTCTTTCCAAAAAAATATTAACACCTATGTACACAGTCCAAACAAACTATAAAAGTATGGAAGAATTAAGTACACGCTCAGTTGAAATTATTGCGTTAAAGTACTGTTGGTGGCTTATATATTGTGCATACAACAACATACTAGTATACAACCATTTAATGACCAGGTACCAGAAATGCTGACCTGCTTGGAATGTTAGATATGCTTTAAGAATTCAGAACTGGTCACCCAAATGTAATCCAAATAAACAAAGAGTTATTGGAAAAGAAACTCATTAAATTTGTGCAGCAATATCATGTAAATTTAAGCGTGGAGCAGTGGTTTAGGGGTAGAGAGTCAGACTCGAGGTTGCGGGTCCGTTGCAGACAGACCGGAACCTTCACAATCCCTTCTTTCAGTGCGAGTACTGGTCAGAACCCAGAGAGCAGTCACTGGGAGTTAGAAGTTTAGATTAATACATACTACATACACTCAACATGTAATGAAAATTTTAATGATTCACAAACATGATATTTATTTAAATTTTGAGCAATTTGTTCCTGACACAGACAAATTACTAAGTTTCGTCTGGGAAATCTTCATCAGAACTATTTCCAGAATAATCCACTCACCTAGGCCCCGTTCTATCAACAATGCCTAACTTTCAAAGTCGTAAGCATAACTTTGTATTTACGTCAATATTTAGAATTTGTGTTTATATATATGTACCGGTCTATGAACAAGGCTCGGATTGTTTTATGAGGCCTATTGGTGTTATATGGATTCAAGGTCCTGTGCCTAAATGGTGTAATGTTGCGCCCGACATTATGCAAAAAATATGGAAATATTGATAGAACGTCATTTACGTGTAATTTCCGACTTGCGCCAAAGTTACACTTTATTTAAACCGTAAGTACGTTGATAGAACGGGGCCCTGATGCCTGAGACTTGTAGAAGTAAATTAAGACAAGCTCCAAGCTGTCATAATGTCATTTTAAACAGCTTATCACTTAAACGGACGACTTGCTAACATTCATAAAGAATGCCCATGCGTTTAAAAAGATTTTCGTAATATTGTTACCTAGACGTGTAGAATATATGTTTAAACTCTAAAATTGTATATACAGACTATGAAATGTGGATAAATAATAGCTGCACATTTAGAAGACATTTAATACAGAACATTTGTGTACACATTCTTACAGTAAATAAATACTTGATTCACCAAGTGCAAACATGAATTCTAAACTGTCAAGAGAATACCCCATACTAAATTATTTATTTGAGTTTTACGCCCCTTTTCAACAGTCGGGAGTCATATGAAGCGGACAGATCACCTAACCATCATTCCTGGAAAGAACCAGTACTAGACTCCATCCTTTTTAAGCAACTGCCTACTTTCTCACATAAAGAGACTTGGTTAATAGCTGGGCTCGAACCTACGACCCTTTATCAGTGAGAGGTTACAGTGATTTGAAGTCAGCAACCTTAACTACTTGACCACGGAGGCGGGTCTAAATTATCTGGTAAAGAATAAATGCAAACTCCTCAACATAAGAGAGTAAATTTATTTTGAACACCATGTCTTGCCAAATTAGTTACCACAATTCAAGTATCAAGGAGCATTTGCTACTTTCTGAACTTTGCTAATATATTTTGCCCATTTACAGTTACACCAAGTTCTAAGAAGATGAAATGGGAACCTATAGTTTTTTTTATTAATATTCAGTACAACAGATTTTCTTACGAAAGTAGCAGATCTACCTGGGTCAAGGGGGTTGCCTAGTTTATAGGTATTTTCGAACTTTTTGGATTGTAACAAATGGTTTTCATCAGCAATTGGTTCTTAATGAAAACCCTGATGAGCAACAATATGAAACTCAATTTTATTAATACATTTTGCGAAGCATGTGACTTTTTTATTTTTGATCTCGGAATTTACTTGATCTATTATTCAAACATTACATGTACAATAAGATTTAGCCCCTCCCCCCTCCCCACCTAAAACATTTAAACAAGATTCTGGTCACAAACCTCTAAAACAACCATACAACAAGACACATTTCATCAAATGAATAAAAACAACACATCCCTCACACAGGTTCATAATTTCACTAAAATTACTCCAGGAATCTCAAGTCAAAGGTTCTATGTTTCTCTAGTACAGGATTCTCTCAATATGTAACGAGATTTAAATTGGCTGACAAAGCCACTTACTATGCCTGTCCAGACTCATCATAAACCTGATATATTTAGGAAATAATGACTGTTCTTAATGCTACAATTACTTAACACCCTAGCTTTATGGCTGCAATATTTTGAAATCTAATAGATATCAATCCTCAAAAGTTAGGGATGTCAATCACTAGACCAAACTCCTCTTCTTCGTCATCATCAAACATAGGGGCCACAGCTAGGGGAT
The DNA here is from genome assembly GCA_964023205.1 of Lutraria lutraria. Classification (NCBI taxonomy): domain Eukaryota; kingdom Metazoa; phylum Mollusca; class Bivalvia; order Venerida; family Mactridae; genus Lutraria; species Lutraria lutraria. The sequence continues at coordinate 38,118,247 of OZ026841.1, forward strand.
CATCAGACACTGAGCCTTTACCTCCAGATTCCCCTTTAGTCGACCCCTTTCGACCTTTTCCTGACTTGGGAGGTGCCCCATTTGGTGCCTTATCGCCAGACTCTGTTAAGGGCTTTGGTCCCCTTTTCTTTGGAGGTAATGTCTCCTCCTTAGATTTCCCTTTTTTAGAATCATTCTCCTTCTTCCCATTAGTCGATTTCTCAACAGCATCAATATCGCTGACTTGCCCGCCGTTATCATCCGAGGCGTTTGGTTGTACGCGGGATTCAGTAAGTGTTTCTATGAGATCGTCGTGTTCTAGACAGTATATTTTACCTTCAAATTCTTTAACATTTTTTACTGAGTGAGTGGCACAGAATGAGTTTGGACATTCTACACATTTATGAGGTGCAGGCTTTCCACATTCATCACAGTGATGCCAAGGACAATCCCACTTCCCTAGAATAAAAGAATTATAAAAATAATGAAAAGAATAAAGACACACTAAGTCTTAGCAGCTCTATTTTTCGGAGATAGCAGTCATCAATAACAGATACATTTACACTGCATACAATTTGACTTGCCTCTGTGACTGTTGAAAAGGGGCGTAAAACTCAAAACAAACAAAAGCATAAAATTTACATCAGGTTTATAAATGCAAATATCCCAGACAACTCTTCACTTGACAGATTTTATCAACTTACAATAACAATATGAGTCTGTATGTCTTTCTTTAATGTTTGATGGTAATTTTCATTCATTCTTCAGCCATGAAATCAGCAGAATTGTGATTGACCTTTCTGACATTAAGTAACTTATCCTACTTACCATATGGTGGTTTTGACAAGTTAAGACAGCGTAGATGGTAACTTTTTGTACATGAAGAACGATCACACATGACAAGCTCTCCACCTTCACCACATCGGAAACAATCATCATCATGTTTATGTTTAACTAACAGTTTCTTTTTCTTCTTTAGTTTATCACCTTTCTTTGTTTCCTTCCTTTTCTTTTCTTCCATGGCAGCATGCTGGGTCTGAAAGGTTATTTATCATATCTAACAAGTACGTAACTCAATTAAACAAGCTCACTTAATGAACCTAATGGATTTATGCAAGAGTGATCTGCCCTTGATAAAAAATCTCTATACGTTTTTATTTTGCCTATATGTCTATGTGTAAAATTGTGGGAACTGTCCTTTATGTCCTTAGGAAACTATCATTGATCATTTAGAATAAAAGGACCACCAAATAAAGACCACATTATATCTTTCCCAAAAATGGCCTATCATGAAATGTTTAACTGTATATCTATGTCTGATGTCATGGTCTGCAAATATCAGCAAAATTTGACAGCTATTAATAGTAACACAATGTTTCTGTTATTCCTTATTTGTTCAAAGGAAGAAAATTATCAATTACTGTGGAATCATTCATTTAGTTGGGGATTTAATTTCATGGGTTTTGTGGGTCGGCTCATCCATGAAATCAAATCCCCACAAATTTAAATGCAGAGATAAGGCTTTTTTTCAAAATCCACAAATATGTGTCCCCACAAAATAGCCATTTTAGTAAAAACCACGAAAATTGAGCCTAACGAAAATTAATGAGAATACAATACCTTAGGTCTAACTCCGAGGTAGCCACTGCAGTTCTCAGATCCACATTGACACTTGGTTTGTTCATTCCCCAGACAGTCAAAATTATAATTAAATGTAAGTTCTTCACCTGTTAATGTAAAACACACATTACAACTTTCGGAACATCATCATAAAATAACATACACATGTCAATGGTAATTGTTTACATTTTCAATACAATATTTGATGTGGACAGATAAAACTTATGTATGTGCATGAAAATATCGAGTCAAGACCCTGTATCAATATTTTCATGAGTATTTATTCATGAATGCTCTAGCATCAGGGGTTATAAACTATCAATACTAAGGTTAAACTCATCCTGTGATGTTGAACCATGTACTAATTTAAGACCATTGTGGTAAAACCTATGGTATCGTTCAATTTACTGGAAAGCTTAGTAGAAATTAAATATTGTCAACAGAATTTATGCCATGCAGATTTGGCTGGGTCAAGGGGTAGTCTACTGAAATATTGAACTAAATTTCAAGCTTCGGCATTGATATAGATTTTTTACGATTTAACCTATGGTTTTCATTGGCTATCATTTCTTATCATGAAAACCTGAATAGCTAGACTTTTTCTTTTGAAATCAGCCGAGCTAAACATTAACAATTCATCACAATATATATATATACTCAACAGTATTTTTTTATGAAATGCTTACCTTCTTTTATATCTTTAAGAGCAAAGAGTCCCACTCTGACATCACCATTAACATTCCACTTCTGAGTTTCAAGGTTAGGATCACAGGAATGATTCATAAATCTTGATAAGTTGCCTTTTGGTCCAGCATCAATGATTCTACAAACAAATTAAACATCAATTAATTCTGAATCAATTTAGTACTTTCCTACAATATTTGTTATTAAAGATTGAGATATTTGATAATGACATCACTGTGTAACACAATTAACAATAGTTATGTCTTTAAGCAGACATTGTAGCATCACCTAACACAAAATAAATTCAAGCTTTCACCCCACAATCTTGTGATAGTGTATGGAGACGAACGAACCAACCAACAGAGTGACTCCAATATACCCCCTCTCAAACTTATTTACGGGGGTATAGCAAGAGATTTGATACTATGCCAAGTCATTTTTATATCCTACTATACGAGTGCTTCCATAACAGTGTCATTTGTAAACAAGGGAGCTTCTAGCCCTTGTTTATAAACCGGACCACATCAGTACTCACACTGACATAAATCGGGTTTACCTCAGTAGTCACACTGGCATAAAGGATCAACAATACACTATTAACAGTAAATACAAACAACTAAGTAAAAGATACAAAAGATGAAATAAGTAAATAAGTATCAGAACAAAGGTAAAGTTAAATTTAGCACTAAGACTGCCAGTATCGAGTCATTTGTTCCCTACCTAAGACAAAAACTTAATGAGACACTGTCACTAGGTAAGTGCTGATCAGAAGTTAACAGATGTAGTTAAATCAACTGATCTGTCATCACAATACATAAGGCGCCATAGCCTTAAATAGGGATGAAATAGCGACTGAAGCCTCTTCTTGAATGAAAGTTCCCCTTTACAGGCTATAACTATATAATAAGGCCCGCCTTCGTGGTCGAGTGATTAAAGTCGCTTACTTCAAATCACTGTAACCTCTCACTGATGGAGAGCAGTGGTTTCGAGTCCAGTTAATGACCTTGTCTCTTAATGTGAGAAAGTAGGCAGTTGATTACGGAGGATGGGATCTAGTACTGGCTCTTCCCACGAACGGTGGTTAGGTGAACTGTCCATCCCATATGACTGACTGTTGAAAAAGGGCGTAAAACTCAAATGAACAAAACACACCTGTCCATATCTAACGTCATCATATAGAAATTATGTACATCATCCTCATGATTCTTCTCAAGACGTCGTCGACATTCTTCTTCATCAATGAGGTCACCAACGTACTCATTCACAAACTGTCCCTGTAAACAAACGACCTTGTCACATATAAAAACTAACACTGCAATTTTTAAAGAACTGCATGGGGAAATAAAAAATAATTTTACCGATCATTTATTTCATGTGCATTTGTTCAAGTTATTAATCAACTAATTAAAAATCAATTAATAGACACTAGTCAAAACATGTACTTATTTTTCTTTCTTTTCAATTATCAAAATGAAACTTATATTGTCCATTTTTTTCACTCTTAATTATTAATGTACTTTTTCACATCAACAATAATATCATAAGTTCCACAGATTGAATCAAAATTCTATATAATTATCTTAACAGGATCAATTCCTTGGTCTGAATTTATATTGACTAGCTGAGATCAGTTTTGTTCTGAAAAATCTCGACATTTAAATACAAGGATGTAATCTATGACTAAATTCAACACCAGTTTATTAATCTTTGACCCAAATGACCATAACTAATCACAAACCTTCTTTATATCAGCCATAGCTTTCAAGCCCCACCCACGACCTTCTGTCTTGTATGGTTGCTGCAGTGGGTACTGTCGTTTTGTAAAGAACTGATTCAGGCATTTATCACCCACGGGACACAATGCAGGATGACATTCATACATCATCATACCATTGAGACACTCCGAGTCTCGTCCACACGGATGTTCCTGGTCAGGTTTACATTCACACTTAGGTAGTTCTGATAAATCAGCTTTCTTTATTACCACAGAACCCAACGGCACATTTGACTACAAAGAATAAAACAAAATAATCATTTAAACTCTTTCAAGAATGTGAAAAAAGATTGATTTTATTGACTGCTCCAGTATAATGTAAACAAAGGAAATGTTACCATACTTACTAGACAGTTTCAAAAGTTGACCAGAATTTTGGACAAATGATATGGGAAGAAAAATGTTAATCACAGGTAAAAGATGATAACATAAAAAATTGACATGCTTGGCACATTTTATACCTTGACCATTTTGAATGGTGCTGGTTTCTTGCTCTCCTTGGCTAACTCCATTTGTTCTCTGTTGTCCCTGAATTCCTTCCATGATTTAAATGCTTCTGAAGCCTCTTTCAGACCTAGAGTAAGAACTATACTTGAGAAATGATAAATCAAGTTTCTATCCGACCTAGAGTGAGAACTATACTTGAGAAATGACAAGTCAAGTTTCTATCTGACCTAGAGTGAGAACTATACTTGAGAAATGACCAATCAAGCTTCTATCCCACATAGAGTGAGAACTATACTTGAGATGATAAATCAAGCTTCAATCCCACCTAGATTAGAATTATACTTGAGAGAAATGATAAATCAAGCTTCTATCTGATCTAGATTAGAACTATACTGGAGAAATGATAAATAAAGCTTCTATCTGACCTAGATTAAAACTATTTCAAATTTCTCTTAGACCAAGAGTAAGAACTATACCTGAGAAGTGATAAACCAAGTTTCTTTCAGACCTAGAGGAGTAACTCTAGAGGAAGTTTAAATCATGCTTCTGGCAAACCAAGCATAAGAACTATGCTTGAGAATGATAAATCAAGCATCTGTCAGACACAGAATAAAGACAAATTAATGCTTCATTCAAACATAGGGCAAGAACTTTGTTCAAGACATAAAATATCAATGTTCAGTGTATTCAATAAATATACTGTAATCATTAGACTCAATAAAATGCTGGAATGTAAGAAAGGAAGGTAGAAAAAATAACTTGTAAACATAATTCAATCTTCCTGGAGAATTAGTCCGGTATTGAACAAGTGTTTGATTCCGAGACTTCAGATCTAATACGGAAGTTTTCAAGGAGATAAATCATTAAACAATGTTTACATAATGTTCTAGCCATTCATTAGTTCCTGTAATTAGAGCCTGGAAATTATTAATGAAATGAAATACCTTTAGCAAAGTGTTTCGCCAGCCCCGTTTTATTAGTTGACCACCCAGTACCATTGTCCCCATCTTGATATGAAAATACCCTGAAAATGTAGACATAATACAAAATAATCAGATGATATCAAGAAATAGGATCAAATTCTGTTACACCAAAAAAATCAGGTTATTTTCAACACCTGCCTAAAACTCATTTACTCGCCAATTATTAATTATTAATCAACCCAAATCATTGATACCATCTTAATGATACTAGAGATTATATATCTGCCTAGAATATTATAGTTGGGTGTTTGTATTCAAAATTAATTTGAGATTTGAATATTTAAGACAAGGGTGTCAATACAGCCAAATTAAATATCCTGAAATCATATGCAGCAGACCATTTTTGCCAAACAAGAGGCCTTCAACCACATTGTTCACATATTTTTGCCAAACAAGAGACCTTCAACCACATTGTTCACATATTTTTGCCAAACAACAGACCTTCAACCACATTGTTCACATATTTAACAATTTGTGTAATAAAAGAACATCGTTCAGAGCAGATTAAATTGACCATTAACTTTGCAACTTCTTGAAATATTTTCATCAAATAACTTGTATTTTGCTCAGAAATCATAGCTCTTTCAGGATAGATAACTCAGGAATTCCGCATATATACCGAATATTGTTACCCCTCTTAAGATTTAAGAGAAATAAATGATTTTCAACCATTTAGTCTGATTGATCGGTTAGGTAAGAAAATCAGAGGTAAAAAGGGGTCACAAACCTTCCCTGATGTAACCAGAAATATTCATGAGATCCTAGAAAATGAACTGGAAATTCTCCAACCTGGTGAGGCTTCTCCTGAATATTCAATGGCACATTTCTTGGATGACAAATCTCACCTGGCCACCACCTGTCAATTCAAAATATACTAACATGATTATAACTAGAGAAAGTGAATTTTCAAAAATAGTATCTCATAATTTATTAAGCAAGATTTATAGGACAGGTTGACATTTATAATCTTTAAATCGTGAACCAAGGTTTCTTTAAAATAAATTATGAATTAAGATATTTAACATTTTAACAAGAAGCTTTTCTAGACACCCATTTTCATGTTCTACAACTTATAATTAAGTTTAAGTTTATTGGTATTATCGGCATATAATGCCTCTGACCAAATATGATGGTATAAAAATTACTCCATAGACAAAATTCGAAAAAGGGAAGATATGAAATAAAGAATAAAATACAAAATAAATAAGATGAAAACAGACAAAAACATGATGTGTTTGTAAAACACAGATGCCCCCTAAAGGCCAACTGGATAGCATGACCTTGACTCATAGGGGTCATCTACATGTGATGACAAACACAAATTAAAATCTTACCTGTAATTACCCAGCTTCACCCAAATAATTTCACCATACAGAGGTTGTTTACCCTTGTTACAATCAGAACAATACCAACTTCCAGATGGGAATTCTATATTTAAACACTCTGCATGATAAGCTGCTGGGCAGTACTCACAACACAATAATGTACCACCTATAAATCAGAAATTAATTATCAGCCAAAATATACAGTATTTAAGGACTTCACAAAAGGCACTGGAACAGCGGACTTGTCAGATAGACTGTATCTCATCTACCCTGCGACTTATTTACCTGATGCATGTATACGCATTTATACTTATGTACTTTTTCAGTCGGACAGAATTTTCAAGCTTGTAAGGCCAAATGTTCAGCACATGTTTTGCCTTTTGTGAGGCCTGTACTTAATGCAACATATAATGATACATTACTAACTTACTAATGGATGCTTTAAGACCAGAAATAATAATCCAGTTCAGGGTTTCTTGACCAAAATAATTCAGGTCAAATAAATTTTTTTCTCTTAATATACCTTTTGCACTTTTGAGGTACATTTCCTCCTCAAATATTGTCGTACTTAAGATTTTAATAATGTAGATTCTTAGGTTGGCGCCAAAATAAGAATCTGTCCGAGTTACCCTGAATGTAAGTAATTTCCTCACTTTTCACAGAACATGATTTTTTCAGCAGAGTTCAGTCAGGTCTTCTCAACAGAGTAGCAGTAATTTCATGGTATAGTTTGATTTTATTTAACTGTCAAAGCTGCATGACCAACATAACATAATCTCACTAGTGGCATGAAACACAAAATAAAACACTTAGATACTTAGACCATCTTTAAAAATATGTTGATTTGCATTTACACTGACCAACTTTTAACAGTGTGTAGGAAGGTAGGAACATTTTTTATCAACATTATAAATTTGTACTGAAAAAGAAAACGGGAAAAGAAAAATTGGCCAAAATCACTAAAAAGAAATAGAGACGGGGGATTTCTGTATGAATCTGAAAAACAACATTTTTTAAGTATGACTTTATTTTGCATACAAAGGCTATATGACACAAAGGAGATTAATAGAATGGCGATTTTACCTTTATTGCAACTAAAGCACCAGCTAACATGTACACGAGAATGGTGTTTCAGTGAAGAATTTGGCTGAAAGTGACGAGCACACACAATATTGAGACCGGTCAGGTTTATACTACCAGCTGCGATACAAAAATCTCCAACATGGTACGCTGTCGGACATCGTACACAACGTAATAGACGACCTGAAAAAATAATGTTGAGAAATTACTAAATTATCAATGTAGAAATGTTGGAAACTAAATTTGTATGAAGTTAATATTAGGGCTGTGGCGAGTATCCCAGTACTCGGGTATTCACAAATCAAATTGAAAAATCGAGTATGAATAATTGTCATTACTGAGATTCGTGGTTTGCGATCTTGTTTTTAACATAAAGTACAATGTATATTCTTTGTTCTTAAATATCCCTTTTCTCTGAATATATATTGTCTCATCATAGATCACTTTATTTGCCAAGAGGTCCAATCAGATCTTTAAATATTGGGTCACAGGCTCAAACCAGAAAATGATGCTGGTAAATCCATTAATTGGGAGTACGTATAAATTTAAGCCATAGAACAATTTGTATTGATTAACTTCATTATTCCTAAAAGAAAATTGAATCTAGCTGACTTCAGAACAGCAATGTTGAAGTTTTAGATGGGTTATTTGATAAATAAAGATTTGTGATTCGATTTGTGGATCCTAAGTGTTGAATCATGGATTGAATTGGAATTTTTGGATCGCCACTTACCCAACGATCCACAGCCCTAGTTAATATCCAGGACAAATACAGTCCAACCAAGGTCACCCTTGGGAAGGATAAACTGTGGTGCTTATTGACAGCTGGCCTTTATTCAGAGGTCATCTAGATCTATATACTGAATGATTTTAAATAAATGGTCTTTTTTCACAGGGTGGCCATTATTTGGAGGTGGTTGCTAACACATGTTTGACTGTATACAAAACAGACACCTGGTTTAAACATAGTAACAAAGTGATATGAAGTTCAGAAGTAAAGACTACACTTCAGCAGGGATTTTTTCCTTCCAAAACAGGGGTCATTAACAGGCTTCTTCCCCTCAATTTACGTCAAGTGTTTTCTTCCCCTTTTGCAAAAATTATGTGTTATTTTTCTCCAAATTTAAGGAAAAGGCACCTTCCCCTACCAGACAAAAAAAGCCCAGCTTCAATGATATTTTCATTAAGTACTCAGTGATACATACCATTAGACCTTGATGCTGTTCCTTTCAGATTAAAAGCCAAACATGTATGACAGCTGTGTAAGGGGCAGGTAATCCCTTTCCCTTCAACCTTGGCCTGAGGATATTTCTTGACACATTCCACATGATAAAATTTACCACACACAGGGACAGAACATCTTTGTGTCTCTGCTGATGCTTTCTTGCATGAAAAACATGTATGTATACCTAGACAAGATAACAAAACCAAGTCATCAATCAGGCAGTAACTTATTTATCAACACATATCTTCTTGGTGGAGTCATAAATCCAACACAAAACAATTTTGTTGGCCAAGTTGAGCAAAATTCAAGAAAACTGATAAAATCATGCATGTTTACAACAGAATTAAGCATGACAAAAATCTAAACAATGGCAATTTTGATGATGACAAGAGTGCGGCAAGCATCGCTCGTGTGTTCATCACCTCGGTGAAATCTATTAACCTATAATGCTTCATGCTGCTACCTCACATAGTTTCTGAATAATGAGCTACACTAAAGTTTTTGCACGACACAAGACACTTGATCTTTTCTTTGAAAACAGACAAGCTAATTATCAGGGTTCTCAATAAGTTTGTGGCCAACATGCCCAAAAACTAAACTAACAGGCCTGCTAGAGAGGGTCTTGGCATTTTCTAGCAATATTTTAGAACTTTTGAGATTCCTAGCAGGCCTAAACACATTTCTAAGCGGCTACAATGGCCTGAAGTTATTGAGAACCCTGGCTAATAATAAGATAAGGTGAACATACCAGATGTACATTCATCACACTTGAAGGATTCTGTTGGTACTGAGCTTAAGCCTAGACATTCTATATGGAAAAATCCCTGACAAGGGCCCTGACATTCAACAAGTTCCCCAGTTTGTTCACAGATTTGACAGAGGTTTTCTTTTTTCTGCGGTCCTGTTGACGATAACTTATAAATTTCCTGCTCGTATTCATACTCCTCCTTCACACGTTTCGTCGTCGTGGTAACCTGTTCAGGTGACGGCGATCTCGTTGATCTACCACTCTCACTCTGAATAAAGAATTCCAGTATAAATACAAGCTGAGACAACACATGTACATGTAGTAGTTATACATTCTACTATCTTGTCAAGAACACACCTGAATCGCATTTAATTATTTGAATCATACACAGAACTGTGATCCACATGAAGGTAATTATATAAACACACTGTGCTTATGCAGGGTTATTATTTTGTCCTTTACCTTACATGAAATCTTGTTTGTCCGACATAGAAATTTAATCATGCTTGGATTTTTATAACCCAGATGTATTTCAAAATATTACAGTTTGAAGGTGAGTCAATAATATTGATGAACAAACTATTTAAACTATTATATGTCAAATGACAAACACTGTAACAGTAATTTTTTAAAACTAGGATTGGAAACAAGTCACAGGATTCAGAAAACTTAACTAAAATACATAGTAAGGGGAGATAATTACCTGTTTGTCAGAATCAGTAGACAGAGATTTTTTGGGTCGTGCTCTTTTTGCAGGAATCACAGTTGCTGTCTGCTGCAAAAGGTAACATTGACATTTGAACATTAACACAAAACGTTGCACAAATAATATATAGCTATTTTTAAGAAAGTACTCCTTTGCCTGTCCATAAACTAAAGTTAGAATGTCGCCATAAAATGCAGGTTTGTCATTAGAGCCAAATTAAAAATACTAAAAACCATATGCAGCTGATCACTTTTGCCAAACAAGAAGGCTTCAACCACATTGATTCCATACTTCACTCGGTTTGTATTAAAGAAAATCCTTCCAGGCAGATTAAACTTATATTTTGCTCAGAAATCATAGCTCTTACATGACAGATAAATCCGGAATTCCGGACATATCCGGAATACTGTCACCCTTGAAAATGTAGCTTTAATGGTGACAAAAAACTCCCATTATTTCAAAACTGAAAACCAGTGTTTTTTCTCTCTTCATTAGGAAGAGGCCTTAGCCTGTTGATTTTGGGAAGAATTATCGCTAAAACTGCTGATTTGGGAAATAAAATAGCTGACCAGTGTAAGTTTAATGTAATAATACTTACAGCTTTTTCAACCTCTGTATCTGATCCTGAGGTGCCTGGTTTTGTTGCATTATTAGTAACTTCTGAATCCGAGGTACCAGGTTTGGCTGCTGAAGAATCGTCATTAGCAACTTTACAAGGACGCCCTCGTTTCTTGGGTTCTACTCTAACCTACATCAAACAACAATACGAAAATAGAAGTCTCAAAAAGCTAGCATGTATTAATTGGCTGAAATTAAAACTAGGTCTGATAGATTGAAACCAAAACTAGGTGAAATGGATGCAAGTCTATTATGCTATATAATGTTAGGATCTAACAGCAATGCATACATGTACCACGTCTCATGTAAACGAACAGAAGAAAAGCACTTCTCTGTCTGTAACAATCAAGTTTAAACCTTTTGGTAATCAAATGTTCACAGTTGGGATATATGTATGCTCAGTCATGTTATATTTCCCCTGTCAGGTTATATTTCTCAACACCAACTTATCTTCCATGGTAGACCAGAGGACCACCAGCTTTTCAGACCTGCTGGTCAACAGAATTTCAGGTGGTCCTTCCACCAAATAATATGTTTATTTACAGTAAAAAATTGAGTCTCCTAGAATTTTCAGTGGTCCGTTGGACCATTCAAATTCCATGAGTTGATGGTCCTGCACAAAAACCACTGGTCTCGGACCAGCAGACCAGTATTAGTGTCGAGCCCTGTATAACAATTTCCCCTCGAAATGCTATTTTATGGCAACCTTTCCCCTTAATGTGAAAAAATCAATCACTGCCTCACGATCACCAAACATCAAAGAAAGATCTGTATAAATGATTACCTTTTCCTCAGGTTCTGAAGGTGTTTGACCAGTTTTTGGTAGAGATGTACGGGATTTCCTAGTTTTTGTTTCTTGTGGGGTAGCTGTAGCTTTTTTCGACTTCGAGGCAACAGGAGTGGTTGTTTTCTTTCCTAAGATGACTTCATCAGCTGCTTTATTGTCTTCTTCTGCTTCTATCACTTTCTTGGAAGGTTTTCTCTTTCTGCCGCTGTTTGGTGAAAGTTCCTGACTAAGATCTATAATAAACAGAACACAACACTGTCATTTTAACCTAAAAATCATTGCTTGAACACATGATTCGGGAGCAACTGCAGTGTTTTCCAGAAGCCCCATCAGGCAGCAATATCACCTTTTACTTCAAAACCTAGTGCCAGCTACTTATTGTCAATCAAAAAAATATTTGCATCAGAAAAAAAGATTAATTTTTAATAAAACCCTCTACAATTTAAATTTAGCCTGTTAGTCTGAATCTTCTGTAGAACACTGCGACTGACTCACAACACAATTCATCAAGCATTGTTACATCATTTCCTGTCAGACTTCAAATAACTGCTGGACACAATGCTGTATGTTTACCTAATTTAAATCAGATTAAAAATTTTTATCTAGCAGAATGCAGACATTTGTCTCATAAGTAAGACAGGAAACCCTCAGGAACAGGCTTTAAGACCAACTCACCTGAGCCCTCTGTATATTTACTCTTATATCGAGCTTTCTGTTTTTTACTCATCATGCACCATTGTTGTTTACAATAATCCAATAAGTTTTCATCCGTAAACTCTGGATGTTCTAAAAGCACATTTTCACGTTCTTTCTGACAAAACACATCGAACGAACCTTCAGTTCCTGAGTTAGCTTTGCTACCACTAGGTTTTTTTCCACTTTTTACAGGTGAATCTGTTTTTACTGACGAGGAAGGGGTTTCAACTTTCCTCCTCTTTGCAGCAGTTTTATCTGATTTCGGTGTTTCCACCTCGTCAAGTTTTCTTTTCTTTGTCGATTTAGCCTCCGATGGCACACTTTTAGGTTTATCTCCACCTTGAATAATTTTTAAATCTTCATCCAGTTCAGAGAGTTTAGCACTTACAGTTTCAGACACTTTATTTTTAGGTAATTTATAAACAAATGTATAATTAGCACGTCTTTCTTGTTTATCCATTTTCAATGCTTCCTCAGCCTGAGTGATACCTATACTCACAGCATTAGCTCTATTTGCTTGGACACCATACCATTTCTTCAGTCTTTTCAATTCTTTAGAAGATTTAGATGCTGTGTATAGACCCTCAACATATTCATCGTATTTGACTTTACCGAGGAAATCAAGCAAGTTATTCATAGTTATCCAAGCACGCTCTGCAGCATCACCAAAAAATTGGACATGGTATTCCCGTGTTCCTGAAACAAGAAATCAGAATTGAGGTTAAAAACTACCAAATTCATTAGATAGAAAAATAAGAAATTTCTAAAAATATTGTGATTTTGAAATCCAACAAAAAAGAAATGACATCATAAACTTGAATGTGTAAAAATAATCTAAACAAAACATGCATTAAAGGCATAGGATGTTAAGTTAGGTTAAAATTATAATTGTCTTTATAGACAATTTGTTTTTAATTAAATGAAAAATCACTTCACACCAAAAAAATTCTTGCATGTTAATTATAAAATGAATTTTGATTGGATTGAAAGATTTACCCAACATGTCAGATGGGAAGACATATTTGACAAACTGATGAATAAGAAATGTCATTTCAAACTAAACAGTTATGTTGAACTTACTGTTAATTCTCGTATAAACTGCAGTAAATGGATCGTAAGATATCATACATGGCCACCATGGATGACTAGCTACCTTCGCCCATACCAAATCACCAATAGACCATTTCACTGAAATAAGATTAGTTTGTGAATTTCTGCAACATGTACATACATAATCAAGGTGTTCAACCATTGGTTGATTAACTGTTTTAACCACTGTTCTAGTGGCCCTAGACATTTTACTTTCTTTATCGGACAAAAACCAAAATTTAAACATACATGAACATGTTAATTACCCGACTGGTAGGGCAAACAAGAGGGCCATGATGGCCCTATAAATGCTCACCAGGAAAAAAGGTCATTTGGAGACAAACATTGTTAAAATATTTCTACACGAGTCCAAGTAAAATCAAGTGACCCTAAGGTCAGGGCCAATTTTTACCCTAGGGCCATAATATGAACAAATTTGGAAGAGGTCTGCTAGACAATACTACATACAAAATATCTTAACTCTAGGCCTTGTGGTTTCGGAAAAGATTTTTTAAATTTTCCTACATAAGCCTATATAAATCAAGTGATCCCCGGGGCGGGGCCAATTTTGACCCTAAAGCAATAATTTGAACAAACTTGGTAGAGGTCCACTAGACAATGCTACATACCAAATATCTTAGCTCTATGCCTTGTGGTTTAGGAGAAGAAGATTTTTCAAATTTTCCCATATAAAATAGAATAAACCCCAGGGCAGGGCCAATTTTGACCCCGGGGCCATAATTTGAACAAACTTTGTAGAGGTCCACTAGACAATGCCACATACAAAATATCTAAGCTCTAGGTCTTGCGGTTTCGGAGAAGAAGATTTTTTAAATTTTCCTATATAAGTCTATATAAATCAAGTGACCCCCGGGGCGGGGCCAATTTTGACCCTAGGGCAAGAATTTGAACAAACTTGGTAGAGGTCCACTAGACTATGCTACACACCAAATATCAAAGCTCTAGGCATTGTAGTTTTTGACAAGAAGATTTTTTAAATTTCCTATATAAGTCTATGTAAAATCAAGTGACCCCCGGGGCGGGGCCAATTTTGACCCTAGGGCAATAATTTGAACAAACTTGGTAGATGACCACTAGACAATGCCATATGTCAAATATCTTAGCTCTAGGCCTTGTGGTTTCGGAGAAGAAGATTTTTCAAATTTTCCTATATAAAATAGAATAAACCCCAGGGCAGGACCAATTTTGACCCCGGGGCCATAATTTGAACAAACTTGGTAGAGGTCCACTAGACAATGCCACATACAAAATATCTAAGCTCTAGGCCTTGCGGTTTCGGAGAAGAAGATTTTTAAAATTTTCCTATATAAGTCCATATAAATCAAGTGACCCCCAGGGCGGGGCCAATTTTGACCCTAGGGCAATCATTTGAACAAACTTGGTAGAGGTCCACTAGACAATGCTACATACCAAATATCTCAGCTCTAGGCCCTGTGGTTTCGGACGAGAAGATTTTTTAAGTTTTTTCTATTTGTTGCCATAGCAACCAGAGTTTTTAATGAAATTTAATTTTTTGAACAATTTTGAAAGGGGACCACCCAAGGATCATTTCAGCAAAGTTTGGTTGCAATCGGAATAGCGGTGTAGGAGGAGATGTTGTTTTAAGTAAAAGTTGACGCTGCTTCACGACGAACGATGGACGCAGGGCGATCACAAAAGCTAACCCTGAGCACATTCGTGCTCTGGTGAGCTAAAAAGGAATGGATGGATTTTTAACTACACCAGTTAGACAAGTTACACATAGATCAGATCAGCAGTCTACTACCAAAGCAGACGTCAATTAGGTTAGTATTATTCTGATAGTTATATAACAAGAGGGCCATGATGGCCCTATAAATGCTCACCAGGAGAAAAGGTCATTTGGAGATTAACATTGTTGAAGTTTTCTATACGAGTCTAAGTAAGATCAAGTGACCCATCTGGGCCGTTTTTTATCCCATGGCCATTATATGAACAGATTTTAAAGAGGTCCATTAGACAAAGCTAGATACCAAATATCTTAGCTCTAGGCCTTGTCACTGGTTTCGGAGAAGAAGATTTTTTTAAATTTTCCTATATAAAATAGATTAAACCCCAGGGCAGGGCTAATTTTGACCCCAGGGCCATAATTTGAACAAACTTGGTAGAGGTCCACTACACAATGCCACATACAAAATATCTAAGCTCTAGGCCTTGCGGTTTCGGAGAAGAAGATTTTTTAAATTTTCCTATATAAGTCTATATAAATCAAGTGACCCCGGGGCGGGGCCAATTTTGAGCCTAGGGCAATAATTTGAACAAACTTGGTAGAGGTCCACTACACAATGCTACATACCAAATATCTTAGCTCTAGGCCTTGTGGTTTCGGAGAAGAAGATTTTTTAAATTTTCCTATATAAGTCTATATAAATCAAGTGACCCCCGGGGCGGGGCCAATTTTGACCCTAGGGCTATAATTTGAACAAACTTGGTAGAGGTCCACTAGACAATGCTACATACCAAATATCTTAGCTCTAGGCCTTGTGGTTTCGGAGAAGAAGATTTTTTAAATTTTCCTATATAAAATAGCATAAACCCCAGGGCAGGGCCAATTTTGACACCGGGGCCATAATTTCAACAGACTTGGTAGAGGTCCACTAGACAATGCCACATACAAAATATCTAAGCTCTAGGCCTTGCGGTTTCGGAGAAGAAGATTTTTTAAATTTTCCTATATAAGTCTATATAAATCAAGTGACCCTCGGGGCGGGGCCAATTTTGACCCTAGGGCAATAATTTGAACAAACTTGGTAGAGGTCCACTAGACAATGCTACATACCAAATATCTTAGCTCTAGGCCTTGTGGTTTCGGAGAAGAAGATTTTTTAAATTTTCCTATATAAGTCTATATAAATCAAGTGACCCCCGGGGCGGGGCCAATTTTGACCCTAGGGCAATAATTTGAACAAACTTGGTAGAGGTCCACTAGACAATACTACATACCAAATATCTTAGCTCTAGGCCTTGTGGTTTCGGAGAAGAAGATTTTTTAAATTTTCCTATATAAAATAGAATAAACCCCAGGGCAGGGCCAATTTTGACACCGGGGCCATAATTTCAACAAACTTGGTAGAGGTCCACTAGACAATGCCACATACAAAATATCTAAGCTCTAGGCCTTGCGGTTTCGGAGAAGAAGATTTTTTAAATTTTCCTATATAAGTCTATATAAATCAAGTGACCCTCGGGGCGGGGCCAATTTTGACCCTAGGGCAATAATTTGAACAAACTTGGTAGAGGTCCACTAGACAATGCTACATACCAAATATCTTAGCTCTAGGCCTTGTGGTTTCGGAGAAGAAGATTTTTTAAATTTTCCTATATAAAATAGAATAAACCCCAGGGCAGGGCCAATTTTGACCCCGGGGCCATAATTTCAACAAACTTGGTAGAGCTCCACTAGACAATGCCACATACAAAATATCTAAGCTCTAGGCCTTGCGGTTTCGGAGAAGAAGATTTTTTAAATTTTCCTATATAAGTCTATATAAATCAAGTGACCCCCGGGGCGGGGCCAATTTTGACCCTAGGGCCATAATTTGAACAAACTTGGTAGAGGTCCACTAGACTATGCTACACACCAAATATCAAAGCTCTAGGCATTGTAGTTTTTGACAAGAAGATTTTTTAAATTTCCTATATAAGTCTATGTAAAATCAAGTTACCCCCGGGACGGAGCCAATTTTGACCCTAGGGGAATAATTTGAACAATCTTCGTAGAGTTCCATTAGACAATGCTACATACCAAATATCTAAGCTCTAGGCCCTGTGGTTTCAGACAAGAAGATTTTTTAAGTTTTTTCAATTTGTTGCCATAGCAACCAGAATTTTTAATGAAATTTAATTTTTTGAACAACTTTGAAAGGGGACCACCCAAGGATCATTCCAGCCAAGTTTGGTTGCAATTGGCATAGCGGTGTAGGAGGAGATGTTGTTTTAAGTAAACATGGACGCCACGTATTCGTAACGACGCACGATGGACGCCGGGCGATCACAAAAGCTCACCCTGAGCACATTCGTGCTCTGGTGAGCTAAAAACACATTCTCTACTGTAACAATAAAGCCTTACCTGGATATTTCGCTTCAATCTCAGGCGTTATGACAGACTTCGGTTTCAACGATTTTTCAGCTGGACTTTTAGGAGTTTTTGGCACAGATTCATCTTCGAACACTTTAGGTTTTCTCTGTCGCTTCGATGGACTTTCATCCGATGATGTAACACTTCTATCTAAATCAGCAGGTTTACTCCTTGCTCTCCTGGATTTCTTGGCAATATTTCCAGACTCAGTTTTTGCCTCTGAATCAGCACTTTCGTTTTCTGTATCAGCATTCACTACTTCTTTCGGTTTACTTTCTGCTTTTTCATTTGTCATGTCTACTTTAGTTTCTATGGGTTTATCTTCTTCTACTGTTTCATCTTTTTTATCATTTACTGAATCTTGGTTCTCGTCTACCGACTTAGAATCTTCATCTTTTTTTACTACATTTTTTTCTTCGACTTTAACCTCTTCAGTGCCGTTTTCTATTATCTGGTGCTTAACAGATTCATCCAAATGATCCAACTGATCTACCATTTTATCAACAGATTCATCTACTTCCATTACTTCAGAACCTACAGAAATATGAAAATATCATCATGCATTATGATTTATATAGACATAAACATAGCAAGCTTCAAACTACCGGTACTTATTCACACAGTAATGTCATTTCTAAGAGGTAAATGTTTCAAACCGTTAGTTTGTTTATATTGAGTTTTACACCACTTTTCAACAGTCAAGAGTCATATGAGGCGGAAAGTTCACCTAACCCATCATTCCTGAGAAGAACCAGTACCAGACTCCCAACCTCTGTAAGCAACTGCCTACTTTCTCACATAGAGAGACATGATTGGTAGATGGACTCAAACCCATGACCCTCTATCATTGAGAGGTTACAGTTCTTTAAAGGGGTAACTCTCGCTGGTATACCAGCGAGTATTTGTGGGTTGGGCTATGTATACTAATATGCCTTATAGTACCTGTCAATTAAACTCTCTGCTGTTTAAAATAGCACAACAATGGGCGAGTCATCAACTGACCACTAGTTAGTAAAGTACTCCTGTTATACAGAAAGCATGGTCTTCTCCAAAGTGTATACACCTTATCATGTGCCTCTGTATACAAACAGAGTGTTTATCAGCAAGTAGCCACACCTCCAGGGAAAATAAAATTCAAATTTTCTGTTAGACAGGTTTAAACTTTTTCTCAAAGTAACACTTAAAATTAATATATATTACTAAGATTTTTGGATGAAATGTTTTGACATGGAATTATTTACCATTGTGAGAGGTTTCAAAGATTATTTTTCTGTAGTTTATGAAACATGCATACAATTTTACAAAAACCCGCCCCAGCGCCATCTAGTGGTTTATATAGTCCTGTTACCCCTGTTACCACTCGACCACTGAGACGGGTCTGTTTCGAACTTCATAAAAATACCTTTGGCACATGACCAGTTTACGGTTGCTATATCGCTCACATGACAATCACTGTTCACTCATTAAAACATTGTTTTGAACCGGTGACCTAGTTTTTGACCCCAGATGACCCATGTTAGAACTTGTCCTACATATAAATAAGACAAACATTCTGACAAAATTTGGTGAAGATCAAATCAAAACCATGAAAACTACAGCATAGACAATCTACAGTGTTAATAAGGTTTTCCTAAGATTTGACCTTGTGACCTGGTTTTTGACTCTAGGTGACCCATATTTGAACTTATCATTAAGACAAACAATCTGACAAGGTTTAACCAGGATCCAATTAAAACCATGACATTTAGAGCTTTTACAAGATTTTTACCTAAGATTTGACCTGGTGACCCAGTTTTTGACCCCGGCTGACCCATGTTCAACCTTGACCCACATATCATTGAAGCAAACATTCTGACAAGGTTTGGTGAAGATCCAATTAAAATTGTGACATCTACAGTGTTAACAAAGTTTTCCTAAGATTTGACCTGGTGACCTAGTTATTGACCCCAGATGACCCATATTTATACTTGACCGTTATATCATTAAAACAAACGATTTGACAAAGTTTGGTGAAGATCCAATAATAACTGTGAAATCTACAGTGTTAACATGGTTTTTCATAAGATTTGACCTAGCGAACTAGTTTTTGACCCAAGATGACCCATGTTCGAACTCGTCCAAGTTTCATGAAGATACAGTCAAAACAGTGATTTCTAAAGTGTTCACAAGGTTTTCCCTTATTTGGCCCTGGTGACCTAGTTTTTTACCCAAAATGGCCCAATATCGAACTCGTCCGAGATTTTGTTGATATTAACGTTCTGACCCAGTTTTGCTAAAATTGAGCTAAAAATGTGGCCCCTAGTGTGGTCACAACATTAAGTTTGACGACGCACGACGCCGGATGGAGAGGGATCCTAATAGCTCACTTTGTGACATGTGAGCTAAAAAGTAGGATCTATCTTAATCTGCAACATTTCAAATGATTTACCTAATATCTTTAGTTATTTTTTTCAAGTTATTATTCCGTGATGAATCCATTCTGAAAGTGACAGGTATCTCTTGTATGAAGTCTCCTCATACCATATATGACAAGACACCTATCATTTCAGCTAGAATCATCTGTCAGTGAAGACCTTTTCTACAAAAAAAAAGAATTAGGAATACTGGAAAGCCTAGATGTTATTATAATTTGCATCTAGCTAACTGGTCCATTTGACATTGTATTAGCAGGGGATATAAATATTCCAACATCAAATAACTACATAAAGACATACCTATATGTACAACTTTCCCGACCCCTTCAACTTCTGATGTGGAATGCTCATGTTCATTTACTACGACTGCAGTCTTAGTGGAAACCTTACTTTGAGCTATTTTAGGATTTCGTGCCATTAACGGAATTTGAGGCAGCTGATGTCGAAATCCAGTGCTTGCTTGGGACGAATCTATGCCATTTACAGCTGTTTTTTGTGATGTCTCCATGTTTTATATCTGAAATCAGGACAAGTTCATCTATTGTTTATTTGAGTTTTATGCCCCTTTTAAACAGTCAAAGAGTCATATGAGCCGAACAGTTCATTAAACCATTTTTCCTGGGAAGAACCATAACTAGATTCCCATCCTCCGTAAGCAACTGCCTACTTTCTCACATAAAAGAGACATGGTTGGTAGCTGGGGCTTGAACCCACAACCCTCCAACAGTGAGAGTTTACAGTGATTAGTAGTCAACAACTTTAACCACTCAACCAAGGAGGTAGGTCAGAAATTGGAACAAGTGATTGAACTGTAAGGCTTGATGCACATTTACAGCATTTCCATGGATGATGGAATCAGATTTTTATCATTATAAACCGCAGGGTTCTCAATAACTAACAACCGGCCGCCAGCCAATTTAGCCTTTTTCAGGGGTGTCATTTACAGACAATGGAGCCAGATTAGTAATACTGAAAATCATAAGCAGCCAACCATTTTTTCCAAACAAGTGGCCTTCAACCACATTGTTTCTGTATTTAACTAGGTTTGTATTAAAGAATTATTGTGTATTGCGTAATATGTATTGTGCCCTTTATAATTCAGGCTTAAATTAAAATTAAGTTTGTTTGCCCTTTACCGACCGACCCGAAAAAATCACGCTGACTCAAAAGATTTTATTGCAAAATCTTGGAGAACTTTATTTTTATACTTGGGAAAATATACATAAACATTTAAAGTAGGTATCATTTGAAGTAATGAAGGAAAACAATAATGGGTACTGAGTACATGTTTATGGTTGATTAAAGCACACAATAAAAGGTTGTATGGTAGCAGAATACATTAAATGAATATAGAATGCATCAAGATAGAAGTGTAATTTCATGCTAGGTAAAGGTCAAATTCAGAAATAAAATATTTTCCCTACCTACCGACCCTCTTCTAAAATTCAGGGTCGGTAAAGGGCAAACAAACATATTTTTAATTTAGGCCTCATCAATTCACACATCTGTTTTCTGTGATTTTCTTAACACAGTGCTTGTCTTGGTCTTTGGGTAGTCTAACTTATTTGGCTTTCCAGTTGGCTGATTTCATAAATTAATTCAGAAGGGCCATCCTCTCAGCCTTACAAAGAACTGCATATTTATGTGCGACAATGCAAATTACACAAAAATTCCTCGGGAACTGTTATGATTAATCTAAATCAACATAAATAA
This sequence comes from Lutraria lutraria, assembly GCA_964023205.1. NCBI lineage: Eukaryota > Metazoa > Mollusca > Bivalvia > Venerida > Mactridae > Lutraria > Lutraria lutraria. The sequence goes on from OZ026841.1 coordinate 38,140,252, forward strand.
ATATATCTTCATGAATGAGCCGTGAAAATTCTGTTTCAAGAACATTAAATTTTAAATATGAGACTGGAAATTGTATGTTGCGTGTTAACAAGGTACTTTATGCCGCATTCAATTTCAATTCCACTCTGTCAGAATAGTTCCATTATAATGGTACCGTGGGTTAACAAGTTATTTTCAATTTTACTCTCAAGTCTCATTAACATGCCAAAAAACGAAGAAACTGGCCACTGTTGTGTTGTTCTCCCGCGTCTGCAATCTGCAGCAGTTGTCTACCTTACCAGATCCGGCAAATTGAACGCTTTATTAGGGTTTAATTATCCGATTATTATTAATTGTCCCGATACAGATCTCAGCCGATACGATACGTATTTCGATAGTCATACGGTTCTAGCCATATGCGATATCAACGATACATCATAGAAATATTTTAAAGTAATGAAAAATGTTGTAATATTAGTGTTTTTTGGGAACTCTTAATAGTTTGGTGCTAGAAAGGCCTGTTAACTGTTAATAAGATATAAAAACTAAATTTGTCATCAATTTGATTCACATTATAACTATAATGTAAGTTGATATTGTTGAAATTAAATAATTATTAGAAATATTAGCAAGTATTAATCTCTGTCCCGTAAATGAACTTATATCAAGAATAGAACCCAGCAATGTAAAATTGTTTAAAGAATCAGGGTTATGATAGTCAAATCCATTAACAATACTAAATTAGTAACAAACTTCTGAAACCTTCAACTTGGATTTTATGATGATGAGATTACAGTGCATATACTGCTCGTCTTCATCGTAACGAAGCCACAAGCCAACCACGATGACTGTTCTGAATCGATCAACTTGCTGATGACATGTTTCGCTTGCCGATTTTGTGTTTGAGGGGGTGATTGTTGTTAGTCAGTTGAAACAGTCACTAATTTATTGTTTTCATCGCTAGGTTGAACATTATTCATTTGTTTATTCACGAAAAAGTCTTCGTTAGTATGTAATTGTTTACGCTTCAACATTTTGACGTTACCAAACGGTTTCTAATAGAAACGTAGCAATTGGATGCAAAAAAGCTGTTAACCAATCAGCTTGCTTGTTACATATATCCTGGAACTCGGTGCCCTAGATTATTAAGCGTTTTACTAAGAATATGTTCTCTATTCCGGCGGGAAAATAATGTGCATATTGTCTGCAAATACGGACTGAATATGAGCGATTTTCGATTCTTTTGGGCCATTCCCGCAAGGGCGCGGTCTAGAAAGAACCCCGAGTCATTATCTACGGTGTCGCATGATAACCTTGAGGCTTCACAGCACACAACAAGATGCCCCAAGCCATACCCGAGTACTGTTTCAACAAAAACATATCTTTAATGTGTATACATTTTATCTAAGTTTAAAATTAAAACTGTTTATTTGGAAATAACGCTGTGAACACCAATGCATGGTAACATTACACGCAACCATAAAACATAAACACTGAACAGATACGTGTCATAAACAGGACAAGGAAATACAAAATAAACATAAAATTCAATTGATTTTCTGTTGACACAATTATAATGCGAATTCAAAACTGCAACATCATTTCTGGAAATACACTGGCACATATCATTACAATCAATGAGTATTTGTAAAATCGACTACCAATGTCTAGTGGCAGAATACAATTATCTATAAGCACGGAGAATAACATTCATTGTTGATACGCTGAACATGACGCCATTTTTGTTCACGTTTGAGAACGAGAATTGCGGGCTTTTCAATCCGGATTTTTTCTGACGCTGTGGGCAGGCATACATCATTTATAAATGTAACTCACCAGTCCCAAGACGATAATTAAATTTATATTTCAATCTGATCGTTCATTAACATGGCATTAAGTAAAGATCAGTAAAACCCACAATTTGTGTATAAATTGTGGACTCCGTTTTCTACATTTCGATCATTCGGAACTCCACGGTCGGCGGAAGTAAATCGGTGCAAAGATTGGCGGGAAATATAGAGTAAAATAGATGCGGTTCAATTGTTTAAAGACTGAGATCCAGCAGTCCTGTATATTCCACAGTAGGTGGGTCAATGAAATAGACAGGGTCATTGATAGACTAGCTTCTACCTACATAATCAATTAGGATACTATATGGCTAATATGTAGCTACTGTACTGTATAAAAAATACGAGTGATTCAATGCTTAAAGTCCATAAGCATATACATGTACATTTATCGGTCGTAATGGTTTCTGTTTGTCATATAACAGCTCGAGGAATCCGGGGTGTTTTCCTCCCGTGTGTACTTTATAGCAAGAAAAAATGTTTCCGAAACCACTATCGTATTTATTTCAATATCATTGAAAAAAAACTATTTATAGAACACCTGTGTTTGCCCCCTGACTAGTCATATCGTACTTCAAGTTTACCAAAGCAAAATTCACAGCTAAATGAGTGTTTTTAGAAGAAAAATGGCTTGTTTCGTTGATAATTATTATCTTAGGATGATATTAGCAATTGCTTGTTTTTTGCATATATTTTTCCATAGCAAAAAGCTAATGGGATTTTTAATTCATAACAAGGACTTATATGTATATAATTATAAGTCCTTGTTAATAATATGAGTTATAAATATTTTTTTAAACAAGAATTAATTATGTTTATATTAAATGCAAAATATCAAGAACAAGAAAGCTCATTTAAATATGATTAAAGAAATTAATTACTTAAATAAATGCTCTTCGCTGCAAACACATTTGCAAATATTTGTGTCTCACACCAATTACTTAGGTCTGGTTGATTTTGATAAATAGATTAAACAGTCCATTTTGTGAAATTAATACAAACGTATTTTAAAACAACAGGTAAAAATATATTTTCTCACCCATATGTATTCTTAAGCAGTACCGGTATAAACAAAGTTTCTTTGCAATTTATTTGAAAGAATCTCATTTATAATAGAATAATTTGATTTAGAATTAGAAGACGCATTCGGTTGCTTTTCTAATGTATATAGACTTCTTTCATAATCTGGTAATATCTAATGATAAAACGTTCATTAATTACATAAAATGCTTATACAAACAACCGGAAGTTAACCATAAATTAATTATCACTAAAATCAATAAAATGTATTACCCTCATATATGACTAGGTGTCAAGTCTACAGACACTTAACTGACTGTGAAAAGATTGATTTAGGATACTGTCTGGGAAAACTGGCTGTAATTAATAAATGTATAAGCTGATCGAATATAATGTAAAGGATTTATCAGAGACGTAAAATACATGTCTCTGGATTTATAAACGCTTGTTTTAAGAAACATCCATGGTTTCATGTGGCGAACGTCTTAATTTGATCTTTAGGTTGTCTCTTGTATACAGATAACAGTCGTGATGTAATTATTATAAATTATATATTAATAATTAAATTATCTCATACTCGATATATTGTTGATCTTTCATTAACTGAATACAAATTTAACAGAACTTAGCTGTCGAAAACAAAATTAGTGGTATAATTGACGCATTCAATTGAATTTTAGCTATTCGGATAATTTACTTAAAGAAGCGTGACTGGGTGCGTGATTGGTCAAATCAAGATACCGACTTTCAATTAGTCAAAAATAAAAAGGCAGATCTCGAATTGCATTCCATCATTGATTCTGCCAAACCAGACATAAATATTGGATGTGAATCATGGTTAACACCAGATATTTCCAACTCAGTGATCTTCCCTCAGGACTATGACGCCATCCATAGGGACAGGGATAGAGATGCTCATGGAGGTGTCTTCATTTAAGAAGGATTTTATCTGTGTTGCAAGTCCCAAGTTACACACTGACAGTAAAATCAATGGTAGTACACTACGTCATCGAGCACCTGCTAATGGATACACATCGTACACTTTTGTTGACAATTTCTCCTCGACTCAAAATTAGATTTAATTATTTCTGCATGAAATCGTCAAATATATATAAAATGATATCGTGCACCAAGGATTTACTGTTGCATATTATGTTTTCGTGAAAATGGTTTGTAATAAGACTCTTTAGTAAAGGCCTGAAAACGGGATAAGTTTTGACTTGTGCGTGATACGCTCCGTACTTTTCTTATAAAATGTCATAAAACATGGCAAAACTTCTTTATCTCACTGTTTTAACGCATCAGGGAATATACCGAGTGTATATGGTACCAGTTTCTAGTTTGTTTTAGAATATTTAGCTTCAGAAGTCAGTATTACTCAGGTTTAGTAGTATAAAAGGAAAATGGTACTACCCGGACTCAATTTAAGAAATGGTACTATCCGTACCCAGAATATTCAACGATTTCTTTTGTGGTAAATTATGTTCACATACTCTTGCAATAATATTTTGTATGCGTAATTTCATTTTAGATAAAAAGTATACTGTAAAATGATTTGATACATGCCTTCATACGATTTGCAATAAAGATATTTTGCGGTATTTTTTCGATTTATTTCTGATACGGTATGTTTTATGCACATCGTTTAAGAAATGTTGCATGGTCACGCAACATTTGACAATGGTAACCTATATGGAAATAGAAATGTAGCGGCTAGCTAGCTGCTAGCAAGTTGCTACCTAGTCGCTACTTTATTCGATAGCAAGAACTAGTATAGCAGAAAGGTAGCAGGTGGTAGCGAGTATCTTCTATGTACCTGCTTCCTACCCGCTACCAGTTGCGACTTCTGTCTTCTGCTAGTATAGCCAAGAGGTAGCAGCTATGTAATTTGGGTAGCGTATCAAACTTCATATGATAGCAGCTACTTAATGTCATCAAGGACTTATATACATACATGGATTCGCAACTGCTAAAAATAGCTCAAACGATATCGTTCGACGATCCCACAATGCGTTGCTATATACTCGGCAATGTCCGACAGCTGTAATTGGGTGTTTACGAATTTGATTATACAAAAAAAAACTCTGGCAATTGGGCACGGGAAATTGGTAAAGGATGCAACAAATTCTTTAAAGATATTGAGATACATTTATAATCCACAAAGTCTAAGTACATGTATAAGCATTGAAAAAGGCATCAGTCGAACATTGTAAATTCCAAGATGGCGGACATCCATTATAATCCTTTCATCTCCCAATGTGTACACTACGTTAGCGCTATGCTATGTGTTATTCTGCTCGGGGCATTATGGGTATTTGCAGGAACTACTTACAATATGGAAATTATAAACAATAACATAGCGTGACGTCACCGTATGGTACACATTGGAGCCAAGCGTATTTCAACATGGCGTTTCATTGAATAATTAGTGTTATTGACGAAAGCACAAGAATAGAAATGGTACAACGTATTCATTTTAACTAAACAAATTTTGTTAATAACATACAACCGATATGGTTGTTTTGACATTTTTAATCCTTCCGCAGAACTATACTTTTAGCGTATGTATAACTATCTAAATGTGGATAGTAATCAGTTTTATGTATAGAGGTTAGACAAACGTAGTGACGTCACGCTATGTATAGAACGTTCATCTCCGAGATTAAACATTCGGAATACCATGGATATTTTCGCTGTTATTATCATTCGGATTATCACGGATATTTTCGTATTTTCGCTTTTGTAAACAATAGCTTGTATTCCCGTTGATTCACGTCTTATTATCACGGGATTTGATTACTTTAAAACTGTTAATACGGAAGTTGCGAATCCATGTGTGTATATAAGTCCTTGATGCCATAAGGACAAGAAGATTGAATACGAAAACGCTGACCACACCTCCCCTTAACGCATGCACACCAAGGTTTAATGCAGATCTGATCATTAACATAATTGTGATTGTTAAACTGAATCCATACGTATCTTGTAATCTATAGATGTGCTTAATGTTCGGATTTATACATAATCATGATTATAGGCTCTTGGGTACTATTAAAGTAAGGTACAACGAAATGGTTATTAAAGACCAAACATGTTTATTAATGAAAAGTGAACAGCCAGCTAGTGTAGGGCCTAATTTCGTTGTCCTATTTTATCATGAATGCTTCGTTGTGCGATATCTATGAATAAAATGAGATATAAATAAATTCAATGGATAATTATTTGAGCAAATAAACATGTTTAATTTTCCTGACCAATCTTGACACGTCACAAATTAGCAAGATTGCCCGGTGTTTTTGTATAATTTTTTTTCCTGCGAATTTATTAACACCTAGTGACGTGACCGATACTGATTGCATTGAATTAAACAATTGAACCAGAAAAAGTAAGCCAGGGGTATATATTTTATATCAGTAAATAACGACATTTCTGTTATGGATAATTTAATTATTAGTCTTGTTTTGTGTGTTGTCTGTCGTCCGTCCGTGCGTCCGTCAACAACTGCATGCCCTGGAACTGAAGCGTCTCGAATAGCAATCAAATTGGCATTAATTTAATGCCTAAATCAATTATGAAAGTCCTGTAAAATAGTTATGAAATATCCCGCTAGTTTACTCAAAATACACATTTCAAGATTTGTCAAACCTGCCGATTTCGGCCTCAGAAAAAAAATGTCAACAAACAGTGAAAAGGTAAGTATTGCTCATGCGTTATTCATTTCGGCGGTAGCAAGTTTAACATATCAATCAATTATAGGTAAATAGCAATGTTATGTTGGTTTGAAAGGCAAGACGCTGGCAGCCTTTTATTCAAATCCACGTACAAAAAAATACGAACGCGTCACAGAGTCATTTTTAACGCACATTCTTCTTTGACTTTTCGGTAATAGTTGGTTTTACATGTGATAAACGCCTTGTTGGTGTATGAAAACTAAGATACGGCAGTTCCAGTTTAAGCAGATGACAAATTTCAACGAAAATTGTAGACATGTTCCTTGCATGAAGCTCTAGTTGTTGGGAAAATAAATTTCATTAAAAACTGGGTTGCCATTGAAGCCTTTTTAAACCGCAGGGCCGAGAGCTTAGATAATTGATGTGTAGCATTGTCTAGAGGACAACCTTCAAGTTTGTCTAAATTATTGGCCCCGCCCCGGGAGTCATTCGAATTATAAAGGCTTATACATGTATATAATACCTTGTTGCAATTTACAGTAGATAATTGACTTACTGCTTTTTGCTACTTACTTGCTGTGGCAGTACAAAATTATCTATTAACATGTTTATGTTATTTAAACCAAAGTTTGACTTACTGATACTTTATTATTATTTATTATGATTCATATTTTAATTTCTAAAACATGGTACACGGGAAATATATTACACAAAATGGGCATATGAAGTTACAGTGTTCAAACAAAAATATATATTTCTGAATTTACAAGTTGAGATTGCTATGGAAGCAAGTAGAGCTCTCTGCTATGATATAAATCTAATGCGCTACCCAAAATCACATAACTGCTACCTCTTGGCTATACTAGCAGAGTCCTGCTATCTAAAACAGAAGTCGCAACTAGTAGCGGCTAGGTAGCAGGTACATAGAAGATACTCGCTACCACCTGCTACCTTTCTGCTATACTAGTTCTTGCTATCGAATAAAGTAGCGACTAGGTAGCAACTTGCTAGCAGCTAGCTAGCCGCTACATTTCTATTTCCATATAGGTTACCATTGTCAAATGTTGCGTGACCATGCAACATTTCTTAAACGATGTGTATAAAACATACCGTATCAGAAATAAATCGAAAAAATACCGCAAAATATCTTTATTGCAAATCGTATGAAGGCATGCATTAAATCATTTTACAGTATACTTTTTATCTAAAATGAAATTACGCATACAAAATATTATTGCAAGAGTATGTGAACATAATTTACCCCAAAAGAAATCGTTAAATATTCTGGGCACGGTTAGTACCATTTCTTAAATTGAGTCCGGGTAGTACCATTTTCCTTTTATACTACTAAACCTGAGTAATACTGACTTCTGAAGCTAAATATCCTAAAACTAACTAGAAACTGTTACCATATACACTCGGTATATTCCCTGATGCGTTAAAACAGTGAGATAAAGAAGTTTTGCCTTGTTTTATGACATTTTATAAGAAAAGTGCGGAGCGTATCACGCACAAGTCAAAACTTATCCCGTTTTCAGGCCTTTACTAAAGAGTCTTATTACAAACCATTTTCACGAAAACATAATATGCAACAGTAAATCCTTGGTGCGTGATATCATTTTATATCAATTTGACGATTTCATGCAGAAATAATTAAATCTAATTTTGAGTCGAGGAGAAATTGTCAACAAAAGTGTACGATGTGTATCCATTAGCAGGTGCTCGATGACGTAGTGTACTACCATTGAAAATGGTGTGTTGCAAACTGGAGGTTGTTGGTTACAAAACCTTGTATCTATGTTCCTTCTATAGGCCCCCTGATATCACGAATCAAGTTTACCTTGAGAACTATAATGAATACCTCCGGAGAATCATATCATACAAACATTCTACAGTATTAGTTGGGGATGAATGTAACTGTGGAGACATTGACAGGAGTAAGATGTATGTTCCCCCGGGGGTCCCAAAAGTCAACACACGACGTCAACTTACCAATATAATCGAAGATCACTGTCTGTCTCAGGCAGTCAGTTTCCCCACAAGTTCGACAAACCCCTAGACTTGTTATTTACCAATAATATCTCACCAGTTAATAGGGTTAAAGGTCTTCCCCTATTGGCAAGTCTGACCATGATAACCTATTCATCGAATATGACACCAAGGCTATAAAGTCAAAGAGGACCCCAGGAAAATCCCTTTATTCGGTAAAGCTGATATGAATGGACTAAGAAACCGTCTTAGTATATTTGATGAAACTTTCATTTCACATTCAGGTAACAAGTCAGTGAATAAACTCTATGTTGATTTAAACAAGAGGGCCATGATGGCCCTGTAAATGCTCACCAGGAAAAAAGGTCATTTGGAGACGAACATTGTTAAAATATTTCTACACGAGTCCAAATAAAATCAAGTGACCCTAAGGTCAGGGCCAATTTTGACCCCGGGGCCATAATTTGAACAAACTTGGTAGAGGTCCACTAGACAATGCCACATACAAAATATCTAAGCTCTAGGCCTTGCGGTTTCGGAGAAGAAGATTTTTTAAATTTTCCTATATAAGTCTATATAAATCAAGTGACCCCAGGGCATGGCCAATTTTGACCCCAGGGCCATAATTTGAATAAACTTGGTAGAGGTCCACTAGACAATGCCACATACAAAATATCTAAGCTCTAGGCCTTGCGGTTTGGGAGAAGATTTTTTAAATTTTCCTATATAAGTCTATATAAATCAAGTGACCCCTGGGGCGGGGCCAATTTTGACCTTAGGGCAATAATTTGAACAAACTCGGTAGAGGTCCACTAGACAATGCTATATGCCAAATATCTTAGCTCTAGGCCTTGTGGTTTCGGAGAAGAAGATTTTTTAAATTTTCCTATATAAAATAGAATAAACCCCAGGGCAGGGCCAATTTTGACTCCGGGCCATAATTTGAACAAACTTGGTAGAGGTCCACTAGACAATGCCACATACAAAATATCTAAGCTCTAGGCCTTGCGGTTTCGGAGAAGAAGATTTTTTAAATTTTCCTATATAAGTCTATATAAATCAAGTGACCCCCGGGCGGGGCCAATTTTGACCCTAGGGCAATCATTTGAACAAACTTGGTAGATGTCAACTAGACTATGCTACACACCAAATATCAAAGCTCTAGGCATTGTAGTTTTTGGCAAGAAGATTTTTAAATTTCCTATATAAGTCTATGTAAAATCGAGTTACCCCGGGGCGGAGCCAATTTTGACCCCAGTGGAATAATTTGAACACATTTTGTAGAGTTCCATTAGACAATGCTACATACCAAATATCTCAGCTCTAGGCATTGTAGTTTTTGGCGAGAAGATTTTTTGAATTTCCTATATAAGTCGATCTATGTAAAATCAATTTACCCTCGGGGCGGGGCCAATTTTGACCCTAGGGCAATAATTTGAACAAACTTTGTAGAGTTCCATTAGACAATGCTACATACCAAATATCTCAGCTCTAGGCATTGTAGTTTTTGGCGAGAAGATTTTTTAAATTTCCTATATAAGTCTATGTAAAATCAATTTACCCCCGGGGTATATCTCAGCTCTATGCCCTGTGGTTTTGGACAAGAAGATTTTTTAATTTTTTTTCTATCTGTTGCCATAGCAACCAGAGTGTTTAATGAAATTTAATTTTTTGAACAACTTTGAAAGGGGACCACCCAAGGATCATTCCAGCAAAGTTTGGTTGCAATCGGCATAGCGGTGTAGGAGATGTTGTTTTAAGTAAATATGGACGCCACGTAACGACGCACGATGGACGCAGGGCGATCACAAAAGCTCTCCCTGAAATGTGAAATTCACCCTCACCATTAAAAGTCAGAAAAAACAATCATCCACTGTTACAGCATTCCGACACAAAGTTAAAGGCAAATATCCTCAACAATCAATTCCAGTCTGTTTTTACAAGTGAACCCGATGAGCCCCTACCTTGTAAGGGTCCATGCCCATACCCAGATATAAGTGAAATCTAGACAGATCCAAATGGCGTAGTTGGATCAAGACAGACGGATGTTATCATCATGGATTATGCTCAAGCATTTGATAAGATATGCCCCATAGGCGGCTTATTCACAAACTGAATGGGGTTAGAGGTTCAACCAACCAATGTATAGATTCATCCTTTCATACCGGACCCATGGCCAGAGTGTCGCTCTGGATGGCAAATCTTCGGACCCGGACAGGATCCTTTCGGGTGTACCCCAGGGCTCTATATTGGGCCCTGTACTCTTCCTACTGTATATAAATGACCTACCAGATATAATAAAATCCTCTGTATGACTTATTGCTGACGACTGAGTTCTTTATAGGAATATATATTATATATAGCCAGACCGATTGCAATACATTTCAAGATATGAACAGGTTTGCACTTATGAAATTCAATGCCTCCAAATGTCACCTTTAAATGGTAACGAACCATCAACCCCGTGCCCAAATTATTACTACATCCTACACTACATAATCAAATACTTGAAAGTGTGACATCAGCAAATATCTTGGTCTTACTTTACAAACACAATATGTTGGGGGAATCATATTCAAAATATAACTAACAAAGCCAGTAAAACACTAGGCTTTTTTAGAAGGAGTTTGGCTTTTGCCCCTAAGAGTCTTTCCTATAAAACACTTGTCAGACCGCAGTTAATTAGAGCTTCCCATGTCTGGAGCCCATACGCAATTGTGGACATCAAAAGGTTAGAAATGGTGCAGAGGACAGCGGCTAAGTGGTGTTGTAAGCGTTAGAGGAATCAAAGTCAAGTTACTGTGATCTATGTATTTTTTTTTTTACTTTTACTCCTGTTAAACTTGATCAACTTGAATTTAACCATCATTATTACGAATTTGTTGTGCCTTGCTAGCTAGGACATGTCATTATTATTACAGAACCACAATGGAAATAAGGAAATTCACAATCAATCAATCAATCAAACGAACGAACGAACGAACGAACGAACAACCAACCAACCAACCAACCAATCAATATTGATAATATGATGCCAACCGGGTGCCGGAAGCTACAAGAAGAAACAATTAAAATACAGAATAATAGTGCTGCAAAACAGATTATATCATATATAGTTTTGCGATATGATTAAACTCAGTTTTGTGTTTAGACGGTAGATCAGTAACATTTAAATTACATTTGAAATTTAATGACCGATACAATACGTGAATTGAATCCAGATCTTTACCGATCCATTCAACATAAAGGGAGACAATTGATAACGCGCCTGGTGCGGTTCATTTTATTCATTGTCGTGATCTTTTAACGAGACCAACTTATGGCAGGCAAATTGCCGGCGAAGTAAAAATCAAGATATTTGAATTTTTAGACTATGTAACAAAAAACCTGGGTAAATTTACGATGTTTAAAACAAAACGTGACGTGGACAGACATGTCTCACATATATTAAATCGTATTCGTGAGGAAAAAGAGGTATCATATTCAATCTTTCTTGTACTGCGCATTTTTTTTTTCGATGACCAAATCGAAAGTCATTTTCAAAGATTTTTCTGATCCTTTTTTAACGGTAAATTAGACTTATACAGTATCTATAAAAACTGATTCAATTTATATTGATAGATGCACATCCTTATTATAATGTAATCAGGGCTTGACACTAACTTTCAGGAGGTAGTCAGCAGGACTACCAGCAAAGAAAATGAGGTAGTCTGCATTCTAGTTAATAAAAACGTGTTTGTCATTATATTTCAATGTCTAGTATTGAGTGTACTATAAATCAGAATTCAAGATAAGTATGAAAGTCATATTTACACGAATGTATTGAACAAAGTTATACAGGTTACATCACAACCAATCTTACTACTTAATTTACTTAAAGTTGAAAGTTAAAGAATTCAGGTCAACCAAATTTCAGATAGCCCAAAGGGATACCCAGCTTGGAAACCTAGGTAGTCCTTAGAGAAAATAGGTAGCCTCAGGCTAACGGACCATTGCTAGTGTCGAGCCCTGGTATTGTGATTTAAAGTAATTAATGTGACCCGCTTACTGCGCTTTTACCTGTTTTAATTCAGTCATTTCTGAAGACACATCTATGATTCTATCAAGTGAAATATAAGTTAAATATGTTGAATTGTTTCAGCAGATTATCAAACCAGCCCTAATTGGCACCAGGGCCCTAGCTGCACTTAAGGGGAAGGGGCCCGGGGCCCCCAGGTAGGGGAATTTCGCATCAAAAAGGGGAATTTCAGGGGATTTTTTAAACTGCGTTATAATAAATAACCCTGCAATAAACCATTTAAGCTTAAAACAGCTGTATTTAATTATATTAATATACTATTAATCAAAGGTAAATAACTAAATATCAACCATTTAAGCCAAAAAAAACAACAAAAAAAACGCCATAAACGTCAAATGAGGGCCCTGGGCACATTTGTTACATCTAAATATTGATTTAATTTACTCCTCTGTGGCTTGATATTGATACAAACTGACCTATTTAAACTGTAAGCTTTGGGATTTAACGCTTTTTCAGTATCCCCATCCCAACTACCTAGCCATGGATAATTCGGTGTCGGTGCTGACCTCACTGCCCCAGATAATGTTCACATATCAGTCTTCGAAATTAGCAATCGCCTGATCGCCCTGGCGAGTTAAAAAATTATTAGGCGACCAAAAAAATTATTTCTGCTCGCCCCACGGACGAGTAAAATTTCCGATTCTCGATCCATTGCACAGAACAATCAAAATCAGTTGCCCGTATATTGTACGACATCCACAAAAATCGGCAACTTATCAGTCATATTTAAATTGACCATGTCGATGTATGTTGTTTGTTTGCACCTATCAACACCTATTTTAATTGCCCCAAGCTGTGATTCATTATGCAGATGACAATTTAATCCAATTAGTGGGGAGGTTTTCTTTCTGCATCGTGAGTGGAACTGGATAAAGTTTGTAACATACCGTACGGTCCGTGTCATATTTTCCGAAAATTGTTACACACTTCGCTTGACAATCACATGTTTTGATTGCACTTAGTGTATCTTATGTTATCCAATAAAATGTTTTATTAAGCATTATGACCAACAAAGTATCGAAGACTCGTTCATTTTGAAGAACAGTCGTTACACTTATATTCGTAAGTATACGAATTTCGGATAACAGCGCTACATCGTGCAACCATACATCATTTAATGTGTGTTTAATGATAATCTTTTCTAATTGTGGTATCTTATCTTTGAAATTTGATCATGTGAGACACTTGCAGGATGAAATCTCCACAAAGTAAGTCTTATGAAAATCTTACTCAGTTTATGTTGGATTCTTATTCTTTAGGTTAATTTCATAAAAGTACCTCCCATTACATTTTAATAATAAATAAATAACAACATAGATTGAGTAAGAGCCATAGAAAATGAAGTTACAATCTGTAAATTTTCTGATAGAGACAAAATAATGGTTTAAAAAAAAACATTATGCTCGACAAACTTTTAATGATTAAAAAATGGCTTAATTTAAAACAATGGGTTTCAGATTAACAAAGGGTTTGCCAAATAAACCATAATGGTTAGTGATTAGATATATATATATGTTTACCTCTAAGCATTAATGGGTTAACAGGGAAAAATATGTCAATATAAGATTTTGTAATTCGGGCTAGTAAATTTGGTTTTGGGCGAGTAACTTTTGTAAAGTTACTGGCCCGAATGGTGAGTAATTTCAAAATGCTAATTTCGAGGACTGACATATAATTATATCAATTTCTATATCTGTTTCAGAGGAATGCTCGTGGTTATCAATTTGCAAAATTATATTATGACATCGGGGACTATGAATCGGCTAAGAGGTATTTTGATATTTTGATTAACTACAAAATTAGTTGTTTGTGTGATCAGACATTGCGAAAGACGCAGGACCAGCGGTCTTGTCCGATAGAATGTGCGTTTGTCCGATAAAGAATATTATTTCATTGGACTGGCTGTCCAGCTACTTATTTACCTGATGTATACGCATTTATATCTTGTTTACATTGTTCAGTCTTGACAGTTTTCCTTTCGGTCCGACTGATTTTTCAGGCTTGTCAGACCGAGTGTCTGGCAGTCTTTTTTGCATTTTGCGAAGTCTGTTTGATCAGTAGTACTTTTTTGTACCTCAGTTGCATTTCTTACCAGATATCTTAATTTTGGGGGATTATGTTCTATGACTTAATAAGTGTTTAGATACTTTATCTAAAATCTTGAATCATTTCTGTACTATGCTTATGACCAGTTATGTGAAATTGAAGTCCCTACAGGTTTAAAATAAATAATGCCAAAACTTGAACATAATTTTCTGTATTTACTATATCAGGTATTTACAAGCTTTTCTCAGTGTACGAGAAACTGTACATCAAGCTCACAAGTTGATGGGACAAGTCTATGAAGGACTGAAAAATAAGGAAAAGGCAATAGAGTCTTATAAAAGGTAAATGATGGAAGAATGTATTAGATTTGTAATGTAATTATCTTCTGTCTGAAAATTGTCGCTGTGTAAGCCTGTCTGTTAGCTACTTTAACGCATTAGTTTATTAAAAATCTAACGTTGGTGATTAAATTCCTGATAAAATTAAGTATTGGGTTAAGATGAAATATTGCCTAAGTTTGTTCCCTATCTTAAGGGAAAGAAATATTAGTTGCTTGATAACCCTGAAATTTTGCTATAGTGACCAACAGAAATAATGAAGCTTATGAGCAATAAAACGGAAATTTTAAGTATTTGGGGAATATATGCCTTTATCATCTTTATTACAGATCCTTAGACCTAGAGTCCGATCAAAAAGATGTTATTCTTAAAGGTAAGTGTAAAAATGATACTCGCTGTTTAAATGGAGTGAGCATTTTTGAGTATGAATAATTTATTTACATTGACTGGTTACAGATTACTACAACATCGGTTAGCGTTACTACAATTAATATCGGGGAAAATTGAAATTTATCTTGCAAAAATCATGGAATTTTAGTGTTGGAAGTCTGTACACACCCTGAATCAGTTATGTATTCCCTGTGATTATTTACAAATTGTTTCCTACTGGTATGTATGTATGTTTACAGTATGTGAGTTATACAGTGATATGAGTGTATCTGTTAATGGAGAAGTTGCTAAGGTAATTCTACTATAATAGTCATCTAATTACTAATAACTGGCTTGATGTATGGTGAAATGTTTCATGTAATCAATGCTACTTAACACTTATAGAAAGAAATGATTACCCAGAATTAATTTATATAGCTTGAGAACAGCTTTAAATGAAATTATTTATGTTATTGTAAATTTTACAGTCCAAGCTTAAATTATTTTTGTGCTCATGATTGATCATTGAGTGTTTTGAGTTGGAGATACATAACATGAATTTTCCCTGTCACGGTGTAAAAATTTTGCGTTCTATTCAAAGTACTTACCGGGTACATACAATATTCAAAATTGTTTTCATTTTCAGATGTGGATTGAAAGAGCTGAGAAAATTTGTCCAAATGATCATACAGTGTTCAGACTGAAGGTACTGTGTATATTTCATGATTTCAGTCTTTGATTATTCTATTCTGAACCTCAAAACACAGCTTTTCATTGGTTGGTTCTGAAAGAGTTTTTAAAATGACCAATTAAATAACTGCATTGTGGAACTGATTAATTGCATTCTGTTTACAACACACATGTATGTGAAATTTAAATAAATCATGAAATTTTAAATTTGAGCTAAGAGAATGATTTGAAGTTTTATGACCTAGTACCTTTGTCATCAGTCAATTATGAGATTAAACTCAGCTGTAAACTATCAGATGCTGATGTTTTAAGACTTGTCTTCAAAACGAATAACATCAGACTCTGTATAAGACATTGTCAGGAACATGTAGACAAGATATTGGTGATCAATTTATATTCTGTCCATCCATTATTTCATGAATTGATTAGTTGATTGATTTGTTTGTTTAATAGGAAAGAATAGTAGACAAGGATGGTACTGGAGATATTGAAGAGTTGAAACAACTTGTTAGTGAAGAATTGGTAAGTAGTGTTGTGTATAATGACTTAATGAAAGAATAAATTTTGTATTCGTCATATCTTTGCCCTGCCTTCAGTACCATTTTTCTGATTTACCCCAGTTATATTGGTTGCTGAATCTCCAGTTAATAGTATCAGTGTCAAACAGTGTAAAATACCCTCCCTAATATATTAGTTAAATTAATCTTATATCATTGTAGCATGAATCTGTCCGTAATAGGTTACTGATTTAAATTATTTCCCTGACTTTTGTTACCCTGGACTTTGTTCTTTACTTTTCTCTTTTTATTTCAAATGTTTAACCTAGGGGGTCATGATGGCCGAGTATACAGGAATTCGATCACAATTTGAAATAAAAAGTTACACGCCACATTTTCGCTGCTTGTGGGTTATGATGAAAGATGAATAATTAGTCTACAATGTACACATTTTACTTTTTTTCTCTTGTAGACAAAGAATTATGGTGATGTAAAGTTACATATCAAGCTACTACGACTGTACATAGATTCGAGGGATGTTGAGCAAGCCTTCAAACATGCTGTAGCCACAGAGAAAACCCTCGCCTTTGTCTCCTCACTAGAATGGTGTGAATGTTTAGCAGAAGTATTTCAGGTAAAGAGTTTTTTATGCCACTTGTATCAAATGATGTGGGGCACATTGTGATTTTCTTGTCTGACTGTCCGTTCAAGGTTAAGTTAAGTTGCCACCAGGTGCATAGACGTTAATTAAATGCAGCATCTTGTTAAAAATAGATTTTTTCTCAGGATGTTTTTTCCAAAATTTTACTATATTACTTGTTCATAATATGGTTTTGATAAGGCTGAATTTAACTTAGTCTGTTTTGACATAAGGTTGAGAGGTTGTATTTACACATATGGTAATCTCTATGAAAATATGTAATATAATACCAAATTATAGAGTATTTTGTGTTTGACATTTTTACCAGGTATATTTACTGATCTGACATCGTTATTTTTTAAGAAACAAAATTGTAATCCCATGTTTTTACATGATGTATGTTATCTTCTAAAAATTGTCACCCAAACATACAGGCAGTACTTCTTCTTACCCTATGATCACCTGTGTGTAGTACTGTACTGTTGGTAAATGGATGACACTTTTTGTTTCTTGATTAAATGTAGGTATACCAAGATCAGGGTTATGGAAACGACGAGGCGACTCTAAAGATTCATAAGTTATTTACACTAGCATCATTAACATCATTACAACTACAGAGTGACACACGAGACATGACACCAGCGATTAAATCATTGAAACAGTGAGTTAGATTTATTGTAGTCAGAAACAAAACATTTAATTAATACTGTCAGATCCAGGCTTCTGTGTCTGAATACTTGTTTGATTGAGATATTCTCTTATTTTGTGTCAAATAAAATATTCTGACTTGCATTGTTATCACTTTCATAATCCTATAGGTTATATTAAGTGTGCCTTTAAAAATCAGTTGAAAAGTAATTTGTCAATTTTGAAAAATTTCTGAAATTTAACATGGTGGGGACATTAATTTTGTTAGGAAATGTTTATGAACCAGTATCAGCTTAATTCAGGGCAATTATCATCTACTTCGGCTGACTTTAAGTTCAGTGACTCAAACTATTGGATCTTGAAATGTTATTATTGAGACATGTATTTCATATCGTAGTATAGTGTGATTTAACTGTCAAAGCTGAATAATTTCATGGTAGCTGAATGCAATTATTTTTAGCGCCATTCCACAGTTGATAGTTTTCGTTTATTTTACTGTTAGGGAATGTTCCATTCTGCATGTTTATATAATATTATGTTACGCAGTGCACTGTTAAATACTTGTACTTTCTGTGATTCAACAACTGTTATAACGAAAATTATCATATAACTTACGAAAGTACCGTATATACCCGGCCATAAGTCGACCAAATATGGGTCCTGAAATTGTCCATAAAATCCAACTTGACTTATGGCCGAGTAACAAATAAAAAAATCACTTAGACACTTTCAGAGCACTAAAACACGATAATTTATGTCCACACATATTTTTGCACTAATGGGGTGAACTGGTGCACTTTGTAACTATATTGATTTTCTATATTTAGCTCTGTTGAAATTATAGT
The DNA here is from genome assembly GCA_964023205.1 of Lutraria lutraria. Classification (NCBI taxonomy): domain Eukaryota; kingdom Metazoa; phylum Mollusca; class Bivalvia; order Venerida; family Mactridae; genus Lutraria; species Lutraria lutraria. The sequence goes on from OZ026841.1 coordinate 38,158,909, forward strand.
CAGTACCCCATTTACCGGTGTTATCCAAATAACGGTGCATCTTACAATATCCGTAATATACACTCATCATGCATAACTTACCATTGTCAACAGAGTAAAACGTCATCTTGAGGATAAGTATGCATTAAAATTGGTTTTGTATTGAAAAATACTTGAAATATGAATGATTCAATAAAAATACGTAGCTTTTCTCTGAAAAACTACATTTCTTTCACTGCCGTCTGCATTTTTCAATGCAGGTGCTCGTTTTTATGCCACTTTCGTTACAAAATAGTTCTGTGTTGAAATTATTGTTTGGACTATAAATAAGCATGATAATATATATCACTGCTACATCATGACGCCATGTGATCTTCAGAGGTTTCTTCTTGTACATTGTTATTTGGATCATTCGAGGAAAGAAACATGGCGGCCGATTGCATTGTATTTATTGATTGGGGCGACTAGATTAGTACAGATTTTGAACATTTGACTGTTGGCATTTGTAAAAGAGATGTGTACAAATAAAATACAATATTTGGTTCACGTCAGGGATTTTTTTTCTTTGTTCCATTTCCATTCTAAATTTAGCTACACCGTTATCTGGTACCACCTGTATAACTAGGTTTAATAAAGTTAGTGTAACTGACGTCATGAATGATGTTATCTGTCAATCAAATGACATATATCTTGCTCTCTGGTTAATTTTTTACTCCCATAAATTGAACTTTACATGTGTCACACAATTATGGATATTTTTGTGTGTGAATAATTTGTTACTGGATTACTTAGTAAGGTACGAAACTGTTATGGATCTAATCATTTAGATTAATAGTTTTATTAGTGAATCATTAGAGTTTTATTTGAGTAAATGCACATGTTTGTCTTGACGGCTTTTGTCCAGGTTGGTCACGGATTAGCAAGTTTGACACATTGTTTTTTGTGTTAATTTCGTTTTATCCAGTGAAATTAACACCTTTTATGTCTAACATGTCAGAACCACAGTCTGTGTGATATAATCGTTGCTAATTGCAACTGATTAAACAATTGAAGCAGAAAATGATGGCAAGGGGTCTTGTATATCCTTATTAAAGTATTTATCTTTACTGTTTGGATGTTTATAAGCTTTGTTTATTGTGTGATTTGACTGTGTATCCTACAATGTGCTATATATATTTTAAGTTATGTGTTGTATGTTTAATTTAATTTATCATGAGCTCAACAGTATACCAATTACGTTTCCTTTGTTTGTAATGTGACATGTATATATAATCATTATTATGCTATGTGGTGCAATTATGAAATGTTATATTTGCACTGTTCTGTGTTTATATATGTACATATTTATATATATATTTTGTTAATATGAATTTCACCTTAGGCATGTAATTGCCGATTTTGTGAATAAAGTGAAACTGAAACTTATTAACATCACCCGAGAGCATTTCAGAAACAGAGATTAATTTCTTACGGTGAATTATGGGATATAATTATACTAATTAACAGTCTGTAGAAGTTACTTCCCTTTGTAAAATCCTACTTTCTGTTTCACACGTATGTTGGGAGTGATGAAATTTCTGCTTCGAACTGAAGCAAAAATTTGCACTCGACGTATGAACGGGTTTAGCTTAAATACCTTTTTTTTCGCTCTAAAGTATAGCCCTCGACTTATGAGTGAAGTAGACTTATGGCCGAGTATATACGATAGTCAAATCTCACAGTAGCTAAAAATAAATGCAGGCATTGACCGTGAAATTATGCAGCTTTGACGTTTTAACAATAACATGATACAAACATTCTTTGCTGTTTTTCATTAGGTTTGATGAGGATCTGCAGAAGTTTGAGAACAGTTCTGTACATAATCAGGAATGGAGCAGTTTTCTTACAGAGATGAAGGGTCAGTTCTTTTATCTGGCAGGATTGTTGCTACTCAAGAAAGCTTTAAAGGTAAATTTACATTGGGCTGAAAATAAAAATAAGTTTGTTTGCAGGGCTTCGACCTACTCAAGAAATACATTTTTTGGGGGCTTTAGTTTTTACTTTTGTTATATAGTAAAAAATCCATACCCACCCAGTGCTAAAATTCTGGGTCGGAGCAAAGCTTTTTTTTTAGGTTCAGCCTTGTCAGGTAAATTTAGGACTTGAAATGCAAAGGATTGGTATAAAATTACTGTGTAAACATATCTGAGTTTAGTTAAAACATACAGAGAATTACATCATACTTCAAACCAGGCAGCTTTAAAAAGGAGCAGCTTTCTTGAATTCATTATCGTACCACTAGGTTGCAAAAATGCGTTTTTATACGAAAAAGGTTTAGACATCAGATAATTTTTATTTTCCTAATATTTTCCATGAGACCCTAAATTTGTATCAATAATTTTTCATCCTTTAATGTACTGTTTTGAGCAAACAATAAACTATATTTTAAGGCATTACTCTGTACATGTTTCAGAGCCAAGTAACATGGAAGGAGGCCTGTTCTTTCAGCACCCTATGTTTTTTTCTGAGTGATACACAAAATACTGTTGATCTGAAGTCCAGCTGGTATTACCAGGCCAAGTCAGAGTGGAAGAAATTCTATGATTACATCTATGCTGTTGGTTGTGATAGACTTAGCCAAGGAGGTAAATTCACTTTGTAACTTATTAGAGCTTATACCTGATCTGTCAACCTAACTTATACTAGGACTGTAGCGAGTATCTGAATACGCAGATAATCGTGATTTAACCTGAAAGTCAAGTAAAATATTTAGACAACATCTCTGAGATCGTTGGATTGATGTTCTTTTATCATCCAATCTATGAATAAAAACATTAATTGGAGGGATGGATACTTAGTTGACTTATCAAGAGTCTACTTTATAACAATCTTATAATGTAGTGAGACACAGAGTGCAGGTCAAGGTCATTGTAGGATATAGGTCTCGTTTAGTTTGAAAGAGGTATACAGTCATTTTGTGTGAATTTTTTTTATGAATGTGCTTGGTTTCAGGTCACATGATTTATGCATTGTTAAAAAAACAAGATGGCAGCCAATATTTGAAGAAGTTAAGACAAAATCTATGCACCCCACAAGGAAAGACAACCCTGTATGGTTTTATATTTCCTGGACAGGATACCAAAAAGGATGGCTCCTACCTTATACAGAGTGATGTAGTTACTGAGTTGAATTTAGATTTGCCATCAAAAAGTAGCTTCAGGCAGTATGATAGTGGTAAGTGGACATGTTTTTATACTTCTGTGGATTAAACTCAGATTATAGTGACTTCATATGCTTACACATTAACACTGTCTAGTGTTGCCTGTTAAGACAAGATACAACTGTATTGTGTCGACTGTTAAGACAAGATACAACTGTTTAGTGTCAACTGTTGAGAACTGTATTGTATTGTTTATTTTAGTTGCCTTTGGTTTACACAGTGGAGATTTGAATCGTCTGGTATGGTTATCATTACAACATTGTAGTTACAAAGATGAGGTTCAACCAGATTATGAACAAATCTGTAAGTATGTTTATATATCATTATAATATGGCTGCCAGTACATGCCAGAATATGTTCACAATTTTAGTGATAGTTTTTCGCATTAATTTAGTAATGGAACAGTTCCAGCATATTTATGGTCACTTCTAACACAGAAACATGGACACTACCAGCTTAGAAAATCGTCAGAAGTACAATTTATTGTCACCAGAAACAGAACAAAGGTTGCTGATAGGTCTGTCTCCGTAGTAATATTTTCATTCATGTCTTCAAAAATTTGGAACAATATCCTGCTTTCAATACGTTCAAAATCGAAGACTTTATCGTTTAAGAATGTTCTAAAACAATATCTACTGAATACACAAGATGGCTGAAATATCCACTTATTACAAAAGAGACTAATGGTTATTTAAGTGTTTGTCAATACTTTGATATCTATGTCACTATTTGTTTTCATGTTTTCTTTTCAGTTTTCGCATTAAATATTGTTGTTTGAAGGCCATGTTGTAATTTATGACATCATATATGCTTGTATATAATATGTCTATACATGTTACCTTCGTTAAATAAAGATTATTATTATTATTAAAATAGTGTTAAAATTGATAGTTTCGTAATCTGAACTCTTTATATAATGATAATGTATCATGCCTCCATAGTTTAAACTTTCATGAATTCTTGACCTTTGTGAGATGTAATATTCAGAAGTTTTCTGTAGTGTACACCGATGTACCAGAGGTATTCTGTAGTGTGCATCGATGTACCAGGGGCTTTCTGTAGTGTACATCGATGTACCAGGGGCTTTCTTTATGTTATTTGGAAGGCGCCCCAGCCTGAAACCTATTTGGGGAATTAAATTTCAAGGAGTAAATTGGAAATTTAGGGAGAGTCGCATGATTTCAAAGAAATGTTCAGAGGGGAAGGCGTCTTGCAAGCTACAACTATATAACTCTGTGAAGTATCCGGTTGGATACAATATTAAAAACGTCTCAGTATATTTATCCTTATATTCAACGTTTCGGCTACCACCATTATCCATGTTTTGATAAATGCAGTAGCCAAAACATTGAATAAAAGGAGAAATATACAGAGAAGTACAACCATATACTAAAGAAAACCCATGGATGTACACAGATAGGTATGATGTGATTTTTTACTTAACATCTGTTGTTTCATGTAGAATACTTATCATGTATTGTGATGTATGTTTTGTGTTTGTTTGTAGTTGGACGTATTCTGTTTCCTGATATGAAGTACAGTATGCCAGACTTGTCAGGTGGTGATCCAGGAACACTTTGTCAGTTAGATATACAGGTAGGTTCTTTCATCTATACCTGGGTAGTGTTGTACATTGTTTTAAAAAAGGACAAGGTTTTTGATATATTTCCAAATTTGAAACTTATTTTTCTGTAAAATACCAATAATGATAAGAAGCATCTGTATGTATCAAGTATTTGAATGCAGTGTTAATTATATACTATCCCTGCTTTATGATACATCGAAAAACATCTTTAATGTATGTCATACAGTGAAATACATTATGATTCATTTTGTATATTGTTGTACTTTATTTTCATACTCAAACAATACTCATATTATACATGCACCATACATATACTATACATACACTATACATATACTATACACATACCATACATATTCTATACATATACTATCATACATATACTATACATATACTATACACATACCATACATATACTACACATATACTATACACATACCATACAGACTATACATATACCATACATGCACCATACATATACTATACATATATGTTACATGCACCATACATATACGCATACCATACATATACTACACATATACTACACACGTACCATACATATACTATACATATACCATACATATACTACACATATACTATACACATACCATACATATACTATACATATACCATACACATACCATACATATACTATACACATACTATACATGCACCGTACACATACTATACATATACTATCATACACATACCATACATATACTATACACATACCATACATATACTATACACATACCATACATATACTACACATATACTATACACATACCATACATATACTATACACATACCATACAAATAACATAGATATGTAAAAAAATCCATGATTGAATTTAAATGTTATAAATTTGGTACAGGTATTTTTGTATGCGTGTGTACGCTGGGCCAATATACAAAACAGAAATCGAAAGAGAAACCTACATTCCATTGCTGATAAACCTGAACTCCTCCCCGCTTGTTTGAGTCCACCGTCGTGTAATAAACAACAATGTGATTGGTGGTCTGCTGTGTACACCATGGAAAAAAGAACTGGACGGTAAGTGTATAACAGGGGTATATAAATTTTCAGGTATTTATCTGAAATTCAGGTTTTTTTAATGTCCGGAAAGGTAATTTTTCCAAACCATGTAAATCCGGTGAGAAATTTGTTGGGGAACCCTTTATCTGATTAGGTTTGACAGGATACTGACAATAGTTGTATTTTTGTGTTTGTGAAAATTTCCAACTTTTACCAGTGGTATCAGTGTTAGTCTTTATTTTCATTTCTTGTGATAGACTAAGGACTACCAGTTTAGCTTCAGCTACAGTATAGATGACTGTTGGTAACATGGTTGCTGGTTTGTATCTGCTCATATTGTTCTATTCTAGTTCTAACTTACATCTTTATGGTTCCTGTTTAGTTTTACTTAATAATAATAATAATAATAATGACTTTATTTAAAGAGGCAACACAGTTGGGCAAGCCCAGTCTTCCCTGTGAGCTTTCCTGTGCTTGATTGAAGTTTGTTCCAAATCTTGTGTCTGCAAAGTTTTAACTTGAGGTGGAAATGTTTCATTGTAGTACATTGTAGTCTTGATTGTAGTCCAAAAGCAACACCATTAGAAGTAACAAAATTATATTGTTGTTGTTGTGAGGTTGTTGTTCTAGAGACATTAAATTAATAGTTTAATCATACAGTGGGAAAAAATCATACCGTTGTTGAAGGGAGGTTGTTGATTGAGAGAGAGCTACTCTGGAGAGATTGCACTGTAGTAAGGATTTAAATAAATAACCTCAAATTGAAAGTTGAACAGGGGTTTTCTTTATGTTTTGAAGAAAAGCCCTATTCCTTAATGTGGGGTTGAAGCCTCTTTTGGGGAAATAATTCTTGCCTGAACCAATCTGGGGAATGAAATTTCAAGGAGTTAATTGGAAATTTGGGGAAAATTGCATGATTTCAAAGAAGTTTTCAGAGGGGAAGGCACCCTTTACAGACTACACCTATATAATGAAGAAAACCCCTGTTGAATTACACAAATTTGCAGTTTTAGTTGTTTGTTTGATTAAAGATTGCTATTTATTTTCAGGGAGAAGATGTCTAAGTTATGGGGTATTGTTATGAGAGGCCTTGAGACAATCAGACTGGTTATATCTAATGCAATCTCTCTTCCACTGAGTGTACATATAGCCAGCACTCTGGATGCTAGGGTAAATATCTCAAGTATGCTGATGATACATGGTACTGTTAACATAGGATGTAAATGTTCCACTTAATGACCTTCTGAATAATTATGTTGGGGACATATTGATTCATTCCTGTTGGTTGTCATGTCTGAGCCATAACTTGGACATCAGTTGCCTGGACAATTGCAAAATAACTTGGCAAAATTACTCACCACCATCAGACAATGTTTTGTGTGCAACATTCTCAGGTTTGAAGTCAAGGTCATGTTATGAAGTGGGGGAGACACGTTTTCATTCCAAAAACATACATGTAGATTCTAAATGTTTGCCTTGTTGTTTTTTTGTTATTTAAATGTTTAATGTTTGAATAGGTTCTGTTGCTGCTGATATATCTAGACTTAAAATTGGGAATGTTAGAATTTGTGTGATTGGTTCATTTATTGTATTGGGACATATTTGTAGGCACAAGAAATTGAATCATTGGATACTGAAGGTATTGTTACTCCAAAGTTAACTGGTATGCAGGCTCGTGCTACGTTCTATTGGAAGAAAGCTTCAAATTGTCTTGATAGAGATGACAGGTAAGTTGCTGGTAAAATCTTCTTAGTCTTTGACAGCCATCAAGTGGTTTTTTAGGGAATTAATTAATTATAAATATTTGCTTAACTGAAATTAAATCACTGGTTTACATCGGCAGGTGGTCATTGTTCACGGGTGGTCTTAAACACTAGATCCTCTTCTTAATTAAGGTGGATTATTGAAATAGTTTTTCAGAACAGCCTGCTTCTTAATATTACATACATGAACAGAATGGATAGTGTGTTTTACTCAATTTCTGATATAATTCCTACATAGTGTAATACTGATGAACTTTTCTTCATTTCAAGAAACCAAAGTCTGAAAGTTCCTAAAGATCTCATGTTTCCGATGGAGAACTTGATAGATCCAGCAGTGGTTAAACTAATAAGAGAGCAAGTTAACTTTGCCATGGCAACCATAGATATGAAAGAAGGGAAATATAAAGAAGCTCTGAGTGCTTATGAAAATCTTCATCAACCTGAAGCTGCTTACTACTCAGGACTGGTAACTTATACTTCTTTTTTAGCAAATTATCTCCTCCATCCATTTCTAAAAGAAAGTAAAATTTTTAAAAAATTCAAATAATACAAAGCCTTCGCGGAATTTAAATTAGGAGCCTTCAGACGCGAATTCATAAATATGGGAATGTATTCAGGGTGGGCAAAAATGCGAAATAAAGATCATGTGAATATAAAGTGATTTACAGTAATTTGTTTGTTTAATATGATAAGAGTGATGATATAAATGGGGTTCTCGTATTTATCTCCTCTCTCTCTGGGGCAGCTCTCAAATAACCATATCTGTCACATGGTCTGTTAGACAACATGTAAAAACTTTAAAGATTTACTTAATCTTTATCTCATAATTTTAATTTCAGATTTATCGCAAACTCGCAGAAGATCAGGACTTGAATGGTAATTCATCAGCCAGTTCTAGCCACAGTACTCAGCAGATTGCCATGTTGACTAAATCTAAAATGTCTTTGTACCAAGCTTTAGACAGAGTAGAAAAGGACAAAAATGAGGTAAAACTTTGTCATTGCTGTCAGATTTATGAGTTATAAATGTTTAATGTTTTTTCCTACTAAGTAATATGTTGACTAATATCCCTTGTACGCCTATTACCGCGGTGATGCTATTACCGCCGATGCCCGGATAATAACAATACTTGCGCATGCGTGTCTCCTCCACTTCCGTTTCCGTGTGGCATTTGTTGGAAGGGAACCAGACTATTGTTTACAATGCATGCCGCGACTTTAAAACATTTTACATTAATGATTTATATAATTTCTACAGTCAAGTCAATTTATCGTTCATACCGCCATTTGCATTCAATCCAAATTAACACCGCTATATGAATGTGACGCATTTTAATGCATTAGATCTCTTAAAATATAATTTTGATATTTCTGCAAATGATAGATGGTCCGCACATTGATTGGAATTTAGTACTGACGCAGGAATTTCCCGCGTTACTACGTATCTCGCATTTGATTGGTCGAGAGGCGGTAATAAGGTCATCAAACAAAAAATCAATATGGACGTCTGTGTGTCAAGAAATGCGATCAGTTGATGTATTATTTTATTGTTATTGAGAGTATTTTTATGTTTTTCGACAACAACAAGAATTGCTTATGATGATTAAATGGTGGTATGATTGCAGACTTGTACTGTCGTGCATTTTAACACTGGTAAAGAGTTAAGTAGGCGGTAATAGGGACGGCCAGTATACTAATTATGTCGTTTTTTTTTTGTTGTTATAAAAATAAAATTGGAGGATCTTCATAAGCAGGGCTGCAAATTATCCACGGATGTCCGAGAGTTTTGAGACATAACATTTTCTCTGACGCAAGACGATTGACCCGACAGATCTGTATATTCATGTCATTTTAGACTGTATCTGATAATCTGTATGTTTCGGAGTTTATCCTTATCACATGTTATCATTTTTACACGGCCCCTCTTGACCCCTAGTGGATTTTCAGCTGATTTTCAAAATCTGTAGACAGTCCTGCATAAGGAAGTTCATTATTTGTAAGTTCCTAGTTCTGACTGTGTATAAAAATACCTTGTATGGTATTCTTCTTGTTATAAATGTATACATATGTTTTCTTGGTTCTATTTAACATCCATTTTATTAATACAGAAATTGAAAGAGTCTGTACAACGTGACATAGATGATGTTGTATCTAAATTGATTTCCCTTGAGTCTGGGGGTCCCCTTATGGATAGTATATTCTCGACTGGAAGCCATGATCAAGGTGAAGAGTCTGAGACAGATTCTGAGGATGAACCCACCAAGTTTGTGACGCCCAAAAAACCCACAACTCCGAAGCAACTGGTACATTTTATTTATCACATTTTCTTTTGAAGACCCTGTTCATATTTTACGCATGATTTATGTGAGATTTCCAGTCTTCAGTTGTTTAAGATTGTTGAGTTTTGCAAAGGAGCTCTGTCCTGCATTTAGTCCGATTTTTTATTTATTGACATGTCTAGTTTCTTACATGTAGGTTTGTTATGAAAATACATGTATGCAAAAATATGCAGTAATATCATAGGTAGTTCATCAGTGTAGGGATGACTGTAAGCCAATGAACACTTTTGTGTCACAATGAGTCTGTCAGGAGATTACATGAGTGATGTATCCTGTAGTATTTATGATGTCTTTTACAGGGAGCCAGCAGCATCAGTCCAACTAGAGTTGAAGTCCAGCTCCGAGCCTTAGAAGCGACAAACACGGCTCTCACTGCTCGTGTTGCTGCATTAGAAGATTCCATGAAGAACTTTTCCAATCAAATGATGCAGGAAATATTGGTACAACTTCGCCAGACAAGAGATGAAAACAAATCGCTACGGGTTGGTGTTTAATGTTGTTTTTGTCAGTTGTTTTATTATGCCCTCTGCATCTTATGATACAGAGACACATAGTGGTTGCCTTGTCTGTCCTTCCACACAAGGATAAGTAGATTTACCACTAAGTCAGTTTTGTCAAGCATGTCACTGGGGTCATATGCCTTTATGGAATGCAGTGTCTTGTATGTACAGTGTAACTTCTGAAATCCGGACCCTCTTAAATCCGTAACTTCTGAAATCCGGACGATTTTCTTAGTCCTGAAATTTCTCCCTCTATTTAAATGTAAATAAGACTTCTGAATTATGGACAATATTTTCATAAATTTTGGTTTATGTAAGTGCGATTTTACTTCCAAAATCCGGACAGTGCAGAAAGTGTCATCCTTAATTACAATGTAGTCCCACAATTTTTACCCTGAGGCAAAATGTCATTGTTATCTTTTTCAGTTGTTTACCAGTCAGTGGTGTTTATATATTTTGACATGTGTTAGAATCACAATATGTCTGTTTGCATTTGTAAAATGAACCACTTTTACTAAAATATATTTCCAAATATTTAGACTCATATACAATTTTGACTGGTTCATTTTTGTTAAGTAAACTTGTATTGTCGGTTACATGTAATCTTCCTTTCGAGAAAATATTAGATTTGAATCAATAAATCATATTAATGTTTATCTTTTATTTTTGCATCATGTCTTAGTAATAATAACATCATATTGTATTATGCATAAATAGTGATGTCCCTATTTTCACCATTACAAAACTCTGGCATTTAACATCTGGACTTGTTGAGATAATTTTAGACTTCTGAATTCCGGAAACTTCCAAAATCCGAACATTTTGGCCCGTCCCATGGGTGTCCGGATTTCAGAAGTTACACTGTAAAATCATTTGTATTATTTCTTTTTCGTTGAATCATAGAATTTGAATTCACACTTAGAATATAGAATTCCAGAAGATGTCTATTGCATTGTTTTGACCTTGGCCATTTTGTCCCAGAGCTTTGACTTTGTCTTCGAAGTTCGAACCCAATTGACTAAGGAATCAACACTTGAAGGGATTCAAAAACAATTATTGTAAATTATTTTCCACTTGAAATGCTGAACTTCTACTCTCAGAGTGCTATTCTATCATCCTTTACTCTCAGCATTCTTCACTCTCAGAGTGCTATTCTATCATTCTACACTCTCAGAGTGCTATTCTATCATTCTTCACTCTCAGCATTCTTCACTCTTAGCATTCTTCACTCTCAGCATTCTTCACTCTCAGAGTGCTATTCTATCATTCTTCACTCTCAGCATTCTTCACTCTAAGCATTCTTCACTCTCAGAGTGCTATTCTATCATTATTCACTCTTAGCATTCTTCACTCTCAGCATTCTTCACTCTCAGAGTGCTATTCTATCATTCTTCACTCTCAGCATTCTTCACTCTCAGAGTGTTATTCTATCATTCTTCACTCTCAGCATTCTTCACTCTCGGAGAGTTATTCTATCATTCTTCACTCTCAGAGTGCTATTCTATCATTCTCCACTCTCAGCATTCTTCACTCTCAGAGTGCTATTCTATCATCCTTTACTCTCAGCATTCTTCACTCTCAGAGTGCTATTCTATCATTCTACACTCTCAGAGTGCTATTCTATCATTCTTCACTCTCAGCATTCTTCACTCTTAGCATTCTTCACTCTCAGCATTCTTCACTCTCAGAGTGCTATTCTATCATTCTTCACTCTCAGCATTCTTCACTCTAAGCATTCTTCACTCTCAGAGTGCTATTCTATCATTATTCACTCTCAGCATTCTTCACTCTAAGCATTCTTCACTCTCAGAGTGCTATTCTATCATTCTTCACTCTCAGCATTCTTCACTCTCAGAGTGCTATTCTATCATTCTTCACTCTCAGCATTCTTCACTCTAAGCATTCTTCACTCTCAGAGTGCTATTCTATCATTCTTCACTCTCAGCATTCTTCACTCTAAGCATTCTTCACTCTCAGAGTGCTATTCTATCATTCTTCACTCTCAGCATTCTTCACTCTCAGAGTGCTATTCTATCATTCTTCACTCTCAGCATTCTTCACTCTCAGAGTGCTATTCTATCATTATTCACTCTCAGCATTCTTCACTCTCAGAGTGCTATTCTATCATTCTTCACTCTCAGCATTCTTCACTCTCAGAGTGCTATTCTATCATTCTTCACTCTCAGCATTCTTCACTCTCAGAGTGCTATTCTATCATTCTTCACTCTAAGCATTCTTCACTCTCAGAGTGCTATTCTATCATTCTTCACTCTCAGCATTCTTCACTCTCAGAGTGCTATTCTATCATTCTTCACTCTCAGCATTCTTCACTCTCAGAGTGCTATTCTATCATTCTTCACTCTCAGCATTCTTCACTCTCAGAGTGCTATTCTATCATTCTTCACTCTCAGCATTCTTCACTCTCAGAGTGCTATTCTATCATTATTCACTCTTAGCATTCTTCACTCTAAGCATTCTTCACTCTCAGAGTGCTATTCTATCATTCTTCACTCTCAGCATTCTTCACTCTCAGAGTGCTATTCTATCATTATTCACTCTTAGCATTCTTCACTCTCAGCATTCTTCACTCTCAGAGTGCTATTCTATCATTCTTCACTCTCAGCATTCTTCACTCTAAGCATTCTTCACTCTCAGAGTGCTATTCTATCATTATTCACTCTTAGCATTCTTCACTCTCAGCATTCTTCACTCTCAGAGTGCTATTCTATCATTCTTCACTCTTAGCATTCTTCACTCTCAACATTCTTCACTCTCAGAGTGCTATTCTATCATTCTTCACTCTCAGCATTCTTCACTCTCAGAGTCTTATTCTATCATTCTTCACTCTCAGCATTCTTCACTCTCGGAGTGTTATTCTATCATTCTTCACTCTCAGAGTGCTATTCTATCATTCTCCACTCTCAGCATTCTTCACTCTCAGAGTGCTATTCTATCATTCTTCACTCTCAGCATTCTTCACTCTCAGAGTTCTTCACTCTCAGCATTCTTCACTCTCAGAGTGTTATTCTATCATTCTTCACTCTCAGAGTGCTATTCTACCATTCTTCACTCTCAGCATTCTTCACTCTGAGAGATTATTCTACCAATCCCTTAAAGTGACTGTATACACCTCTATAGTGAATGTTTACTATATTACAGGATCAGTTACAGTTGATATCACTACAAGGTTTATCAGGGATGACCATGATACGACCTCCAGGTACACCACAACAACCTCCACGAGTAAATCCCATCAATATGTCATTTGGTATGTTCTTGTTTTTATATTCTTTGCCCTGTGCATTGTAAATTCTTTTGTTTTTGTGGTATTACATTCATTGATATCTTATAAAATTGTCTCTTCACTTGTGCTATAAAAGTTTTTTATGCTTAAATGAAGTAACTTGACATACTTCTTTTTAGTCCATCCGTTTTGGCAGAAAAAGTCGAGCTTTTATGATCACTGCATCGTCTGCATATTTGCAAAATCCTTAATGTAGCTCATAACTCAGAAACTATAAGAGGTAGCAACATAAAACTTTATCTCACAGAAGCAATGAACAGACGAGCATTGGCACCACTTACAGCACTCTTGTTTCTGTTGATGTTTCTCCTGGTTATGCAGGTCTTCATAGTACATGATACATAACCTCTTGTCTTACACCATGGAACTCCTAATGTTATCTGTTTACTGCCAAGCCAAGATACAATGTTCTATCCATTCTTTTGATTAACCAAACACTGGTATCCTTTTCAATACCTGTGGTACAACTTCTTCACAGCAGCCCTCTTTTAAACCATAGCATGACTTTTTCCCACTGCTTGAATTAACTATAAATTTAACATCTCTAGAGCAAAAATCTCCCAAAAATAACATAATTTTGCTTCTCTCAAAGGGTGTTGCTTTGGAGAGGTTGCTCTGTACAGTGAACAGAGAATCATTGAAACAAAAATTATATGATTGAACATGGAGGTATTCATTCATCATTCAGTCATTCATGTATATACTTGTGTTATTACAGGTGCTGGTGGATCTGTGTATGATATACCTGGCCAAGGTAGCCTGCCTCCACACATGGCTCAGTATTGTTATTCTGCAGCTAGTCCAAGACCAGGTTCAGCGTATGGACAGCCTACCTATGATGACTTTGAAAATGTTGATGGTGAATTTTATGACCCTGATGGCGAAGATTTTTACACCCAAGATCAAAATTTGGTTCAAGAATGGCCATTTGGACATAAAGCAGGTGTTGAAGGCAAGTCAACCATAACATATTCACCTCAACCACAGGCACAGCAGCCACAAGTCAGAGGTATGAATCCAGCTAATGCTGGTATGTTTGCCAATGCTCTGAGAGGGCCATCTATTCAGTATGGTGCCAGTTATCCTTCTTTGGCACCCTTACAGCAGCCAGCACCCTCTCAGCTTCCAGGTCCAGGTTATTTCTCACACAGCAGTCCACAGGTCCAGCCAGCTGGGGTACCAACTCAAGCTGGAATGGTTCAAGGTCAGTATGGAATGGGACCCAAACCTGCTGTTATTCCTACAGCTTCTCAAGTAGCGCAACCAAAGCCTGGAGTGATTCCACCTACAGTAAACAAGTCGATGATGCCTCCCAATGCTGTTATAAACAACCAATCAAACGAAGCGATCCCAAAATTGATTCCTGGATCTGTTGGAGTCCAAATGTCCACAACTACTGTATCTTCATCTGGTATGTCTAAACCTATGCCTGGAAGTGCACCTGCTTCATCAACTGGTGCAGCAGCACTCTTGAGCAATATGGCCGCCAAACTTCAGGAGGAAAAGAAACTTCCTGGAACAGTTCCAGGGACTGCTTCTACTCCTCAGAAGACATTGTTTGGGGGATTTTCATTCACATCAACTCCGAAGATAACAACTCCTAAAGTTGATGAGAAGGAGGAAACACCTGCTGTTACTTCTACTGCACCAGATAAACCATTCAGTGGTTTTACTCTGACACCACCAAAGTCGTCTGTTGCCTCTGCACATCCGTCTTGTATGGCTGCTTCACAGTCTTCTGCTGGAGGTCCATTCAGTTCTGGACCAACCTCATCATTTGGAAGCTTGTCTGCTCAAGGTCAGACAGCTGCTGCATTTCAAGCTTCTGGTGATCAGAAAGGATTTCCTGGATTTGGAACACCTATGTTTGGTAAATCAGCATCTCCACGACGACGAGTTACTTCAGGTGGTTCAGATGATCACATTGATGAATATGAACCAAATGTTGATTTCAAACCAGTTATCCAGTTACCAGATTTGATTGAAGTTAAAACAGGTGAAGAAGAGGAAGATAAACTGTTTTGTGAGCGTGCGAAATTGTTCCGATTTGACAAGGAAGCTAATCAATGGAAGGAAAGAGGAATTGGTGATATGAAAATATTGAAACACAAGGAAACAAAGAAAGTGAGAATACTGATGCGTAGGGAACAAGTCTTGAAGCTTTGTGCCAATCATGTCATCTCATCTGACATGAAACTGACACCTATGAGCTCTTCAGATAAAGCCTGGGTATGGAATGCAATGGACTTTTCTGATGGGGAGATGAAGCTGGAGAAACTCGCCATAAAGTTCAAGACTGCCGATGTGGCTGAGAAGTTTAAAACAGCATTTGAAGCCAGTCAGGCAGATATGTGTGAACAGGCAAATGAAGAAGTAGTAGAAAAAAGTGCACCACAAGATAAAAGTAAAGGTGATACTAAATGTGACTTGGCTAGTATGTTCAAACCTAAACCTGGAGCTTGGACTTGTGATGGCTGCTATGTACAGAATGCTGCAGACATTTTAAAATGTCTCTGTTGTGGGGCATTAAAACCCGGAGTTAAAGCTGAAGACATAGAAAAAGAAAAACCACCATCACCAAAAGCTGTTGGCAGTATTGGAAGTGGTGGATTTACATTAAATGCTACTGCTTCAGCAAAACCATCAGGGGGTTTTACATTTGGTGAAAAACCAGCTACCGAAAATTCTTCTTCAGGATTTAAATTTGGTCCCACCGGAGGGAGTGAAAGTAAAACAGCTGATGCTGCTTCATCTGGTTTTAAGTTCGGTTCTGCCCCAACAGTTGCAAGTACTAGTCAACCTGCTACTGGATTTATGTTTGGCACTCCAACAAATACCCCAGCTATCTTTGGCTCCCCAGCAACAGGTACTCCTGCATTTGGCTCCCCAGCAACAGGTACTCCTGCATTTGGCTCCCCAGCAACAAGTGCTCCTGCATTTGGCTCCCCAGCAACAGGTACTCCTGCATTTGGCTCTAATGCTACTTCTGCAGGAAGTCAGTCTTCATCAGGATTTAAATTTGGACCCCCTGCCTCTACAGTTGCTGTTTCTAGTGCTCCTTCATCAAGCAGTTCGATATTTGGCAACAAGCCAGATAGTACTACAGGCAGTGGATTTACATTTGGTTCCAGTACATCATCCTCTGGGAAGACTGGGCAGGGCAATATATTTGGAGTGCCTGCTTTCTCTGATAACGCAAGTTCCAAGTCGGGGTTTAAATTTGGAAGTTCAGATGATAATAAGCAAGATTTGTCACAACAGCCTGATAGCACTTCAGATAATTCTGCAAAACCTGCTGAAGAAACTTATACTGGTGAAAGTTTATTGGCCAAGTATTTGTCCAGCCCTGACAGCTGGAGTTGTGATTCTTGTTATGTTAGTAATGAAGGTGTTACTGATAAATGTGCTGAGTGCCACACTTCACGCCCTGAGAGTAAAAGTGAGACTGATTCACAGTTCAGCTTTGGACAAACCACTCAGAAAAATGAAGGTTTCCAGTTTGGAACTCCATCTAAAACTAGCACTGATGGATTCAAATTCACCTTTGCCCCAACCTCAACTGATGAGAAACCACAACCGGCTGCTAGTCTTGGATCTGGATTTAACTTTTCTATGAGTATGACTCCTTTGACCAGCAAGACGAGTCCTGCAAAGACACCACAGATTTCAAGTCCTGGTGCATTAACTTCACCAAAATCTCCTGAGACGCAAGAAGGTTTTTATGTCAATAATGATGGTGATGATTCACACATACATTTTGAGCCTGTCATAGAACTACCTGATGAGGTAGAAGTTAAGACTGGAGAAGAAGATGAGCAAGTTTTATTCAGTCATCGTGCCAAGTTATTCCGCTTTAATAAGGGGGAATGGAGAGAAAGAGGACTCGGAGATATTAAGGTGCTGTACCACATTCAAACAAAGAAAGCCAGGATTGTCATGAGAAGAGAACAGATACTGAAAATATGTTGCAACCATAATATTCATCAAGATTTATCCTTTAAAATGATGCCAAACAGTAATGGTCGTGCTCTTGTCTGGTACGCTATGGACTTTGCTGATGGCGAAGGAAAGTCAGAACAATTATCTATAAGATTTAAAACTGAAGATTTAACGAAACAATTTGAAAGTGCTGTGTTAGTGGCCAAAGATGTAATTAATGGAACTTTATCAGTTGAGGAAGGACTGAAAAAATGTGGTGATAGTTACGCCAGCAGTAGTGTTGAAACAATTGGAGCAAGTAGTGCAGCAGCCAGTTCAGCATCATCAAATGATGTTGTTTTTATAAAGGTGGAGGAAGCTTCCCCTGAAGAGATTAAAAAAGCTCGTGAATTGATGTTGCCCGATCATTTTTATCTGTATCAGTATAAGCCAGCATGTCCTGGTTGTTTAGGTTGTCAGGATGATCTTCCTGCATTTGAGCGCATAGGTGGCACTATCAATGACATTGTCCAGGCTGAAGCATGTGATGATGATGATGATGATGACGACTATGATGATGTAGAAGACGAGGATGATGAAGATGATGATGATGATACACAAGATTATGAAAACGAAGCAACAAAAGGTTCGTATGATTTCTAGTCAATATTTATTAGACCCATTTAAAAACTTGCATGGTGTTAAATTGTTAGCTTGTTTCTAACTGTTAGTGAAATGTGACTTGATTTATGTTATACCTAGTTACTAAACTTGCATGGAATTTTATCTGTTATAATATCTCGTCCAAAACTTGGATCAGTACAAAATGTGCAACATCGAATTAGATTGATGTGTACTGAATAGAATTCAACACTTCATTGTATACATTACCCAGGGTTCTCGGTAACAACCGGCCGATTAAGTCGCTTAGAAACGAGTTTAGAAATCTCGAAAGTTTTAAAAATACTGCTGGAAAAATGCCAGGATGATTTTCTGTCAGATCGAAAATGCTAATAATTCCTCAAAACACACAAAAATCGGGGACAACACAATTTCCAAAGAAAATGTTAGGTTTGGGATTATGCCATAGTAAAGTGTTTGGCTCCAGTGATAAACAAGTAAACAATGATTAATTAATTACATCTACATATCACTGTGAATTTCAAATAAAGTCAAAAACACATCACAGCATCCAAAGTATCCAATCTTGAAGTTTTCATTTTTTTATGAAATCAGTTTTATGGCCTGCTAGTCAGATAAGGAAAGATTATTTGATGTGATTGAACTGTACATTTGTAGGTCACCCAGCAGGTGCCGGACTCTTGTCTCATCTGCTTGATGCAGAGTCAGGTAAAATCATAATTATATTTGATATACTTAGGTTTTTAACTTGGCTGTTTTCGAAGAAAAAGTGCTATTGTGATCATGGCGTCGCCTGTGCAAAAACATGATGTACGTAGCTCATTACTAGAAAACTATTTATGAGGTAGCAACATGAAACTTCATAGGTGGATAGATCTCACTGAAGTGGTGAACAGACGAGCGTTGACATGGCTTGCAGTGCTCGTTTAATGTTTGGCTTCAAGTTTACTGTTGTGATCATAAGGACTAATTTGTAACCAGTTTGTGATCTGTTTGTATTAGTTTCTTAAGATTCCAACACAGTGCATTCCTTATTTAAGTATGATGTGAAAAGGAATTCCAATATATGTTTTATTACTAAATTTGTCCCTTACTTAAAGTCCCATTAGCTTTTTGAATGTTAAAATTAAAGTAGGTCTTATTTTACATAGAAAGATGTCTTACAATGAAACTGACTTTTACTTGCGATAAAAACATTCCAAAATTTTCTTTTTTAATCACAAACTACATATAGAAATGTAGTAACTTTACATTAATTTTTTCAATGATATTGCAAAAAATAAGAAAAGTCATCTGACAATATTTTTAGCTCACCAGAGCACGAAGTGCTCATGGTGAGCTATTGTGATCGCGTGATGTCCGTGGGTGTGTGTGTGCGTTAACAATTAAACAACATTTCCTTCTTAACCAGTTGGCCAATTTCGACGAAACTTTACATGGATGTTCCTTGTATGAACTAAAATATATTTCTTATATTTAACTAGCATTTTATCTATTGTTCTGTATAACTAAATTCAAAAAGCTAATGGGCCTTTAAATTTAACTTGAAAATATGAGTTTTGCACAAATAGATTTTGCGAGTATGCAAGCTTAATTCAGGCCCTGCATAGTGAAATGTTGACCTGGACTGGTTTGCATGAGTTGTAGATTGTAACTAGACTTAAGCTTTCTTAATGAAAGTTTAACTGTATAGGAGTAAGAATTTAAGCTAATCACCTGCATTGGAAGGTCAAGGTTGAATATTATAAAACTTGATCTAGAGACTTGTCTTAGGCTGAATCATTTTCATTGGTCCGTTTCCATGATTTGCTTAATTTGATAGCAGTTTTATTGTGGTTCCCGTTTATACCGTCTTGTTTTCTGTTTTTTTACTAACAAAAGCATGGATGTTCTTTTTAGCTCACCAGAGCACGAATGTGCTCAGGGTGAGCTTTTGTGATCGCCCTGCGTCCATCGTGCGTCGTTACGAATATGTGGCGTCCATGTTTACTTAAAACAACATCTCCTCCTACACCTCTATGCCGATTGCAACCAAACTTGGCTGGAATGATCCTTGGGTGGTCCCCTTTCAAAGTTGTTCAAAAAATTAAATTTCATTAAAAATTCTGGTTGCTATGGCAACAAATTGAAAAAACTTAAAAAATCTTCTTGTCTGAATCCACAGGGCCTAGAGCTGAGATATTTGGTATGTAGCATTGTCTAATGGAACTCTACAAAGATTGTTCAAATTATTCCCCTAGGGTCAAAATTGGCTCCGCCGGGGGGGTAACTTGATTTTACATAGACTTATATAGGAAATTTAAAAAATCTTCTTGTCAAAAACTACAATGCCTAGAGCTTTGATATTTGGTGTGTAGCATAGTCTAGTGGACCTCTACCAAGTTTGTTCAAATTATTGCCCTAGGGTCAAAATTGGCCCCGCCCCGGGGGTCACTTGATTTATATAGACTTATATAGGAAAATTAAAAAAATCTACTTCTCCGAAACCGCAAGGCCTAGAGCTAAGATATTTTGTATGTAGCATTGTGTAGTGGACCGCTACCAAGTTTGTTCAAATTATGGCCCCGGGGTCAAAATTAGCCGTGCCCTGGGGTTTATTCTATTTTATATAAGAAAATTTAAAAAATCTTCTTCTCCGAAACCACAAGGCCTAGAGCTAAGATATTTGGTATGTAGCATTGTGTAGTGGACCTCTACCAAGTTTGTTCAAATTATTGCCCTAGGGTCAAAATTGGCCCCGCCCCGGGGGTCACTTGATTTATATAGACTTATATAGGAAAATTTAAAAAATCTTCTTCTCCGAAACCGCAAGGACTAGAGCTTAGATATTTTGTATGTGGCATTGTCTAGTGGACCTCTACCAAGTTTGTTCAAATTATGGCCCCGGGGTCAAAATTAGCCGTGCCCTGGGGTTTATTCTATTTTATATAGGAAAATTTAAAAAATCTTCTTCTCCGAAACCACAAGGACTAGAGCTAAGATATTTGGTATGTAGCATTGTCTAGTGGACCTCTACCAAGTTTGTTCAAATTATTGCCCTAGGGTCATAATTGGCCCCGCCCCGGGGGTCACTTGATTTATATAGACTTATATAGGAAAATTTAAAAAATCTTCTTCTCCAAAACCACAAGGCCTAGAGCTAAGATATTTGGTATGTAGCATTATCTAGTGGACCTCTACTAAGTTTGTTCAAATTATTACCCTAGGGTCAAAATTGGCCCTGCCCTGGGGTTTATTCTATTTTATATACTAGGAAAATTTAAAAAATCTTCTTCTCCAAAACCACAAGGCCTAGAGCTAAGATATTTGGTATGTAGCATTGTCTAGTGGACCTCTACCAAGTTTGTTCAAATTATTGCCCTAGGGTCAAAATTGGCCCCGCCCCGGGGGTCACTTGATTTATATAGACTTATATAGGAAAATTAAAAAAATCTTCTTCTCCGAAACCGCAAGGCCTAGAGCTTAGATATTTTGTATGTGGCATTGTGTAGTGGACCTCTTTTATATCTGTTCATATAATGGCCATGGGATAAAAAACGGCCCAGATGGGTCACTTGATCTTACTTAGACTCGTATAGAAAACTTCAACAATGTTAATCTCCAAATTACCTTTTCTCCTGGTGAGCATTTATAGGGCCATCATGGCCCTCTTGTTTGTGCTTGTTGATGTGTGTCAATTCGTGATGGTTTATAAGTTAATATAGAGATATGATCATAAATATTCACTCAGTATTCTATTTATTTATTATTATTCATATTTTAACTATTTCTAAAACATGGTACATAGGAAATATATTACACAAAATGGGCATATAAAGTTACAGTGTTCAAACAAACAAAATTACTGAATATACAAATTGAGACTGTAAAATTACTAAAGGTAAATAATATCAGTAAAAAATTTAGACCATGTCAAAACATTAAAATACAAGGATAACACAAAAAAGGAAGTAAATCCTTATTTCCACTGTGGTCCTTTATAAAATTATATGTAAATAACCAAGAAAACAGCAAGTTATATTAATATGAAAAAATAATACAAATTTATCTTAGAGATAATTATTATCACAAAATAAAATTACTATCACAAAATTTACATCATTAGCTAAGAATTATTGATAACTTAATATAGAGATATGATCATAGACTATTCACTCAGTATTCTATTTATAAGTTAATATAGAGATATGATCATATACTATTCACTCAGTATTCTGTTTCTAAGTTAATATAGAGATATGATCATATACTATTCACTCAGTATTCTGTTTCTAAGTTAATATAGAGATATGATCATAAACTATTCACTCAGTATTCTGTTTCTAAGTTAATATAGAGATATGATCATATACTATTCACTCAGTATTCTGTTTCTAAGTTAATATAGAGATATGATCATAAACTATTCACTCAGTATTCTGTTTCTAAGTTAATATAGAGATATGATCATATACTATTCACTCAGTATTCTATTTATAAGTTAATATAGAGATATGATCATATACTATTCACTCAGTATTCTGTTTCTAAGTTAATATAGAGATATGATCATATACTATTCACTCAGTATTCTGTTTCTAAGTTAATATAGAGATATGATCATAAACTATTCACTCAGTATTCTGTTTCTAAGTTAATATAGAGATATGATCATATACTATTCACTCAGTATTCTGTTTCTAAGTTAATATAGAGATATGATCATAAACTATTCACTCAGTATTCTGTTTCTAAGTTAATATAGAGATATGATCATATACTATTCACTCAGTATTCTATTTATAAGTTAATATAGAGATATGATCATATACTATTCACTCAGTATTCTGTTTCTAATTTAATATGGAGATATGATCATAAACTATTCACTCAGTATTCTGTTTCTAAGTTAATATAGAGATATGATCATATACTATTCACTCAGTATTCTGTTTCTAAGTTAATATAGAGATATGATCATAAACTATTCACTCAGTATTCTGTTTCTAAGTTAATATAGAGATATGATCATAAACTATTCACTCAGTATTCTGTTTCTAAGTTAATATAGAGATATGATCATAAACTATTCACTCAGTTTTCTGTTTCTAAGTTAATATAGAGATATGATCATAAACTATTCACTCAGTATTCTGTTTCTAAGTTAATATAGAGATATGATCATAAACTATTCACTCAGTATTCTGTTTCTAAGTTAATATAGAGATATGATAATAAACTATTCACTCAGTATTCTGTTTCTAAGTTAATATAGAGATATGATCATATACTATTCACTCAGTATTCTGTTTCTAAGTTAATATAGAGATATGATCATAAACTATTCACTCAGTATTCTGTTTCTAAGTTAATATAGAGATATGATCATATACTATTCACTCAGTATTCTGTTTCTAAGTTAATATAGAGATATGATCATATACTATTCACTCAGTATTCTGTTTCTAAGTTAATATAGAGATATGATCATAAACTATTCACTCAGTATTCTGTTTCTAAGTTAATATAGAGATATGATCATATACTATTCACTCAGTATTCTGTTTCTAAGTTAATATAGAGATATGATCATATACTATTCACTCAGTATTCTGTTTCTAAGTTAATATAGAGATATGATCATATACTATTCACTCAGTATTCTGTTTCTAAGTTAATATAGAGATATGATCATAAACTATTCACTCAGTATTCTGTTTCTAAGTTAATATAGAGATATGATCATATACTATTCACTCAGTATTCTGTTTCTAAGTTAATATAGAGATATGATCATAAACTATTCACTCAGTATTCTGTTTCTAAGTTAATATAGAGATATGATCATATACTATTCACTCAGTATTCTGTTTCTAAGTTAATATAGAGATATGATCATATACTATTCACTCAGTATTCTGTTTCTAAGTTAATATAGAGATATGATCATATACTATTCACTCAGTATTCTGTTTCTAAGTTAATATAGAGATATGATCATATACTATTCACTCAGTATTCTGTTTCTAAGTTAATATAGAGATATGATCATTTATCATGCAACTGCCATGGTAACTGCCTGATAACACATGACCTGAGAACATTATGTGTTCTCAGGTCAATAGGATGCTATAGTAGCATGAGAACACTTTTTGGCTCCGCCCACTCGACTATTTAAATTAATGCGCGTATGTTTTTGTGTATTCAATTGTTGTTTTGAATATTTTTCACCAAATTTGTAATTGTTAACAAATGATTTCTTTAATGTGAAATTAAATTTTGTGATCCATGGGAGTTTTTTTTATTATTTCGCCCAATTGTAGTGAACTATTTATCTGCGGATGTTGACTGTTTAAAGTGTGATTTGCCGGGTGACCGTTATCATCACACTAGCGAATTAAACGCTAAATTTTAGGTGAAATGACACTAAATTATGCTCCGAAAACTGAGTTACATGATAAATAGAAACTCGGGTCACTGTCCAGTGAGAACAATGTTATCAGACTCGGCGATATCGTCCAGGGTGACTCGCTAAAGCTCGCCACCCTGGACGATATCACCTCGCCTGATAACATTGTTCTCACCGGACAGTGACCCGAGTTTCTCTATATACTATTCACTCAGTATTCTGTTTCTAAGTTAATATAGAGATATGATCATATACTATTCACTCAGTATTCTGTTTCTAAGTTAATATAGAGATATGATCATATACTATTCACTCAGTATTCTGTTTCTAAGTTAATATAGAGATATGATCATAAACTATTCACTCAGAACTTATCAAGCTCTTTGCCATCAATTCACAGATTTGAATCTTAAGTGACAATCTTTTTTCCTCATCTTTTCTGTCCTTCAACAAGAAACATATTCTGGATCAGACTGTAAAACTAATGGAGGTGACAGGTCCAAATTAGTGATTTTGATTTTTGTCAAAAAATGGACCAATGATATTGCTGCATTTTAAGCCAAGACTGCAAGCTCGCTGTTACCCAGGCTCTAATTAGGCCTGTCTCCCAAGCTGCTCAGAAAGGGAGAGCTGTGGGTCCATGGACTAAGGTTTGTGTGTAAGGACATGACACTTGTTCTCTATGTGACAATATAATTGTATTCTCTGTAAATTGCTGTGATTTCGTTTATTAGACACAGCAAGTTACTACAAAATTGCTGGTTTATAAGGTTTATATTTTTGCATCTACCAACATCTATTATTGTATTATATATTGAATTTTTAAACTCTTTAGGTGATGAGAAAGAATCAGGTATTGTGTTTGGTGGATCGTCTGTCAGTCAATTCTCATTTGCATCAGTAGCAGCAGCATCGTCTAACAGCGGATCTTTCCCGTCTGGTATGTACATGTATTCTTATAGTTTATTTGTAATTTACAATATATACTTACAATGTATGATGCTTCACATGTAATGACGTTCATTTTGTGACAGTTGATACATTATAATGCCGTACTCACCTGGGTGATGGCCAAGTGGTGACAGGCTAAGTGGTGACATGTCCGTCTTCTGTGAGAGGTTGTGTATATGATGGCCAAGTTTTTAGCATGCTTGTGAGCTCTTCTATTCCATTCAGTCCATCTTGGTCATTTTTGTCCAGATCATGATGCAATTTCAGTTTTAGAATTTAGCCTAGATTTAGGATCGAGTCAATCGAAATTTGAAAGGTCGGTGGTCTGATAATTTGATCTTATTTCAGATAAAAAAAGAAAATGTTTGAGATTATGTTATGAGACAAGAAACCATGTTCATAACTGAAAGGCAGAGATCATCAAGAAAGGTCAATATGGTGTCTCTTGGTATCTAGTTTTATTGTATCAAATATTCACTTGATAATTTATTGTAGATCCGAGGAAACCATTCCAGTTCCAAGGAGCTGGGAAACAGTTGTTTGGTGCTGTAAGTGGTGACGGGAACCAGTCAGTGGAGGGAGAAGAGGGAGATGTTGTCCAGGGTGATGATCCACATTTTGAGCCCATCGTTCCACTGCCTGAGCTTATTGATGTTAAAACTGGTAACATTGTTTACATACTGTATTTTCATTTATTTTCGTTTCAATTTTCGTTGTTTTTACTAAAATGGCTATTTTGTTGGGACATAAGTTCATGGATTTTTATTTTTGAAAGAAAAATGCCTTATCTCTGCATTTGAATTTGTGGGGATATGATTTTCGTGGATGAGCCGACCCATGAAATTTAATCCCCAATGAAAATTCATGATTCCACAGTAATTTATACAAACTTAGGCTGACATAATTATTATTATGATGTCAACACAGTATTTGTCTGTACTTATTCAGTTGATTTTGTGAACGGAACAAAATAATTCTTTTTAAATGAAATTTATAATTATGTGTGGTTAGGCTTCAATTTGTTTTGATAAGGGCTGGTTGACTTTATGAGTCTAATAAGACTGGGTTAATCTTTCAAATCTTAAGGACTGATTTACCTTACTAGTCTATAAAAGGGTTGATTTACCTTACTAGTCTATAAAAGGTCAGTTTTAAATCTTAATTTCAGGTGAAGAAGAAGAGACCGCTGTGTTTGGTCAACGTGCTAAATTATTCAGATTTGATAAAGACTCGAACCAATGGAAAGAAAAAGGAATAGGGGAGATGAAAATATTAAAACATAAAGAAACAGGTATGTCTCTGTTATTTTATCTTATCTATTTATACAATATCTAGTTCAAATGCTTGACATTCCCCCTTCATGAGAACTTTGTTACTTCTACTGAAGTCAAATGATTGTGCTTTGAAAATGAAATTTTTTATCCTTTTTTTGTGATACCACCAGATATGAAATATATAGGGGCTATATTGGATTCACGCTTGTTGGTCGGTATGCCGGTCTGCCTGTGTGTCTGTTGACAAAATTTGTCTGAACAATTTTCTCTGTAAGCACTTACAGGAATTCAATGAAATTCACAGACTTTATTAGATGCATGCATTGAGCAGGTTTCGTTTGGATCAGTTTTCACTGAGTTATGGCCCTTTGTTTTTGTTTTTTTATACAGTGTATATACAATATCTCAGTAACTACTAACAGGAATTCAATGATACTTCACAGAAGTGATAAGTAGTAAGCCAAGTTGTGTATGTTCTCAGCAGGTTTTGTCCAAGTTAATTTTAATGTGTTACGGCCCTTTGTTCCTTTTTATATAATGTATAATATAGAAATTGTCTGGGCTATTTCTTAGCAACAATTTGCTGGTATTTTTGTATATTTGATGCTATTTTTTTTCAGGTAAACACAGGTTTTTGTTACGACGAGAACAAGTTCACAAGCTTGCATGTAATCATTTATTGACACCAGATATTAAAGTATCTTCTATGAATACATCAGAGACCTCATGGTGCTGGATTGCTCAAGACTTCTCTGATGGAGAGGGTAAAGTTGAACAACTAGCTGTGAAATTTAAGGTAAGTACAAATCTGAGGAATTGTTTGTGTACAGTAATTTTATCCAGAGTATTGAAATTGGATTTTAATTGTGTTTATAAGATGTTGATTTCACTCTAGTCTTCAAAACTGCTGTCTGACCTGATAGTTTAATAGAGTCTAGGTCAAGGTTAAAGTTAGGTAAGGAACTGGTTGAATCATTGGCACACATTCATAGTGTTATTAGCAAGTCTGTTTTCGAAGAAAAAGTCGAGCTATTTTGATCACTGCGGCGTTGGCGTCTGTTTTTGCATCATGCAAAACTTAAATGTAGCTCATAACTCAGATACTGTAAGAGCTAGCTACATGAAACTTCACAGGTGTATCGATCATTGAGGCAGTGAACAGACAAGTGTTGGCATCGCTCACGGCACTTTCGTTTTATATTTTTATAGAATGGTTTTCATTGGGTTGAGGTTAAACTAGTTGATGAGGTCAGATTCTAAATGACAAGATTCTACTCTTCACATCTTCTCATATCTTCAGTGTGTTCAGTTAAAGAAAATGTTACAAATACGATTGCGAACTGTCGCTTACGTTTTTAACTGAATGGTCTGTTTGCGGAAACCGTTTGCAAACACAAAAAGAGTTAGTGTGCAAAGAAAACGGTATGGGTGAGGT